>JAIUJO010000088.1:1570196-1622696 GCA_023846275.1 Vanilla planifolia
CCTCTCACTGATCTCCTTCTTTTTCTTCTTTCTCCCAAATCCTTAATTGCTAATCTCTTAATCTCTAACCCCTAATCCTTAATCTTTAATTTTGACTCCTATATCCCAAATCTCTCATCTTTAATCCTTAATCCCAAATCCTTATTCCCTAATTGCTATTCCTTAATCTCTAATACTTAATCTTAATCCTTAATCTCGAAACCCTAATCCTTAATAATTAAACCATTAATTATTATCACTAATCCCTAGTTAGTAATCCTGTCATCCATTATCCCTAACCCCATATCACGAATCCTTAATCACCAATCTCTAATCTATAATCCAATTTATTTTTTCCCTAATTCTGACACCCTAATCCATAATCCCTTATTACTAACTCACAAATCCCTAATCCCTTCCTTCCTAATCTTTAGTTCATATTCCCTTGTACCTAATCCCTAATCATTCATTCATTAAACCCTAATCCCTAAACCCTGATTCCTAATCCCTAATGCATCTCCTCTTCGTCTTCTTCTTTTACTTCTTCCTCTTTTTCCTCTTCTTCTTCTTCTGATTCTTCATCTTCTTCTTCCTCATCTTTGTATTCTACTTCTTTATCTTCCTCTTCTTTTTTTTATTTTTCTTCCTCATTCTCTTCTTCTTCTTCTTCTTCTTCCTCTTCTTCTTCTTCTTCTTCTTTTTCTTTTTTTCTTCTTTTTTTCTTCTTCTTTGTCTTTTCTTCCTCCTATTCTTCTTTACCTCCTCTTCTTTTTCTTCTTCTTCATCATCATCATCTTCTTCTTCTTCTTCTTCTTCTCCTACTTCTTTTTCTTCTTCCTCCTCTTCTTCTTCCTCATCTTCTTCCCCTACTACTTCTTCTTCTTCTTCTTCGTCTTCTTCTTCTTCTTGCCCTTTTTCTTTTGCTTCTTCTTCTTCTTCTTCTTCTTCATCATTTTCTTTTTGTCTTCATCTTGTTATTCTTCTTTTTCTTCTTCATCTTCTCCTTCTTCATCTTCTTCTTCTTCTTCTTCCTCTTTATCTACCTCTTGTTCTTCTTCTTCTTCCTCTCCTTCCTCTTCTTCAACTTCTTCACCTTCTTCCTTCTCTTCTTCTTCTTACCCTTCTCCTTCTCCTCCTCCTTCTTCTTCTTCCTCTTCTGCTTCTTTTTCTCCTTCTTCCTCTTCTTTTTCTTTTCTTCTTCTTCTTCTTCCTCTGCTTCTACTTCTACTACTTCTTCTTCTTCTTCTTCTTCTTCCTCCTCCTCTTCTTCCTCATTTTCTTCCTCATCTTGTCCTTTCTATTCTTCTTCATCCTCCCCTTTTTCCCCTTCTTCTTCTTCTTCTCCTTGTTCTTCTTCTCCTGCTTCTTCATAACAATTAATCTCTATTCCCTAATCCTTACCCCTTAAACCCTCTCTCCCTCATCTCTAATTTTTAAATCTGTAATGCTCAATCCATTCCTCCTTAAGTCATTATCCCTAATCCCTGATCCATCCTTAATCTACAATCCTTAGCCTTCAATCCTCAATCTCTAATCCCTAATCTCTAATCCTTAATCCTAAATCCCTAATTCCTAATCCCTAATCCTTAATCCTTATCCCTATGCCTAAATCCCTAATCCCTATTGTTAATCCTTAATCCCTAATTTCAAATCATTAACCTTAATCCCTAAACTCTAATCCTTAATCTTTAATCCCTAACCTCTACCTAAATCTCTAATCCTTATATTTGATTCCCTAATACATAATCCCTAATCCCCAATCTATAATCCATAATCAATAATCCCTATTCCTTCATCGCTAATCCTTAACCTTTAACACCTAATCCCTAATCCCTTAATCTCTAATCCTTAATCTCTAATCTTTAATCTCTAATCCTAAAACTTGTATCCCTAATCTCTATAATCAAATCTTTCATTCCTAATATCTATTCTCTAATCCCAAATCTTAACTTCCTAATCTCTAATCCCTAATTATTAATAATTAATCCCTTAATTTTTAATCCTTACTCTCTAATCTATAATCATTAATCCATTCATCATTAATCATAAATACTTAATAGCTAATCCCTAATCCTTAATCCCAATGACTTATTCACTAATCCATACTCCATAATCCCTAAACCCTAATTTCGAATTGCTAACTCCCAAATCAACCATCCTAATCCCTCCCTCCATAACCTTTAACTTCTATTCCCTGATACCTAATACCTAATCATTCATTCCTTAATCTCTAGTCCCTAATCCCCAACCCGTAATCCCTAATCTATCACTTCTTCCTTTTCTTCTTATAATTCTTTTTCTTCGTTCTCTTCGTCTTCTTCTTCCTCTTCCTCTTCTTCGACTTCTTCCTCATCTTCGTCTTCTTCTTCTTCTTCTTCCTCATCTTCCTCTTCTTCTACTTCTTCTTCTTCCTCCCCCTACTTTTTTGCTTCTTCTTCCACTTCTTCTTCTTCTTCCTCATCCTCTTCTTCTTCTTCTTCTTCCTCTTCTTCTTCTACCGCTTCTTATACTACTTCTTCTTCTATGTCTTCTTTTGCTTTCTCTTCTTCTTTTTCCTCTTCTTATTCTTCTTGTTCATCTTCCTCCTCCTCTTGCTCTTCATCTTCTTGTTCTTCCTCTCCTTTTTCATCTTCTCCTAACACTTCTTCTTTCCTCTACTTGTTCTACTTCTAATTCTTCTTCTTCTTCTTCTTTTCCTTTTACTTCTCCTTTATCTTCTTCTTCCACCTCTTTTATTTCTTTATCATCTTTTTCTTCTTCTACTTCTTCTCTATCTTCCTCTTCTTCTTCTTCTTCTTCTTCTTCTTTTATTTCTTCATCTTTTTCTTCTTCTTCTTCTTCTTCGTCATCTTTTTCTTCTTCTCTTCTTCTGGTTGTTCTTCTTTTTCTTCTTCGTCTTGCTCTTCTTTTTCTTTTACTTCTTGGCCTTCTTCTTCTTCTTTCTCCTCCTCCTCTTCTTCTTTTATTTCCTCTTCTTCTTTTATTTCCTCTTCTTCTTCTTCTTCCTCTTCTTCTTTCTCTTCTTCTTCTTCTTCTTCTTCTTCTTCCTTGTCTTCTTCTTCCATTTCTTCTCCTTATTCTTCTAATTCTTCTTCTTCTTCTTCTTCCTCCTCCTTATCATCATCTTCTTCTTCTTCTTCTTCTTCTTCAACTTCTTCCTCTTTCTCTTCTTCTTTCACTTCTTCTTTGTCTTCTTTTATATATTCTTATTCCTTTTCTTTGACTTCTTTTTCTTCTTCATCTACTTCCCTCTTTTTTCTTCCTTCTTCCATCCTCCCTATTCCTTCTTCCTTCTTATTTCATCCATCTTTCGTCTTCCTTCTTCCTTCTCCTTATTCCTTCTTCCTTATTGCTTCTTTCTTCTTCGATCTTGAATCTTCTTCTTCTTTCCTCTTTCTTCTTTCTTCTTCAGTCTACTTTTTTTTCTTCCTCTTCTCCTTATTTATCTTCTTCTTCTTCAACTTCTTCTTTTTCTTCTTCTTATTCCTTTTCTTCTTCTTCCTATTCTTCTTCTTCTTTTTCTTCTTGTTCTTCCTCCTACTCTTAACCTTCTTCTTCTGTTCATCATCATCTTCTTCTTCTTCCACTTCCTCCTCTTCCCATTCTTCTTCTTCTTCTTTATCATCATCTTCTTCGTTTTCTTCATCTTCTTCTTCTTCTTTTTCTTCTGCTTCTTCTTCTTCTTCTTTATCATCATCTTCGTCTTTTTCTTCATCTCCTACTTCTCCTTTTCCTTCTTCTTCTTCTTCTTCTTCTTCTTCTTCCTCTTCTTCTTGTTTCTTTCTTCTTTCTTCTTTCTACTTTCTTCCTTCTTCTTTCTTCTTCCTTCTTTCTTCATTCTTCTTCCAACCTCCTTCCTTCATTCTTCCATCCTCCTTTCTTCTTTATTCTTCCTCTTCTTCTTCCTCTTCTACTTCTTCTTTCTTCTTTCTTCCTTCTTCCATCTTTTTTCTTCTTCTTCTTCTTCTTCCATCTTCCTTCTTTCTTCTACCTAATCCTTAATCTTTAATCTTTAATCCATCTTAAATCTCTAATACTTAAACTATAATCATTAACTCTAATCCCCAATCTCTAATCCCTAAACTTTAAACTCTAATACCTAATCCATAATCCCTCATCCTTAACCAATAATCACTAATCCCTAATCATTAATCCTTAAACGTTAACCCTTAATCCCTAATTCTGAATCCTTAATCCTAAATCTCTAATGCTAATCTTAATCTCCTAATCTCCAATTTCTAATCCTAGATTGTATATTCCTAATTCTAATCTCTAATACATAACCTTATTCCTTAATCCTTAATCCCTAATCTTAAATCCCTAGTCCTTAGTAATAAATCCCTTAATTCTTAATTCCAAATAATTAATCCTTTCATTCCTAATCCATAGTCCTAAATACCTAATCTTTAACCCTTAATCCTTATTCCAAAATCCTTTTTACTTATTCCCTAATCCCTACTTTCTAATACCTAATCTTGAATCCATAAACCTTAATATCTAATTCCTAACTCCTAACTCTTTAATCTCTTATCCCTAATCTCTCCCTCTTTAATCTTTAATCCTTATTCTCTGATACGTAATCCTTAATCCCTAACCCCTACTCCTGATCCCCAATCCCTAATCCACCTCTTCTTCTTATTCTTTTACTTCTTCTTCTTCCTCTTCTTCTTCTTCTTCCCCTTCTTCTTCGTCTTCCTCCTCAAATTTGCCTTCTTCTTATTCCACTTCCTCCTTATCATCATCATCTTCTTCTTCTTCTTCTTCTTCTTTTTCTTCCTCATCTTGTTCTTCTTTTATTCTTCTTCTTCTTCTTCCTATTCTTCTTCTTCTTTTCCTGTCTTCTTCTTCTTCCTCTTCTTCTTTTTCCTTTTCTTCTTCTTCTTCTTCTTCTTCTTCTTCTTCTTCTTTTTCTTACTCATCTTCTTCTTGTTCTTCTTCCTTAATTAGTTTTTCTTCTTTTTCTTTTTCTTTCTCTAGTTCTTCTTCTCCTTCTTGTCCATATTCTTCTTCCTCTGCTATTTCTTTTTCATTTTCTTCTTCTTCTTCTTCTTCTTCATCTTCTTCTTCTTCCTCTTCTTCTTTTTCTTCTTTTTCTTCATCTTCTTCTACTTTTTCGTCTTCTTCTTCATCTTCTTCATCTTCTGCTTCTCTTCTTCTTGTTCTTCTTCTTCTTTGTCTTCATCTTCCACTTCTTCTTCTTCTTCTTCTTCTTCTTCCTCTTCAACTTCCTCTTCAACTTCCTCTTCTTTTTCTTGTTTTTCTTCTTCTTCTTCTTCTACTTCTTCCCTCTCTTCTTCTTCTTCTCCTTCTCCTTCTTCCTTCTCTCTAATCCCTAATCCTTAATCTCTTAATCTCTATTCCTTAATCACTTAATCTTTAATCTTGAATCCTATAACCCTAATCTATAATCTTAAATCCTTAATTCATAATATTTATTTTTGAATATCTAATCCTCAATCATTAATCCCTTCACCCTTAATCCCTAGTCCCATATCCTTAATCCCTAATCTTGTTTCCTTAATCCCAATTATTTAATCTCTAATCCTTACTCCTTAATCTCCAATCTCTAATCCTAAATTACTAACTCCCAAAATCCTGAATCCCTAATCCCTAATTATTAACTCCTAACTCCTCAATCCATCCATCCCTAAAATTTAATCGATATTCCCCTATACCTAATCCTTAATCCTTCATTCCTTAGTCACTCCTAACTCCTTCTTGCTTCTTCCTTCTTTGTTCGTCCTTCCTTCTTGCATCTTCTTCTTTCCTTCCTCCTTCCTTCTTCCGTCTTCCTCCTTCCTTCCTCTTTCCTTCTTCCTTCCATCTTTTTCTTCCTTCTTCATTCTTTTTTATTCTTTCTCTTCTTCTTCCAATTCTTGTTCTTCTTCTCTTTCTTCTTCCTCTTCTTTTTCCCCTACTTCTTCTTCTTTCTTCCTTCTTCTTTCTTTCTTCTTTCTTCTTCCTTCTTCCTTCTTCCTGATCCTTAGTTTTTAATCCCTAATCTTACTCCTTAATCCTTAATCACTAATCCAACCCTAATCTCTAATCCTTGATCTTTAGTCCATAACCATTAATCCTTAATCGCTATTTCCTAAATTCGAAACTCCAGTACATAATCCATAACCTATGATCCATAATACTTAATCTTTAATCTCTAATTCTTAATTCCTAAACATTAATCACTAATCCCAAATCCTTAATCCCTAATCTCTAGACTCTAATGCAATTATAATACCTTTACCTCTAATACCTAATGGCTAATCTCTAACCTTTAATCTTTCATCTTTAATCTCTAATCTCTAATCCCTAATCTTTAATCCCTAATCCCTGAACCTTAACCCCTTCTCCTTAATCCTAAATCACTAACCTTTAATCACAAATCCTTAAAAATTATTCTATTGATTATTAATACTTAATATCTAATCTTTAATCATTAATCCCTAATCCCTAATCCTTAATCCTTAATCCTTAATCCCTAATCCGTAATCCTTATTACTTATTCCCTAATCCCTACTCTCTAATCCCCAATCTCTAATCCTTAAACCTTAATCGTTATTGCTAACTACCAAATCCCTAATCCCTAAATCCCTAATCTTTAATCAATATTTCCTAACACCTAATTCCTAACCCTTCGTTTCTTAATCCTTAATCCCTAATCTCTAACCGTTTATCCTTAATCTGTCTCTTCTTTTTCTCTTATTCTACTACTTCTTTTTCTTCTAATTCTTCTTCCACTTCTTCTTCTTCTTCCTCATCTTTGTCTTGTTCTTCCTCTTCTTCCCCATCTTCCACTTCTTCTTCTTCTTCCTCTTCTTCTTCTTCTTCTTCTTCTACTTCTTCTTCTTCTATGTTTTCTTCTTCATGTCTTCTTCTTTTTCCTCTTCTTCTTCTTCTTTTTCTTCTTCTTCCTCTTCTTCTTCTTCTTCTTCTTCCTCTACTTCTTCCTTTACTTATTCTTCTTCTTTTTCTTCTTCATCTTCTTCCTCTTCTTCTCCTTGCCTTTCTTCTTTGTAATTTCTAATCCCTGTTCCTTAATTCCTATTGCTTAATCCCTCCTTACCTAATCTCTTATCTCTAAATTTGTAATCCCTAGTCCAGCTCTCCCAAATCACTAATCCTTATTTTCTAATATTTAATCTCTAATCCCTAATCCCTAATCCATCCTTAATACATAATTTTTAATCCTTAATTCTTACTCTCTAATCCTTAAACCCTAATCCTGAATACCTAATCCATACTCTATAATCCATAATCTCAAATCCCTAATCCCTAATCTCTAATTACTAATCCATTAACCCTGATCCTTAATACTTGACCCCTAATCCCTAATCCTTACTATATAATCTATAATTCTTAGTCTTTAATCTCTAATCCTTAAACCCTAAACCTTAATCCCTAATCCTCATCCTAATTGCTTTACCTCTAATCTCTAATCCATAATCCTAAACCCCTAGTTTCTAATCACTAATCCCTAATCCATAAACCTTAACGTCTGTTCTAGTATTTGTAATCCCAAATCTTGAATCTTTAATCCCTAATTCCCAATCCATAATAATTAATTCTTTAATCTTAAATTGCTAATCATTATCTTTTCATCTCAAATAATTTACTTAATCTTTAATGCCTAATCCTTAATCTCTAATCGTTATTACTTATTCCTTAAACTTTACCCCTTGAACCATAATCCTTAATCCTTAAACCCTAATTGATAATCCCTAATCCCTAATATTTCTTTCCTAACCTATAATTCCAAATCTTTAGTCATTAACACCTAATCTTATATCCCTGTCTCCTTAATCCGCATTCCCTAACCCCTAATTCTTAATCTTTACTCCATCTCTTTTTCCTCTTCTTATTCTTCTTCCTCCACTTCTTCTTCTTCCTCCTCTTCTTCTACATCTTCTTCTTCCTCATCTTCTTGTTCTTCTTCCTCATTTTACTCTTCTTTGTCTTCTTCTTCTTCTTCTTCTTCTTCTTCTTCTTCTTTCTCTCTTTCTTCTTCTTCATCATCTTCTTCTCCTTCTTCTTCTTCTTCATATTCCTCTTCGTCTTCTTCCTCTCCTTTTACTACTACTACTTCATCTTCTTTTCCTCCATTGTCTTCTTTTCTTGAAATTCTTTTTCCTCTTCTTCTTCCAATTCTGCTTCTTCTTCTTCTTCTTCTTCTCTTCTATTTCTTCTTTTTTTTCTTATTCTTCTTCATCTCTTTCTCCATCATCTACTCCTCCTTCTCCTTATCTCACACTTTCACCTTCTCTTTCTCCTTCTCCATCTCCATCTCCTTCTCTTTGTCCTTCTCCTTCTCGTTCTCCTCCTCTTCCTTGTCCTCCTTCTCCTTCTCCTTCTACTTCTTGTTCTTCTTCTCCTTCTTCTTCTTCTTCTTCTATTTCTTTCTTCTTTCTTATTTTTGCTTTGTTCTTTCTTATTTTTGCTTTGTTCTTTCTTTTTTCTTTTTTCTTCTTCCTTCTACCTTCCTCCTTCCTCCTTCCTCCTTCCTTCTTCTTTCTTCCAAATTCTTTCTTCCTTCTTCTTTGTTCTTTCTTCTTTCATCATTCTTCTTTATTCTTCCTCTTCTTCCTCCTCCTCCTCTTCTTCTACTTCTTCTTTTAATTCTTCATCCTCATCTTCATCTTCTTCCTTTTTTCTATTCTCTAATCTCCAATCCCTAATCCATAATCTCTCATATCTACTCTTGAATCCTTAATCCATAATCCCTGATCCTTAATCACTAATCCTTAATCTCTAATACCTAATCTCTAATACTTAATGCTATTCTTGATCCCTTAATCTCTAGTCTTTAATCCTTAATCTCTAATAGCAAATCCTTAGTCTCAAATTCTTAATCACTAATCTCTAATCCATAGTCTTTATTCCATAATGAAAAATACCAAATCCTTAATTCTTAATCTTTAATATTTTATCCTTTAATCCTTAATCCCTACTCCCTAATCCTTAATCATCAATCCCATCACCATTAATCCCTAATTTCTAATCCTTAATACATAAATCTTATTGCTTATTCCTTAATCCCTACTCCTTAATCAATAATCCTTAATCTCTAAGCCCAAATCTCTAATTGCTAATCCATAATCCTTAATCTCTTTTCATTAATTCCTAATCCCTAATAACTAATGCCTTATCTCTCCTTTCCTATTCCCTAATCCCTAAGAGCTAATCTCTAAAACCAAATCCCTCCCTCTATAATCCATAATCTATAATCCCTAATCCCTAATCTGTAATCGTTCTCTCCTTAATCTCTAATTCCTAATCCCTAACACTTAATCCTTAATCCCAAATCCATCTATATTTTCTCTTCTTTTTCTTTATCTTCCTCTTCTTCTTACTCTTTTTCTTCTTCTTCTTCTTCTTCTTCTTCTTCTTTCCTTTCTCTTTCTTTTTCTTCCACATTTTGTTCTTCTTCTTCTTCTTCTCCTTCATCATCTTCCTCTCTTCTTCTTCTTCTTCTTGTTCTTCCTCCTCCTCTTGTTCTCCGTCTTTTTCTTCGTTTTCCTCTTCAACTTTTCTTCTTCTTCTTCTTCTTTGTCTTCCACTTCTTCTTCTACTTTGTCTTCCTCTTCTTCTTCTTCTTCTTCTTCTTCTTCTTCTTGCTCCTCCTCCTCTTCTTCTTCTTCTTCTTCTACTTCTTCTTTTCTTATTCCTTTTATTCCTCTTTTACTTCTTCTTTTTTGTCTCCTTCTTCTTCTTCTCTATCTTCTTCTTCTTCTTCTATTTCTTTCTCTTCTTCTTCTTCTTCTTCTCCTTTTTCTTCTGCTTCTTTTCCTTCTCCTTCTTCTTCTCCTTCTCCTTCCATTTGTCTTTTCCTTCTCCATCTCCTTCTACATCTCTTTCTCTTTCTCCTTCTCCTTCTCTTTCTCCTACTAGTTTCCATCTCCTTCTCCTTCTCTAACTCCTCCTTCTCCTTATCCTTGTTCTTCTCCTTCTCCTTCTCCTTCTCTTCGTCCTCCTTCTCCTTCTCCTTCTCCTTCTTCTTCATCTTCTTCTTCTTCTTCCTCTTCTTCTTCCTCCTCTTCCTTCTTTCTTCTTTCTTTTCTCCTCTTTCTTCTTTCTTCTTTCTTATTCTTTCTTCCTTCTTCCTCTTTCCTTCTTTCTTCTTCCATCCTTTTTACTCTCCCTCTTCTTCTTCTTCTTCCTATTCTTCTTCTTTTTCCTCTTTTTCTGGCTCTTTTTCTTCTTTTTCTTTCTTCCTTCTTTCTTTTTTCTTCTTCTTTCTTCTTCCCTCTTCCTAACTCCTTCCATCTCCCTAATCTCTTATCCTTAATCACTTATCACTAATCCATCCCTAATCTCTAATCTTTTATTTTCAATCCCTAACCTCTTATCCCTAATCTCTAACACCTAAACTCTTATCTCTAATTCCAAATCCTTAATCCTTAATTTATAATTTAATATCCCTGATCCCTAGTCTCTAATCTCTAATCCTTTATCCTTATTCATTAATCCAAAATCCTTAATCTCTAATCCTAAATATCTAATGCTAATCCAAATGTCTTTACCTCAAATACCTAATCTCTAATACACAATCCTAAATTTAGCATCCCTAATCCTTAATCTCTAATCCTAATTATCTAAACCCTGATCTCTATCCTAAATCACTAATCTCTAAACCTTTGTCCTTAGTAATTAATCCTATAATTCTTAGTCCCTAATCTCTAATCCTTAATCATTAAGAGCTTCATCCAAAAAAACCTAATTCCTAATCATTAATTCTTAATCTATAATACTTATTACTTATTCCCTAAACCCTAATCCTTACTCAATAATCCCTAAAACCTAATCCTCAAACCTTAATCTATAATTTCTAACTCTTAAATCTCTAATCCCTAATTCTTAATCCCTCTCTCTTGAGTCTTTAATCTATATTCCTATATACCTAATCTCTAATCCTTTATCCCTCAATTCTCAATCCTTAATCTTTAATCCCTAATCCTAAACCCTAGATCTTGAATCTATCTCTTCTTTCTCTTCTTCTTCTACTTCGTCTTCTTACCCATCTTCTTCTTCTTCTTCTTCCTTATCTTCCTCTTTTTTTCTTTCTTTTCTTCCTCATCTTCTTCTTCTACTTCTTGTTCTTCTTGTTCTTCTCCTTCCTCTTCTTCTTCTTCATCTTCTTCTTTCCTTTCTTCTTCTTCTTTATCTTCTTCTTCCTCAAATTCATCTTCTTCTTCTTCTTCATCTATGCATTCTTCTTCTTCCTCTTCATCTTTTTCTTCAGATTATTCTACTTCTTCTTCTTCCTCCTCTTTTTCATCATCTTCTGCTTCTTCTTATACTTGTTCTTCTTCTTCTTTTGTTACTTCTTCTTTCTCTTCTTCCAGTTTTTTTATCCTTCTTCTTCTTCTTTTTCTTCCTCTTCTTTTTCTTTATCTTCTTCTTCTTTCTCTTCTTCTTCTCCTTCTTCTTCTTCATCATCTTCTTCTTCTTCATCATCTATTTCCTCTTCTTCTTCTTCTTCTTCTTCTACTTCAACTTTTCTTCCTCTCCTCTTCTTCTTTTTCTTGTTCATCTTCCTCTTCTTGTTCTTCTTCTTTTTCCTCTTCATCTTCCCCTTTTTCTTCTTCTTCTTCTTCTTCCTCTTAAACTTCTTCACCTTCTTCTTCTTCTACTTCTTCTTACTCTTCTCGTTCTCCTTCTTCTCTTCTTCTTCTTCTTCCTCCTCCTCCTCTTCTTCCTCTCCTTCTTCTTTTTGTTCTTCATCTACTTGTTCTTCTTTTTCTTCTTCCCCTTCTTCTTTATCTTTTTCTTAATCTCCTTTCTCTTCTTCTTCTTCGTTAATTTCTTCTTCTTCTTTTTTCCTCTTCTTCTTCATCTTCCTTTTCTTTTTGTTCTTCTTCTTCTTCTTCTTCTACTTTATCTTCTTTTTTTGTTATTCTTTTTCTTCCATTTCATATTCTTCTTTTTCTTCTTCTTCTTCTTCTTCTCCTTTTTCTTCTTCTTCTTCTTTTTCATCATCTGCTTCTTGTTCTCATTCTTTTTCTTCCTTTTTTACTTCCTCTTCTTCTTCTTCTTCTCCATGTTCTTCTTATTTTTCTTGTTCATCTTCTTCTTCTCCTTCTTCTCCATTGTAATCCTTAATCCTTATTTCCTAATCCATGCTCCTTAATCCCTCCCTCCCTAATCTCTCTTCCTTAAATTTGTGATCCTTAATCCATACCTCCCTAATAAGTTCCCTAATTCTTATTCCTTAATCCCTAATCTCTAATCCCTAATCCTTAATCTCTAATCTCTAATCCATCCTTAAATCATAATCTCTTATCCTTAATCCCTAAACTCTAATTATTAATCTATAATCCATAATCTCGTATCCTTAATCGTTAATACTTAATATCAAATCCCTAATCTTTTATCCTTAATCACTATTCCATAATCCTTAATCCTACTTATAATCAGTTAATCTCTAAGCCCTAATCCCACATCTCTAATCCCCTAACTCTACATCCCTAATCCTTAATCGTTAATCTTTAATCCTTAATCCCAAATCTGTATTCCAAATTTTGTAATCTTGAATCCAAAATGCCTAACCTACAAACTTAGACATTCATACTGTAATCCTCAATCTCTAATCCCAAATCATTAGTCCCTTCATCCCTAATACTTAATTTCTAATCTATAATCTCTAATATCTATTACTTATTACTTAATCCCTACTCTTTAATCCCTAATCTTTAGTCTCTAAACGCTAATCCCTAATTGTTAATCTATAATCTCAAATCCTTAATCCTTAATCCTTAATACCTAATTTTAAATCCCTCTCCTATTCTATGCTTAATCCCTAACCCTTAATACCTAATCCATCTCATTTTCTTGTTATTCTTCTTCTTCTTCTTCTTCTTCTTCCTCTTCTTCTTCTCTTCAACATGTTCTTTTTCTTCTTCTTCACCTACTCCATCTTCTTCTTTTTCTTCCTCCTCTTCTTCCACATCTTCCACTTCTTTTTCTTGTTCTTCTTCTTATTCCTCTTCCTCTTCTTCTTCTTCATCTTCTCCTTCTTCTCCCTCTTCTTCTTCTTCTTCTTTTTCTTTAAGTTCCTCTTGTTTTTAGTCCTCTTCTTCTTCTACTTCTCCTTCTTCTTCTTCTACATCTACCTCTTGCTCTTCTTCTTTTGCCTCATGTTCTTCTTCTTATTCTCCTTCTTCTTTTCATGTTCATCTTCTTCTTCTTCTACATCTATTTCTTGTTCATCATCATCATCTACTTCTTCTTCTTCTTCTTCTTCTTCTCCTTCTACCTCCTCATCACTTCCTTCTTCTTCTTTTCCTGTAAACCTAAATCTCTAATCATTAAACTGTAATCCCTGATACCTAATCCTTAATCCTAAATCTATAATCCTTAATCTCTAATCTCTAATCCCTAATCTCTAATCCATAATCCTTAATTCCCTAATCTCTAAGGCTAATCGTCATCCTCTAATCTTAAATCCATAATCTCTAATCTCTAATCTTGAATAATGCATCCTTAAACTCTAATCTCGAATCTCAAATGCTTAGTAATAAATCTCTTAATTCATAACCCTGAATCTCTAATTCCAAATCATTAATATCTTCATCCCTAATTCTTAAACTATAATCTTTAATCCTTAATCCCAAATCCTTATTACTTATTTCCAAATCCCTACTCCTTAATCCCCAATCCCTAATCCATAAACCATAATCTTTAATTGTTAACTCCTAAATCCCTAATCTATAATACCTAATCATCCCTCTCTAATATTTAATCCTAATTCCTCGATACATAATCCCTAATCCTTCATTATTTAGACCCTAATCTCTAATTATTAATCCCTAATCTCTAATGCCTAATTCATCTCTTCTTCGTCTTCTTCTTCTAACTTTTCCTCTTCTTCTTCTTCTTCTTCTTCCTCTTCCTCTTCCTCATCTTCGTCTTCTTCATCTTCCCTTTATTCCTCATCTTCTCCTTCTTCTTCTTCTTCCTCTTCCTCTTCTTCTTCCTCCTCTTCTTCTTCCTCCTCCTCTTCTTCTTCTTCTTCTTCTACTTTTTCTTCTTCCCTTTTTTCCTCTTCTTCTTCATCTTCCTCTTCTTTTATATCTTCTTCTCCATTCTCTTCTTCTTTTTCCTCTTCTTCTTCTTCTTCTGTTATTTTTCTTCTCTTCCTCTTCTTCTTCATCTAATTTTTTCTTCAGTTGTTTTTCTTCTTCTTCTTCTTATTCTTGTTGTTCTTCCTCTTCTATGTATTTTTCTTCTTCTTCTTCTTCTTCTTCTTCTCCTTCTCCTTCTTCTTATTGTTATTCTTATTCGTTTATTTCTTCTTCTTCTTCTTGTTCTTCATTTTCTTCTTCCCATCTTCTTCTTCTTCTTCTTCTTTTTATTCTTCATCTTCCTCTTCTTCTTATTCTTCTTCTTCTTCTTTTCTCTTTATCTTTCTCTTCTTCTTCTTCTTCTACTTATAATTCTTCACCTTCTCCTTCTTCTTCTTATTATTCTCCTTCTCCTTCTTCCTTGTCCCTAATCCCTAATCCTTAATCCTTTATCCCTAATCAGTAACCCATTCCTAATCTTTAATCCCTAATCTTTAATCATCAACCTCTAATCCATAATCTCTAATCTCTAAACTCTAATCCTTAAAGCTTAATCTATCATCCCGAATCCACAATCCATAATCCCAATCCTAAATATGTATTGCTTAATCTCTAATCCCTAATCCTAATCCCTAATTCTTAATCCCTAATCTTTAATCTCTAATGACAATCCTATTCACTCAATCTCTGAACCATAATCTGAAACCCCAAATCTTGCTTCTCTAATCTCTAATTTCAAATTCATAATCCCTAATTTTTATTCTCGAATCCCTAATCCTTAATCCTAAATCCCAAACCTTTAATCCCGAATCCTTAATAATTAATCTCTTATTTTTTAATCACTAACCTCTAATCCTTAATCATTAATCTCTTTATCTTTAATCTCTAATCCCTAATCCTTAATCCATAATCTCTAATCCCTAATCCCTAATCCCTATTACTTTCTCCCCAATCCTTACTCCTTAATCTTCACCTATATTACTTAATAATTAACACTCAAATGCCTAATCACTAATCTTTAATCACTCCTTCCCTAATCTTTAATCTGTATTCCCTTATACACAATCCCTAATCCTTCATTCCGTAATTCCTAATCCCTAAAATCTCCCCTAATTTCTGATCCTTAATCCATAATCTATCAATTCATCTTCTTTTACTACTTCATCTTTAAGATCTTATTCTTCTTCTTCTTCCTCTCCTTCTTCCCCTTCATTATCTCTATCTTCTTTTTCTTTCTCTTCTTCCTCATCTTCCACTTCTTCTTCTTCTTCTTTTTCTACATTTTCTTCTTCCTCTTTTTCTTATTATTCTTTTTCCTCTTCTTCTTCTCCTTCTTCTTCTTCTTCATCATCTTCTTCTTCCTCCTCCCCCTCTTCTTCTTCTGTGTCTTCTTCTTCTCCCTCTTCTTCCTTTTCCTCTTCTTATTCTTCTTCTTCTACTTCTTTTTAATCTTCTTCCTCATCTATTTCTTCTTCTTCTTCTTCTTTTTCTCCTTCTTCTTCTTCTCCTTCTTCTTCTTATTTTTCTATTTCCTCTTCTTCTTCTTCTTCTTCTTCTTCTTCTTCTTCTTTTTCATCTTCTCTTCTTGTTGTTATTCTTCTTTTTTTACCATCTTCCACTTCTGTTCTTCTTCTTCTTCTTCTTCCCCTTCATCTTCCACTTCTTCATCTTCTTCTTCTTCTTCTTCAACTTCTTGACCTTCTCCTTCTTCTTCTACTACTTAATCTTCTCCATCTCCTTCTTCTAATTCTTCTTCTACCTCTTCTTCTTCTTCTTCTTCTACGTCTTCTTCCACTTCTTCTTCTTCTTCTTCTTCTTTCTCATTTTCTTTTTCTTCTTCCCCCTCTTCTTTCGTGTCTTCCTCTTATTATTATTTTTATTATTATTATTATTATGATTATTGTTATTATTCCTTCTCTACTTCTTCTTCTTTGTCTTCTTCTTCTTCTCCTTCTTGTTCTTCTTCTTCTTCTTCCTCATCATCTTCTTATTATTCTTGTTCTTCAGAATTATTATTCTTTATTCCTTAATCCTTTCCCCTAATTCCCTCCCTCCTTAATCTCTCATCCCTAAATCTATAATGTCTTATCCATCTTTCTCTAATCCCTTATATCTAATCCATCCATAATCTATAATCTCTAATTCTAAATCTTTAATCTTTTAGTCCTTAATCTCCAATCCTTAATCTCTATTCCTTAATTCCTAATCCTTAATCACTAATCCTTCTTGCTCTTCTCCTTTCTCTTCTTCTCCCAATTCTTTCTCTTCTTCTTCTTTCACTTTTTCTTCTTCTTCTTCTTCTTCTTCTTCTTCTTCTACTTCCTCTTCTTTTACTACTACTTTTTCTTCTGCTTTTTCCTCTCCTTCTTCTTCTTCTTCTTCTCCTTCATCTTCTTCTTCTACTTCTTTCTCTTCTTCTTCTTCTTCATCCACTTCTCCTACTTTTTTCTCTTCTTCTTCTTTTTCTTCTTCTTCTTATTCTTCTTCTTCTTCTTCTTCTTCTTCAACATCATCATCATCATCATCTTCTTCTTCTACTACATCTTCTGTTCTCTAATCATCAAGCCATTCCTAATCCCTAATACTTTATCCCTAATTTGTAATCCCTAATCCCAAATATTTATAACGATTCTTTATTCCCTTGTCCCTACTCCCTAATGCTTAAACCCTAAACCCTAATCTTTAATTTCAAATCCATAATCTCTAATCCTAAATTTTCAATCTTGAATCCTTAATGCTTTTCTTTAATGCTTAATCCCTAATCTCACCCTTCCTAATCTAATCCCTCATCAGTTTCTTCTTCTTCTTCTTCTTTTACTTCTCATTCTCCTTCTTCCTCTTCCTCTTCTTCTACTTCTACCTCATCATCCTCATCTTTTTCTTCCTCTTCTTTTTCTTCTTCTTCTTCTTCCTCTTCTTCTTCTTGTTCTTCTTCTTCCTCTTCTTCTTCTTCTTCTTCTTCCTCCTCTTCTCCTTCTTCTTCCTCTTCTTCTTCTTCTTCCTTTTCTTCTTCTTCTTCTTCCTCTTCTTCTTCTTCTTCTCCAACTTCTTCTTCTTCCTCATCTTCCTCTTCTTCTTCTTCTTCTTCTTCCTTTTCTTCGTCTTCTTCTTCTTTTTCTTGTTGTTCTTTTCCTACTTCTTCTTCTTCTTCCTCCTCTTCTTCTTGTACGTCTTCTTCTTCTTCCTATTCTTCTTTTTCCTCTTCTTATTTTTCCTTTTCTTTTTCTTCTCTTTCTTCTTTTATTCTTCTTCTTTTATTTTTTCTTCTTCTTCTTCTTTTTCTATTTCTATTTCTTCTTCTTCTTCTTGTTCTTCTTCTTTTTCTTCTTCATCTTCCACTTCTTCTTCTTCTTCTTCTTCTTCTTCTTCTTCATCTTCAACTTCTTCACCTTCTTCTTGTTCTTCTTCTTCTTCTAAATCTTCTCCTTCTCCTTTTTCTTATTCTTCTTTTTCCTCTGCTTATTCTTCTTCTTCTTCTTGAACATCTTCCTCATTTTTTCTTCTTCTTCTCCTTCTTCTTCTTCTTCCTCTTCTTCCTCATCTTTCGCTTCTTCTTCTTCTTTTTGTTCTTCTTCTTCATCTTCTTCTTCTTCTCGTACATTTTCTTCCTTTTCTTCTTTTTCTTCTTCTACTTCTTTTTCTTCTTCTTCTTTTTCTTTAAAATCTTCATATTCTCCTTCTTCAAAATAATTAATCTTTATTCCTTAATCCTTACCTCTTAATCCCTCCCTCCTTAATCTCTCATCCCTAAATCTATAATGCCTTATCAATCCTTCCCTAATCCCTAATGTCAATTCCATCCATAATCCCTAATAGGTAATCCTTAATCCTTAATCTTCAATTCTTAATCTCTTATCCGTAATCCTTAACCCTTATCCTTAATCCTTAATCATTAATTCATAATCCCTAATTCCTAATTTTTAATCCGTAATCCCTAGTCCCTAATCTTTAATTGTTAAATTCTAATTCCTAATACCTTATCCCTAATCAATAATCCATAATTCCTATCCTTAGTCTATAATCCATAATCCCTAATCCTTTATTTTCTAATCCCTAATTCTTAATACTTAATCTCTAATCTCTAATACTAAACTTAATCCCTTAATCTTTAATCCTTAATCTATATTCTTTAATCCTAAATCCTGTGTCCCTAATTTTTAATCTTTATTCTTTAATCTCTTCTCCTTAATAATTAATCTCTTAATTCTTCATCTCTAATCTCTAGTACCTAACCATTAATCCTTCCATTCTTAACCTCTAAACCTTATTACTTATTCCTTAATCCCTAATCCCTAATCCCTAATCCCTAATCTCTAAACCCTAATCCTCAATTACTAACTCCCAAGTCCCTCATCCCTAATCCCTTTCTCCCTAATCTTCAACACTTATTTCCCGATACCTAATGCCTAATCCTTCATTCCTTAATCCTTAATCACTAACCTCAAATGCCTAATATTTATTCTATCTCTTCTTCCTCTTCCTCTACATCTTCTTCTTCTTCTTCTCCCTCTACTTCTTCTTCCTCATCTTTGTCTGTTTCTTGTTCCTCTTCTTCCTCATCTTCCTCTTTTTCCATTTCTTCTTCTTTTTCTTTCACTTCTTCTTCTTCTTCTTCTTCTTCATCCTCTTCCTCTTCTTCTTCTTCTTCTTCTATGTCTTCTTCTTCTTCCTCACCTTCTTTTCCCATTCTTTTTTTTCTTCTTCTTCTTCTTCTTCTTCCTTTTCTTCTTTCTATTTTTTGTTGTTGTTGTTGTTCTACTTCTTCTTTTGCTTCTTCTCCTTATTTTTCTTCTTTTTCATCTTCTTTTCTTTCTTCTTCTTCTTCTTTTTCTGCTTCTTCTTTTATTTCGAATTTGTCTTCTTCTTCTTCTTCTTCTTTTTCTTCTTCTTCTTCATCATCATCATCATCTTGTTCCTCTTATCTTCTTTTAGTTCTTCTTCTTTTTCTTCTACATCATCCTTTTCTTCTTCGTCTTCTTCTTCTTCTTCTCCCCCTTCATCTTCCTCTATTTCTTCTTTTTTTCCTTCTTCTTCGTCTTCGTTTTCTTCTTCTTCATCTTCTTCACCTTCTTCTTATTGATCTTCTTCTTCTTCTTCTTGTTGTTGTTGTTCTTCTTCTTCTTCTTCTTCTTCTTCCTCTTCCTCTTCTTCTTCTTTTTCTTCTTCTTCTTCTTCCTCCTTCTCATTTTCTTCTTCTTCTTCCTCCTCTTGCTGCTTTTCTTTTTCTTCTTCTTCTTCTTCTCTTCATCTTCTTCTTATTCTTATTATTTTTCTTTCTTTTCTTCTTCGTCTTCTTCTTCTTCTTCTTCTTCTTCTCCTTATTCTTCTTCTTCATCTTCTTCTTCTTAAACTTCTTCTTCTTCTCCTTCTTCTTCGTAGTCTCTAATCACTATTCCCTAAGCTTTATTCCTTAATCCCTTTCTATCTAATCTCTCATCCTTAAATCTATAATACCTAATCTATTCCTCCCAAATCCTAATCCTTAATCATTAATTCCTAATCCCTCTTCACTAATCTCTGATCCCTAATCCTTAATCAATCATTAACCCATGATCCATAATTCAAAATCCCTAACACAAAATCCCTAATCCCTCTTTCCTAATCCTTAATTTTTAGTCCCTAATCCCTAATCTTTAATCCCGAATCCTTAATCCCTTATCTCTAATCTCTAATTCATAATCCCTAATCTTTAATAATCTTTAATCATTAATCCTTAACACCTAATCCTTAAAATCTAATCCTAATTATAAATCATTTAATCTCCAATCCATAATCCCTAATCTATATGTCTAATCCTGAATCCTGAATCTCTAATCACTAATGTCAAACCTTGAATCCCTATTCCCTAATTCGTAATCCCAACCCTAAAAGCCTAATCCATAGTAATTAATCCCTTAATCGTAAATCTCTAATCCCTAATCATTAATCCCTTCATCACCAATCATTATTTCCTAATCTTTAATCCTAAGCTATATTCCTTATTCTTTCATCCCTACTCCGTAATCCCTAATCCTTAATTCTTAAACCCTAATACCTTGTTGTGAATCAATATTTCCAAATCCCTAATCCTTAATCCCAAAAACCTAATCCCTAATCCTTCCCTCCTTAATCCCTAGTCTTTATCTTAATCCCTAATCCCTAACCTCTAATACCTTCCTCTTCAACTTCTTCTTCTTCCACTTCTTGATCCACTTCTTCTTCTTCTTCTTCCTCCTCTTCTTCCTCTCCTTCTTCCTTATTTTCTTCTTCTTGTTCTTCTTCTTCCTCTTCTTCCTCATCTTTCTCTTCCTCTTCTTCTTCTTCTTCCTCTTCTTTCTTTTTTTCTTTTTCTTCTTCTTCTTTATCTTTTTCTTCTTCTTCAACTTCTTCTTCCTCTTCCTCTTGTTCTTCTTCCTCTTCTTCTTCTTTTTCTCCTTCTTCTTTTTTTATTCTTTTTCTCCCTCTTTTTTTCTACTTCTTCTTCTTCTTCTTCTTCCCCTTCTTCTTCTTCTTCTTCGTCGTCTTCTTCTTCTTCTTCCTCTTCTTCTTCTCCTTCTTCAACTTCTTCTTCTTCTACTTCTCCTAATCTTTCTCTTTCCCCTTCTCATTTTCCTTCTCCATCTTGTACACCTCCT
Source organism: Vanilla planifolia (assembly GCA_023846275.1). Lineage (NCBI taxonomy): Eukaryota > Viridiplantae > Streptophyta > Magnoliopsida > Asparagales > Orchidaceae > Vanilla > Vanilla planifolia. Next base: position 1,590,844 of record JAIUJO010000088.1, read on the forward strand.
TCTCCTTCTCCTTTATCTCCTTCACCTTCTCTATCCCTTCTTTTTCTCCTTCTCCTCCTCCTCCTCTTCGTTCTCCTCACACTCCTTTTTCTTCTCCTTCTTCCTCTTCTTCTTCTTCTTCTTCTTCTTCTTCTTCTTTCTTCTTTCTTCTTCCTTTTTTCCTTCTTCCTTCCTCTTTCTTCTTTATTCTTCCTCTTCTTCTTAATGTTTCGTCGTTCTTCCTTCTTCCTTCATTCTTCTTCTGCCTCCTTCTTCCGTCACTCTAATCCCTAATCCTTGGTCTCTAATCCATCCTTAATCTTTAATCCCTAATCTTTAATTCCTAATATTTAATCCTTAATATCTAATCCCTAAACACTACTTTCGAATACCGAATCCCTAATCCTTAATCCATAATCTTCAATCTCTAATCTGTAATCGCTAATCCTTATTTTCTAATCCTTAATCACTAATCCCTAAACTCTAATCCCTAGTTTATAATCTTTATCTTAATCCCTAAACTCTATTTCTAAATCCAACATGCCTAATCTGTAATTTGTAATCCCTTATCCTTAATCCCTATTCTTTAATCCCTAATCTCTAATCGTAAATCTCTAATCCGTAATCCTTGATAATTAATCCCCTAAATCTTAATCCCTAATCCATAATAAAAAATTGTTAATCATTAATTCTTAATCCCTAATACTTACTACTTATTACCAAGTTCGTACCCTTTAATCCCAAATCTTTAATCCCTAATTACTAACAGTCAATTCCCAAATCTCTAAACCTTAATCCCTAATACCTCATCCTTAATCCTTCCCTTCCTAAACTTTAATCAATATTGTCTTATGCCTAACCCTAATCCTACCTTCCAAAATCCTTCTTCCTTTTCTTGTTCTACCTCTTCTTATTCTTGTTCCTCACTTTTTTCTTCTTCTGTCTCCTGTTCTTCCTCACCTTCCTCCTCCTCTTCTTGTTCTTCTCCTTCTTCTGCCTCTTCCTCTTCTTCTTCTACTTCTACTTCCTCTTTCACTTCTTCTTCTTCTTCTTCTCCTTCCACTTTTTCTTATTCTTCTTCTTCTTCGTGAACTTCTTCTTCTTCTTTTTCCTCTTCTTCTTCTTCTTCTTCTTCTTCTTTCTCTTCTTCTTCCTTTTCTTCTTCTTCTTCATGTTCTTTTTCTTCTTACTCTTCTTCTTCTTCTTCTTCTTTGTCTTCTTCTTCTTCTTCTTCTTCTTCTCTTTCTTCTTCTTCTTCTTCCCCTTCTATTTCTTGTTTTTATTCTTCTTCTCCTTCTTATTCTTCTTTTTCTTCTCCTTCTTCTTCTTCTACTACTACTACTACTCTTCTTCTTGTTTTGCTTCTTCTTTTTCTTCTTCATTTTCCACTTCTTCTACTCCTTTTTTCTCATCATTTTCCTCTTTTTCTTCTTTTAGTTCATCACCTTCTTCCACTTCTTTTTCTTCTTACTCATCTCCTTCTTATTCTCATTCTTCTACTTCAGAATCCTCTTCTTCACCTTCTTCTTCTTCTTCTTCTTCTTTTTCTTCTTCTTCCACTTCTTCTTTTTCTTCTTCTTCTTCCTCCTTTTCCTCCTCTTCTTCTTCTTCTTCTTATTCTTATTCTTCTTGTAATTTTTTTTCTTTTTCTTCCTCTTCTTCCTTTTCTTCCTATTCTTCTTCTTCTTCCTCTTCTTCTTCTTCTTCTTATTCTTATTCTTCTTGTAATTTTTTTTCTTTTTCTTCCTCTTCTTCCTTTTCTTCCTATTCTTCTTCTTCTTCCTCTTCTTCTTCTTCTTCTACTACTACTTCCTCTTTTTCTTCTTCTTCTTCTTCTTATTCTTCCCCTTCTACTTGTTCTTCTTCTACCTCGCCTTTGTCTTCTTCTTCTTCTTCTTCTAGTTCTTCTTCTTCTTCTTGTTCCTCTTCTTCTATTCTTTTTTCCACTTCTTCTTACTCTTCTTCTTCCCCTTCTTTTTCTTCTTCTTCTTTCACTTCTTCTTTTAATCATCTTCTTCTTCTATTTCTTCTCTTTTTCTTTTTCTTCTTCTTCTTCTTCTTCTTCTTCTTCTTCCTTTTCTTCTTCCTCTTCTTCTTTTTCTAATTCTTCTTTTTCCTCTTCTTCTTCTTATTCTTCTTCTTCTCCTTCTCCTTCATCATCATCATCTTCTTCTTCTTCTTCTTCTTCATCTTCTTCTCCTTCTATTTCTTCTTCTTCTTCTTTTTCCTCATCTCGTTCTTATTCTTCTTCTTCTTCTTCTTTTTTTCTTCATCATCATCATTTTCTTCTTTTTCTTCTTCTTCTTATTCTACTTCTTCTTGTTCTTCCTTTACTTCTTTCTTAATCCCAAATCTCTAATCCTTAATACTTAATCCCTAATCTTTAATCCCAAATCCTTAATCTTTATCCTTAATCCATGTTCTCTAATCACTTCTCCCTAATCCCTAATCCTTAAATCATAATTCTTAAAACCTAATCACTAAAAACTAATCTCTTATCCTAAATCCCTAATCTGTAATACCTAATCCCTTTTTTTACTAATGCTTAATCCATAATCCCTCCGTCCAAGTTCTCTAATCACTAAAACCTAATCGCTAAACCTTAATCCCTAATCCCAAATCTCTAATCTATAATCTCTAATCCTTAAACCCTAATCTTAATTATAATTATTAAATCTCGAATCCTTAATCTCTAATCCCTAATCCTTAAATTCTAATAAATAATCGCTAATCTTCAATCATTACTCTAAAATCCCAATTCCTTAATCCATAATCTGTAGTAATTAATCCCTTAATCTTAAATCTCTAAACATTAATCTCTTTATCTCTAACCTCTTATTCTAAATCCTTATTCCTTAATCCTTAATCCATTTTACTTATTCCTTAAGCCCAACTCTTTAATCCCTAATCCTTAATCTTTAAACCCTAACCCCAAACTACAAATCCATAATCCCTAATCCTTAATCTTTAATCCCTAATCCTTAATCCCTAAAATATAGTCCCCAATCTTTCTTTTCATAATCTCTAATCCCTTATCCCTAATCCCTAATCTCTAATCCCTAATCCTTCTCTTCATCCTCTTCATCTTATTCTCCAACTACTTCTTTCTCTTCTTCATTTACTTCTTCTTCTTTTTCTTCTTCATCTTCTTCTTCTCCCTTATTTTCTTTTTCTTCTTCCTCTTCTTCCTTATCTTCCTCTTCTTCTTCTTCTTCTTCTTTATCTTTCTCTTCTTCTTCTTCTTCTACTTCTTTTTCTTCTTCTTCTCCTTCTTCTTCCTATACTTCTTCTTTTTCTTCTTCTTTTTCTTCTTCCTATTCTTATTCTTCCTCTTGGCTTCTTCTTCTCCTTCTTCTTTTCTTGTTCTTCTTCTTCCTTTTCTTATTCTTCTTCTTCATCATCATTATCATCATCATCTTCTTCTTCTTCTTCTTATTCTTCTTCTTCCTCTTCATCATCATCATCATCAACATCATCATCATCGTCATCCTCTTCTTCTCCTTCTTCTCCTTCCTTATCTTCTTAAATAATCATTAATACATCTCTAATCTATAATCCTTAATACTTAATCCCTAATCTCTGATCCTGAGTCCTTAATCCTTACCAATATTCATTATACCCTTCTTCTAACTCCATAATCCCTAAACCTTAATCCCTAATTGCTAATCCATAATCCCTAATCATGAATCCCTAATCTCGAATCCCTAATCCCTAATCCCCCCTCCCTAATCCTAAATACCTAATCCATCTCTTCTTCCTTTTCCTCTTCTACTTCTTATTCTTCTTCATCCTCTTCTTCTTCTTCCCCTTCGTCTTCTTCTTCCTCATCGTCTTCTTCTTCTTCCTCTTCTTCCTCTTCTTCCTCTTCATCTTGTTTTTCTTCTTCTTCCTCTTCTTCCTCATCTTCCTTGTCTTCTTCTTCTTCTTCCTCTTCTTCATCTTCTTCTTCTTTTTCTTCTTCTTCTTCTTCCTCCCCTTCATCATCTTCTTCTTCTTCTTGTTCTTCTACTTTTGCTTCTGCTTCTTCTTCCCTTTCTTCTTCTTCTTCTCTTCCTTCTTCCTTTTCTTCTTCTTCTTCTTCTTCCTCTTCTTCTTCCTCTTCTTCTTCTTCTTCTTCTCTCTCTCTCTCTTCCTCTTCTTCTTCATCATCTTCTTCTTCCTCCTCTTTTTCTTATTATTATTATCATCTTCTTCTTCTACTACTTCTTCTACTTCTTTTTCCTCTTCTTCATCTTCTTCTTCTTCCCTTTCTACCTCTTCTTCTAGTTTCACTTCTATTTCTTCTACTACATCTTCTTTTCCTTCTCCTTCTCCTTCTTCTTCTTCTTCCTTCTATTTCTTCTTGTTCTTTATCTTCTTCTTTTTCTTCTTCATCTTTTCTTCTTCTCTTGTTCATATTCTTCTTCTTCTTCTTCTTCTTTTTCCCTTCATCTTCCTCTTCTTCCTCTTCATCATCATCTTCTTCTTCTACTTCCTCACCTTCTTCTCCTTCTTATTCCTATTATTCTCCTTCTTCTTCTTCTTCTTCTTCTTCATTGTCCTCTTCTTATTCTTCTTTTACCTTCTCCTCCTCTTCTCCATCTTCTTCTTCTTCTTCTACTACTACTTCTTCAACTTCTCCTTCTTCTTCTTCCTCTTCTTCTTCTTCTTCTTCTTCTTCTTCTTCATCTTCTTCTTCTTCCTTCTCTTCTTCTTCTTCTTCCTCTTCTCCTTCTTCTTCTTCCTCTTCTTATTTTTCTTCTTCTTCTTCTTCTTCTTCTTCTTCTTCCTCTTCTTCTTCATCTTCTTCCTCATCTTTGTATTCTACTTTTTCTACTTCTTTCGCATCTTCCACTTCTTCTTTTTCTTTTTCATCATCATCTTCTTCTTCTTCTTCCTACTCTTCTTCTTCCTCTAGTCCTCTTGTTCTTCTTCTTCTTTTCTTTTTCTTCTTCTTCCATTTCCTTTTCCTCTTAATCTTACTATTATTATTATTATTATTATTGTTATTATTATTCATCTTCTTCTTCTTCTTTCTCTTCTTCTTCGTCTCCTTCTCCTTCTCTCCATCTTTCTCCTTCTCCTTCTCCTTTTTCTCTTGCTCCTACTCCTCCTTTCCTTCTCCTTAACCATCTCCTTCACCTTCTTCATCTCCTTGTCCTTCTTTTTCTACATCTTCTCCTCCTTCTTCTTGTCCTCTTACTCCTATTCCTTCTTCTTCATCTTCTTCTTCTTCCTTCTTCCTTCATCTGACATCCTTCCTTTTTCTTCCTTCCTCCTTCTTTCTTCTTTATTCTTCCTCTTGTTCTTCTTGTTCTTGGTTTTTGACTTCTCCTTATCATTTTCTTGTTCTTCTTTTTGCCTCCTTCCTTATTTCTTTTTCTTTCTCCTTAATCCCTATTCTCTAATCCTTAATCCCTATTCTCTAATCCTTAATCCCTAAACCATCCTTAATTTCTAACTCCTTTTTTTTAATCCCTAACTTCTAATCGCTAATCTCTAATATTTAAACTTTAATCTATAATACCTAATCCCTAATACCTAATCTATAATTCACAATCCCTAATCCTTAATCTCTAATCCCTCATCTATAATCCTTCATCGCTAATCCCTAATCCTAATTCCTAATCCCCATCTCCAATCTTAATCTTAATCTCTAATCTTGAATCCTACATCCTTAATCTCTAATCTCTAATTCTAAATACCTAATCTGTAATCTTAAATCACTAATCTCTAATCCTTAATAATTAATCCCTTAGTTATAAATCCCTAATATCTAATCCTTAATCATTAATCTCTTTATCCATAATCCCTAATATCTAATCACTAATCTATAATCCTTAATCACTAATCATTAATCCTTTATTTCCTAATCCCTACTATTTAATCCCTAATCCATAATCTTTAAACCCGAATCCCTAATTGCTAACAAGTAAACCCCTAACCACTAATCTCTAATATCTAACTCATAATCCTTAATTTTTCCCTCCTTAATCTTTAGTCCACACTTAATTATCCTTAATCAATAATCCTTCCCTTCCTAATCCTTAATTCTTAATCCTTAACCCTAATCCCTAATCCTTAATGAGACACTTCTTCCTCTTTTTCTTCTACATCTTATTCAGCTTCCTCTTCTTCCATGTCTTCCCCTTTTTCTTCTTTTTCTTCTTCTTCCTTCTCTTTCTATTCTTGTACTTCTTCTTCTTCGTCCACATTTATTCCTCTTCTTCTTTGCCTTCTTCCTCCTCCTTATCTTTTTCCTCTTCTTCTTCTTCTTCATCATAATCTACTTCCTTTGCTTCTTTGTCTTCTTCTTCTTCTTCAAGTTCTTCTGCTTCTTCTTATTCTTCTCCTTCTTCTTCTTCTTCTCCTTCCCCTTCTTCTTCTTCCTCTCATTCAATCTATTTTCTTCTTCTTCTACATCTTCTTCTTCTTCTGCTTATAACTCTAACTCTAATTCTTCTTTGTCTTCTTCTTCTTCAATTTTATCTTCTTCACTTCTTTGTGTACCTCTTCTTTTTTTTAATCTTCCTCTTCGTCTTCTTCTTCCTCTTTTTCTACTTCTCAACCTTCTTCTCCTTTTTCTTCTAATTACACTTCTCCTTCTTCTTTTGCTTCTTCTTCTTCTTCTTCTTCTTCTTCTTCTTCTTTGTCACCTTCTCTGCCTCCTTCTTCTTCGTCTTCTTCTTCTTCTTCTTCTTCCTCCTCCTCCTCCTCCTCTTCTTCTTCCTCTTATTCCTATTCTTACTCTTCTTCTTCTTCTTCTTCTTCTTATTCTTACTCTTATTTTGATTCTTCTTCCTCTTCTTCCCCCTCTTCATCTGCCTCTTCTTCTTTTTCTTCTTCTTCTTCTAATTCTTGCTCTTGTTCTTCTACTTCTTCCTCTTCTTCTTCTACTTTTTACTCTTTTTCTTTCTCTTCCTCTTCTTCTTATTCTATGTCTTCTTCTTCTTCTTTATCATCTTCTACTTCTTCTTCTTACTCTTCTTCTTCCTCTTCTTTCTCTTGTTCTTCTTCCTCTTCTTCTTCTTCTTCTTCTTCTCTTCTTCTTTTTCTTTTTCTTCATCATCTTCTACTTCTTTTTCTTCATCTTCTACTTCTTTTTCTTCCTCTTCTTTTTCTTCTTCTAGTTTTACTTTTCCTCTTCTTCCACATCTTCTCCTTCTTCTAGTTCTTCGTCTTCTTCTTCTTCTTCTTCTCTTTCTACATCTTCTTCTTCTTCCCTTTCTATTTCTTCTACTACTTATTCTTTTCCTTATTCTTGTTCTTCTTCTTGTTGTTCTTATATTTCTTTTTCTTCTTCCTCTTTTTCTTCTTCTTCATCATCTTTTCTTCTTCTTTTATTCTTGTTCTTCTTCTTCTTCTTCATCATCTTCTTCTTCTTCTAACTCTTTCACCTCTTCTTCTTCTTCACCATCATCTTCTTCTTCTTCTACCTCCTCACCTTCTTCTCCTGTTTCTTATTCCTATTGTTCTCCATCTTCATCTTCTTCTTCTTCTTCTTCTTTTTCATCGTCATAATCTTCTTCTTCTTCTTCTTCCACCACCTCCTCTTCTTATCCTTCTTCTTCTTCTTCTTCTTCTACTCTACTTCTTCTTCTTCTTCTTCTTCTTCTTCCTCTTCTTCTACTTCTTCTTCCTCTTCTTCCTCTTCTTCCTCTTCTTCTTCTTCTTATTCTTCTTCTTCTAATTCTTCTTCTTCTTCCACTTCTACTTCTTCTTCTTTTACTTCCTCCCCTTCTTCTACTTCTTCTTCTTCATCATCTTCATCTTCCTCTTCTTCTTCCTCCTCTTCTTCTTTTTCGTCTTCTTCTTCTTCTTCTTCTTCTTTTTCCTCTTCTTCTCCTTCTTCTTCCACTTCTTCTTCTTGCTCTTCTTCTTCCTCTTGTTTCACTTCTTCTTCTTCCTCTTCATCAACTTCTTATACTTCTTCATCCTCTCCTTCTTCTCCTTCTTCTTCTTCTTCCTCCTCTTCTTCATCTTCCTCCTCATCTTCTTCTCCATCTCATACCTCTTCTTCCTCATCTACCTTTGGTTCTTCTTCTTCTTCTTCTGACTACTTAATCCTTACTCCCTAATCTGTAATCCTTAATCCCTAAACCCTTGCCCTTTCTTGCTAATCCATAATCCCTAGTCCTTATTTCCTAAACTTTAATCCTTAATCTATCACACCTAATCCCTAATCCCTAATCCCTACCTCCTGACTCCTTAATCCCTAATCCCTTACTCCTAATCTCAAAAATCCAAATCCATCTCTTCTTTCTCTTCTTCTTCTTGTTCCTCTTCTTCCTCAACTTCCTCTTCTTTTTTTTGTTGTTCTTCTTCTTCTTCATTTTCTTCTTTTTCTTCTTATTCTCCTTCTTCTTCTTCTTTTTCTTCTTCTCCCACTTCTTCTTCTTATTCTTCTTCTTCTTTTTCTTCTTCATTTTCTTCTTCTCCTCCTTCCTCTTCTTCTTCTTCCCCCTCTTCTATGTCTTTTTCTCGTTCTTCTTTTCTTGCTCTTCTTCAGCCTCTTCTTCATTTTTTTCTTCTTCCACTTCTTCTTTTTCCTTTTTTTCTTCTTCTCATTTTTATTCTTATTCTTCTTCTTCTTCTTCTTCTCCCACTTCTTCTTCTTCCTCTTCTTCATCTTCTTCAAGTTCTTCTACTTCTTCTTCTTCTTCTTCTTCTTCCCCTACTACTTCTTCTCCTTCTTTTTCTTTCTCTGTCTATTTTATTTTGTTTTTCATGTTCATCTTCTTCTTTTTCTCCTCCTCCTCCTTTTTCTTCTTCTATTTCTTGCACTTCTTCTTCTTCTTCTTCTTCTTATCTTTCGTGTTTTTCTTCCTCTCTTTTTGTTCTTCTTCTTCTTCTTCTTCTTCTTCTACCACTTCTTCTTTTTCTTCTTCTTCTTCTCCTTCTTCTCCTTTCTCTTCTTTTTCCTCTTCATCTTCTGCTTCTTCTTCTTCTCCTTTTCCTTCTTCTTCTTCCTCTACTACTTAACCTTCTTCTCCTCCTTCTTCTTACACTTCTTCTTCTTCTTCCTTTTTCATCTTCTTCATCATTTTCTTCTTTTACTTGTTTTACTACTTCTTCTTCTTTCTCCTCCTCTTCTTTTTCCTCCTCTACTTCTTTTTCTTCCTCTTGTGCTTCTTCTTCCTCCTCTTCTTCCTATTCTTCCTCTTCTTCCTCTTCTTCTTCTTTTTCTTCCTTTTCTTCTTGTTCTTATTCTTCTTTTTCTTCATCTTCATCTTCTTCTTCTTCTTCTTCTTCCTCTTCCACTTCTCCTTCTTCAACTTCTTCTGGTTTTTCTTCTTCTTCTTCTTACTCCAATTCCTTTTCTTCTTCTTCCACTTCTCCTTTTACCTCTTCTTCTTCTTCCAATTCATTCACTTCTTCTTCTTCTTCTTCTTCTTCTTCTTCTTCCTCTTCTTCTTCCACGACTTTTTCCATTTAGTTTTTCCTCTTTTACTTCTTATTTTTCTCCTTCTCCTTGATCTTCTTTTTCTAGTTCTTTCTCTTTATTTTCTTCTTCTTCTTCTTCATCCACCTTGAGTTAAATTTTTTCTTGTTCTTATTCTTATTCTCATTCTCATTCTTCTTCTTTTTCTTCTTCATCATCATAATCTTCTTCTTCTTCTACTACTTTTTCTTTCTCTTCATCTTCCCTAATCATCAATCCATTCCAAATCCCTACTATTTAATCCTTAATTTGTAATCCCTAATCTTTATGCCTATTATTTATTCCCTTATCCCTACTCCCTAATCCCTCATGTCTAAACTTTAATCGCTAATTACTAATCCATAATCTCTAATCCTTAATTATAAATCTCTAATGACTAATCCTTTTTCCCTAATGCCTAATCCCTAATCTCACCCTCCCTAAGCCCTAATACCTAATCAGTCTCTTCTTCCATTTCTTCTTTTACTTCTTATTCTCCTTCTTCTGCTTCTTCTTCCTCTTCCTCTTCTTTTTCCTCTTCATCTTCTTCTACCTCATCTTCTTCTACTTCATCTTCTTCCTCTTCTTCCTCTTCTTCCTCTTCGTCATCTTCCTCTTCTTTTACTTCTTCTTCTTCCTATCTTCTTCTTCTTCGCCTTCTACCTTTTCCTCTTCTTCTTCTTCTTCTTCCTCTTTTTCATCTTCTTCTTCTTCTTTGTCCTCTTCTTCCCCTACCCCTTTTCCTCTGCTTCTTCTTCTTCTTCTTCTTCTTCCTCTTCTTCCTCTTCTTGTTCTTCTGCTTCTTCTTCTTCTTCGTTTTCTCTCATATCTTCTTCTTCTCTATCTTTTTCTTCTTTCTCCTCCACGTTTTCTTCTAGTTCATCTTCTTCTTCTTCTTCTTCATAGTTTCTTCTTCTCTTCTTCTATTTCTTCTTCTTCTTCATCATCATCTTCCTCTTCTTCTTCTTCCTATTTTTCTTTTTCCTCTTCATCTTCTTCTTCTTCTACTACTACTACTACTTCTTCTTCACCTTCTTATCCTTCTTCATCTTCTTACTCTTCTCCATCTTCTTCTTCTTCTTCCTCTTTGTTCCTTTCTTCTTCTTCTTCTTTTTCTTTTTCTTCTTCTTGTTCTTCTTCTTCTTGTTCTTGTTCTTCTTTTTTTATCTTCTCCTCCTCCTCGTTCTTCTCTTCTCTTTCTTCTTCCTCTTCTTCTTCTTCTTGCTCTTATCCTTCTTCTTCTTCCTCCTCTTAGTCTTCATTTTCTTTTTCCACTTCTTCTTCTTCTTCTTTTACTTCTTCGTCTTCTTCTTTTTCTTCTGCTTATACCTTAATCCCTAATCCATGATGCCTAATACCTAAACCTTAATGTCTAATCATTATTCCATAATTTTTAATCTATAATTAGTAATCTTTCTAATACCTATTCCTCCTTAATTCCTAACCACTAGTCATTAATCCTTATTACCTAATCCTTAATCCATAATCATTAATCATAAATTCATGTCTTCATAATCTTTAATCCCTAATCTCTAATCTAAAATCCTATATCCTAAATTGCTAATTTCTGATCTCTAATCTTTAATCCCAAATCCGTAGTCCGTAATCCCTAATGCATAATCCCTTATCCTTAATTCTTAATCCTTAGCCTTTAATCCTTAATCCATGATCTATATTCCCTAATCCCTTAATCCTTAATGCCTAATTCTTTATCCCTAGACACTATTCTTTAAGCCTATTCCTTAATTCTTAATCCCTAAGCCCTAATCCCTAATCCATAAACCCTAAAAGTAATCACTAATCCCAAATCAATAATTCCAAAACCTTAAACCATAATCCCTAATCTCTAATCCTTAACCCCAAATTCTTAATCCAACTTTAACCCTAAATCATAAATCCATAATACATAATCTTTAAGCCATCCCTCCCTAATTCATAATCCATTTTCTTCTTTCTTCTTCTTCTTCCTTTTATGCTTCTTATTCATATTCTTCTAGATCTTCTTCTGCTTTTTCTTCTTCTTGTTGTTGTTCTTCTTCTACTTCTTATTTTTCTTCTTTTCTTTCTTCATCCTCTTCTACTTCTATTTCTTCTTCTTCTTCTTCTTCTTCTTCTACTTCTTCTTCTTCTTCTTCTCTTATTCTTTTACTTATTCTACTTCCTCTTCTTTTCTTTTTCTTCCTCTTCTTCTTCTTCGTGTTCTTCCTCTTCTTCTTCTTCTTCTTCTTCTTCTTTTTCCTCTTCTTCTTCTTCTTCTTCTTATTCTTTGTCTTCTTCGTCTTGTTCTTCTTCGTCTTGTTCTTCTTCTTCTTCTTGTTCTTGTTCTTCTCTTTTTCTTCTTCTTCTTCTCCTCCTCCTCACCCTTCTTCGTCTCCTCTCCTCCTTCTTCCTCTTCTTCTTCTTATTTAGCTTCTTCTTCTTCTTCTTCCTCTTATCCTTCTTCTTCTTGATCTTCTTCTTCTTTCCCTTCCTCTTTTTTTCTTCTTCTTCTTCTTCTACTTCTTTCTCTTCTTCTTTTTAATCTTTAATCACTAATCAATAATCCCAAATACCTAATCCTTAATCTATAATCTCTCATTCTTCCCTCGCTAATCGTTATTCCATTAATAGCTAATCTCTAATCTCCAATCCCTATACCCTAATCCCAAATCCTTAATCTCTAAATATAAATCCTTAATCTCTAAATATAAATCCTTAATCCATAATGCCTAATCGTTAATCCTTAACTCCTAATCCTTAAACTATAATCTGTAATCCCTAATCCTTAATCCATAATCCCTAATCTCTAATCCCTATTCTCCTATCCCCTATCCGTAATCCATAGCCCTTAATCCCAAATGCCTTATCCTTATTCCTTAATCCGTAATCCCTAATCTTTGTTACATAATCTATTAATCTCTAATCCCTTATCTTGAATCTAAAATACTTAATCGCTAATCTATAATCCCTAATCACTAATCTCTAATCTCTAATCCATACTCCCTAATAACTATTCACAAATCCTTAATGCTTTCATCAATAATCCCTTATATCTCAAATCATTAGTCCCTAATCCTTATTTTCTAATCCCTTGTCCCAAAACCCTATTCTGTTAGCCCTATTCCCAAATCCCTCATCCTTCATCTTTTATCTCTAATCCTTTTACCATAACCCTAGTTCATATTTCTTTTTCTCTAAACCATAATTTTTAATCCTTAATTCCTCTTCTTCTTCCTCTTCTTCCCTTTCCTCTTCTTCTTCTTATCTTCTTCTTCTTCTTCTTCTTCTTCTTTTTCTTCTTCTTTTTCTTTTTCTTTTTCTTCTTCTTTTTCTTCTTATTCATCTTCTACTTCTTCTTCTTCTTCTACATCTTCTTCTTCTTTTCCTTCTTGTTTTTCTTCTTCTTCATCATCATCATCATCTTCTTCTTCTTCTTCTTCCTCGTCTTCTACTCCCTCTTCTTCCTCTTCTTCCTTTTCTTCTTTTTCCTCTTCCTCTTCGTCTTCTTCTACTTCTACATCCTCTTTTTCCTCTTCTTCCTCTCCATCTTTGGCCTCTTCTTCTTCTTCTTATTCTTCTTCTTGCTCTTCTTCTTCTTCTTCCTCTTATTCCTCTTCTTCTTCTTCTTCTTCTTCCTCCTCCTCCTCTTCTTCTTCCTCTTCTTCTTCCTCTTCTTCTTCTTCCTCTTCATCTTCATCTTCTTCCTCTTCTTCTTCATCATCATCATCATCTTCTTCTTCTTCCTCTTCTTCTTCCTCCTCGTCTTCCTCTCCTCCTTCATCATCATCATCTTCTTCTTCTTTCTTCTTTCTTATTTCTTCTTTCTTATTTCTTCTTGCTTCTTCCTTCTTCATTCCTCCTTCCTTCTTCCTTCTTCCTTCTTCCTTCCTTCTTCATTCTTCCTCCGTCCTTGTTCCTTCTTCGTTCTTCCTTTTTCCTTCTTTTTTCCTCTTTCTTCTTTCTTCTTTCTACTTTTTTTAACTTTTTTCTTGCTTCATCTTTCTTCTTTCTTCTTCTTTCTTTCTCCTTTTTCTTCTTCTTCTTTCTTCTTCTTCTTCTTCTTCTTCTTCTTCTCCTACTTCAACTTAATCCTTAATCTCTTATCTCATTCATCCCTATTCCCTTATTTGTAAACCCTAATCTCTCCCTCTTTAATCTTTAATCCATAAGGCCAAATCCTTAAGTCCAAATTTGTAGTCCCTAATTACCAAATCCCAAAGCCCAAATCTTTAATACCATATCTATCCTTGTTCCCTAATCCATAATCCCTAATCCCTAAACCCTAATTTCTTATCCCAATTCCTTAATAGCTAATCCATAATCCTTAATCGCTAATCCTTAATCGCTAATCGCTAATCCTTAATACCTAATCCCTAATCTCTAATTCCAGATCCCTAATCATTAATACATACTCCCTAACTCTTAATCCATAATCATTAATCATAATTACCTATCCTCATAATCTCTAATCCCTAATCTCTAATCTAAAATCCCATATCTTAAATCGCTAATCACTGATCTTTAATCTTTAATCCCAAATCTCTAATCCATAATCCCTAATGCTTAATCCCTTATCTATAATCCTTAATCCTTAGCCATTAATCCTAAATCCATGATCTATATTCTTTATTCCTTTAACCCTTAATCCCTAATTCTTAATCCCTAGACTCTATTCCTTATGCCCTATTCTTTAATCACTAATCCCTAAGCACTAGTCCCTAATATATAAACCCTAAAACGAATAGCTAATCCTAAATAAATAATTCCTAAACTCTAAACCTTAATCCCTAATCTCTAATACTTGACCTCAAATTCCTAATACATCTTTAATCCCAAATCATTAATCCATAATACAAGATCTTTAAGCCATCCCTCCCTTATTCATAAACTATTTTCTTCTTCTTTTACTTCTTATTCATATTCTTTTGTTTCTTCTTCTGCTTCTTCTTCTTATTCTTCTTCTTTTTCTACTCCCTCTTTTCTCTTCTTTTCTTTCTTCTTCATCTTCTACTTCTATTTCTTCTTCTTCTTCTTCTTCTTCTTCTTGTTCTCTTTTTCTTCTACTGCTTCTTCTTCCTCCTCTTCTTTTTCTTTTTCTTCTTCTTCTTCTTCTCCTTCTTCTTCTTCTTTTTCCTCTTCTTCTTCTTCCTCTTCTTTTTCTTCTTCTTACACTTCTTCTTCTTGTTCTTGTTCTTCTTCTTTATTTTATTTTCTTCTCCTCCTCGTCATCCTCTTTCTTCTTGTCCTTTTGCTTACCATCTTCTTCTTCCTCTTCTCCTTTTCTTCTTCTTTAACTTCTTCTTCTTCTACTTCCACTGATCCTTCTTCTCCTTGTTCTTCTTTATTTTCTTCTTCTTCCTCTTCTTCTTCTTCTTCTTCTTCTTCACTTTCTTGTTCTTCATAATACTTAATCCTTATTTCTTAATTCCTACACCTTAATCCCTTCCTACCTTATCTTTTATTACAAATATTTAATCTGTAATCCCTAATCCATCCTTTCTTAATCTCTATCCCTAATTCCTAATCTCTAATCCTTTTCCTTAATCCATAATCCCTAATCCTTAACCTTTAATCCCTAATTCATCATTAATCCCTAATACATAATCCTTAATCTTTAATCTTTAATCCTTAAACCTTGATCCCAACTACCTTATCCCTAATACCTAATAACTAATCTGTAATCCATAATCCATAATCCCTAATCACAAATCTCTAATCCTTATTCTCTAATTCTTAATCCCTAATCACTAATCCCTCATCCTAATCATAATCACCTAATCTTCAATTCCTAATCCTTAATCTCTAATTAATAATCTTGAATCCAAATCTCTAATCATTAATCTCCAATCTTTAATCCATAATCTCTATTCTCTAATTCGTAATCCCTAATCCTAATTCCTTAATACTTTATCCTTAGCATGTAATCCCTTAATTCCTAATCACTAATTATTAATCTCTTCAACCCAAATCCTTAACCCTAATCTCTAATCCCTAATCCTTAATCCTAAATTCCTTTTACTTATTCTTTAATCCTTAATCCTTAATTCTTAATCCTTAATCCCTAACCCTTAATCCTTGATTTATAATCCTTAATCCCTAACACCTACTCTTATATCTCTCCAACCTTAATCCTTAATCCCCAATCCCTGACCTTCAATCCTTAATCACTTCTTCTTCCTCTTCTTTTTCATTTACTTCTTCTTCCTCTTCTTCTTCTTCTTCCTCATCTTCCTAATGTTTCTATTCTTCTTCTTCATCTTCTTCTTGTTCTTCTTCTACTACTACTACTATTTCTTCCTCCTCTTCTTCTTTTTCTTCTTCTTCTTCCTCTTAATCTTCCTCTTCTTCTTTATCTTCTTCTTCTACTTCTTCTTCCTTCTCTTCTTCTTCTCCTTGTTGTTCTTTTTCTCCAATTTCTTCTTTTCTTGTTTTTCTTCTTCCTCTTCTTCTTTCTCTTCTTTTTCTTCTTCTTCTTACTATTAATATTATTATTATTTTATTTCTTCATCTTTTTCTTCATATTATTCTTATTCTTCTTCTTCTTCTTCCTTTTCTCCTTCTTCCTCTTCTTCTCCTTCTTCTTATCTTTAATCTTCTCCTTCTCCTGCTACTTCTCCTTCTTGTTCTTCATCTCCTTCTCCTCCTCCTCCTCCTTCTACTTCTTCTTTTTCTTCTTCTTCTTCTACTATTACCACTTCTTTCTTCTTTGTTCTTTCTTCTTTCTTCTTCCATCTTCCTTCTTCCTTCCATCTTCATTCCTTCTTAATTCTTTCTTCCTTCTTCCATCTTCTTTCTTTCTTCTTTTTTCTTTATTCCTCCTCTTCCTCTTCCTCTTCTTCTTCTTCTTCTTATTCTTCCTCCTCATCTTCTACTTCTTTGTCCTTCTTAATCCTTAATCCCTAACCTATAATCCATAATTAATAATCCATAATCCCTAATCCCTAATCTCCAATGCTCAATCTCTAATCCCTAACCTTTAATCACTAATCTATATTCTCTAATCCATCATCCCTAATCTCAAACACCTAACCCTTAACCCTAAATCCCTAATCACTAATCTTTAATCCCTAATGGCTATTCTTTAATCCATAATCATTAATTCTAAGTCTCTAATCATTAATAATTAATCTTTTAATCCTTAATACCAAATCTATAATCCTTAATCATTAATCCTTTCATCCTTAATCCCTAGTCCTTAATCCTTAATCCCTAATTCATGTTACTTATTCCCCAATTCTAACTTCCTCATCTATAATCCTTAATCCCTAAACTCTAATCCCTAATTGCAAATCCCTAATCCCTAATCCTTAATCCATAACCCTAATGCCTAATACCAAATCCTTGGCTCCCTAATCCTAAATCCCTAATACCTAATCTCTAATCCCTAATCCCTCCCTCCTAATCTGTAACCCATAATCCCTAATCCCTCCATCCTTAATTTGTAATCCCTAACCCTTCTCTTCTACTTCCTTTCTTCTTCCTCCAGTTCCTCTTCTTCTTCCTGTTCTTCTTCTTCTTCTTCTTCGTCAAGTATTTCTTTTTCTTCTTGTTCTTCTTCTTCTTCATTTTCTTTTTCGTCTTCCTCTTCTTCTTCTTTTCCTTCTTCTTCTTCTATTTCTTCTTCTTCTTTTTCTTCTTCTCCTTCTTCTTTTCTTATTCTTCTTATTCCTCTTCTTCTTCCACTTGTTCTTCTTCCGCTTCTTCTTCGTCATCATCATCATCTACATCTTCCTCTATTGCTTCTTCTTCTTCTATTTCTTCTTCTTCTTCTTCAGCTTCTTCTTCTTCATCTTCTTCTTCTTCTTCTCTTTATCTTTCTCCTTCGCTTTCTTCTTCCCTTTCTCCTTCTCTTACTCATTCTCCATCTACTTGTCCTTCTGCTTCTCCATCTGCTTCTTCTTCTCCTTCTCCATCTCCTTCTCCTCCTGCTTCTCCTCCTTCTTCTCCTCATCCTTCTTCTCCTTCTCCTTCTCCTTGTTCTTCTTGTTCATCTTCATCATCTTCTTTCTTTTTTCTTCTTTCTTCGTTCTTTTTTCTTTTTACTTCTTTCTTTTTTCTTCTTCCTTCTTCCTTCTTCATTCTTTCATCATCCTTCCTTCTTCCTTCTTCATCATCTTCTTCATCCTCTTCCTTTTTCCTATTTTTCTTCTTCTTTCTTCTTCTTGCATCCTTCTTTCTCCTTCCTTGTTCTCTCTCCCTAATCCTTAATCCCTAATCCCTCATCCATAATCCTTAAACCCTAATCCTTAGTCTATAACTAATCTTAATTTCTTAATCTTTAATCTCTAACCTTTAATCCCTAATCTATAATCCTTAATCCTTAATTCTTAATTCTTAATCACTAATCCATAATCACAAATCCCTAATCCTTAATCCCTAATCCTTAACTTTAATGCTAATGTTATTCCAATAATCTCTAATCCTTAATCTCTAATCTCTAAACCTAAAACATACATCCCTCATCACAAATCTCTAATACTTAATCCTTAATCCCTATTCCTTAATCTCAAATCCTTAATCCCTAATCTTTAATAATTAATCCTCAAACTCCTAATTCTTAATCTATAATCCCTAATTATTAATCCTTTCTTTTAATCCCTTATTCCTAATCCATAAACCCTAATCTCTAATCTCTAATCCCTATTACTTATTCCTTAATCCCTACTCTCAAATTCTTAATACGAAATCCCTAAATCTAAATCCCTAATTGCTAACTCCTAATTCTCTAATCCCTAATCACTAATACCTAATTCCTAATCCCTAATCCCTAATCTATCCATCCCAAATCTTTAATCTGTATTCTTCGATACCTTATCTCTAATCCTTCATTCCTTGGTCCCTAATCCATAATCCATAACTTTTTATCCTTAATCCCTAACCCATCTCTTTTGACTCTTATTTTCTTCTTCTTCTTCTTCTTCTTCTTTTCTTGTTCATTTTATTGCTCTACTTCTTCCTTTTCTTCTTCTTCTTCTTCTTCTTCTTCTCCTTCTCCTTCTACTTCTTCCTCTCCTTCTGTTACTCTTAGTCTTTCTCCTTCTCCTTCTCCTTCTACTTCTCCTTCTCCATCTCCTCCTTCTCTTCTCCTTCTCCTTCTCCTTTTCCTTCTCCTTCTCCCCCCCTTCGCCTCATCCTCCTTCTCCTTCTATAACTTCTACTTTTTCTTCTTCTTGTTCTTCTTCTTCTTCTTTCTTTCTTTCTTTCTTTCTTTCTTTCTTTCTTCTTTCTTCTTTTTTCTTCCTTCTTCCTTCTTCCTTCCTCCATCTTCCATCTTTATTCTTCCTCTTCTTCTCCCTCTTTCTCTTCTTCTTCTTCTTCCTCCTCCTCCTCTTCTTCTTCTTTCTTGCTTCTTTCTTCTTTTTTCCTTCTTCATTCCTCCATCTCCCTAGTCCCTAATCCTTAATCCCTAATCCTTAATCTTTAATCACTAATCCATCCTTAATCTTTAACCACTAAACACTTATCATTAATTTCTAATCTTTAAATGGTAATCCTAAATACCTAATCCCTAATTCCTAATCTATAATCTATAATTCCTAATCTGAATCCTTAACCCCTAATGACTAATCCTTAATCCACAATCCTTAATCTCTAATACTAATCGTAATCCCTAATCTTTAATCCCTAATCTTTAATCTCTAATCCTGAATCTTGCATCACTAATCTCTAATCTTTAATCTTTAATCCCTAATCCCTATTCTCTAGTCCTTAATCCCTAACCCTAAAACCCTAATCTCTAATTCCTAATCCTTAATAATTATTCTCTTAATTCTTAATCAGTAATACTTAATCCCTAATCCCTAACCTCTAATCTGTGTTACGTATTCCCTAATCGCAACTCACTAATCCTTAATCCCTAATTGCTAACTCCCGAATCCTTAATCCTTAATCGCCAATCTTTAATTCTAAATCCCACCCTCCTAAACTCTTAATCCATATTCCCATATACCTAATCCCCACTCCTTCACTCCTTAATCCCAAATCCTTAATCCCTAATCCCTAACCTCTAATCTCTAATCTATAATCCATCTCTTCTACCTCTTCTTTATCAATGTGTTCTTCTTCTTCTTTCTCATCTTTCTCTACTTCTTATTCCTCTTCTTCCTCATCTTTTGCTTCTTCTTCTTCTTCTTCATCTTCCACTTTTTCTTCTTCTTCTTCTTCTTCCTCCTCTTCTTCTTCTTCTTTTTCATCTTCTTCCTCTTCTTCTCCTTCTACTATTACTACTACTACTACTACTATGACTTCTTCTTCATCTTCTTTTTCCTTTTCTTCTTCTTCTTCTACTTCTTTTCTTCTTATTCGTCTTCTTATCCTTCTTCTTCTTCTTCTTCTTCTTATTCTTCCTCTACTTGTTTTCCTTCTTCCTTTTCTTCCACTTCTTTCCCTTTTTTTTCTTCTGCTTCTTCTCCTTCTTCTTCTTCGTCCTCCTCTTTTATTTCTTCTTCTTCTTATTCTTCTTCTTCTTCTACTCCTTCTTTTCCTTCTTCTTCTACTAATACTTTTTCATCTACTACTTCTTCTTCTTTCTCTTCTTCTTCTTCCTCCTCTTCTTCTTTTAGATCTAGTTCTTCTTCTTATGGTGCTTCTTTTCATTCTTATTGTTCTTCTTGTTCTTCTTCATCTACTACTTCTTCCTCCTCTTGTACTTCTTCTTCTTCTTCCTCTCCTTCTATTACTTCTTCTTCTTCATCTTCTTCTTCCTCTTCTTCTTCTCTTGCTCCTCCATCTCTTTCTCCTTATCCATCTCCACTACCTTCTCATACCCCTCCTTTTCCTTCTCCTTCTCCATCGCCTCCATCACCTTCCCCTTCTCCTTCTCCTTCATTTTCTTCATCTTACTTGGATATTTCTTCTTTCTTATTTCTTTTTCCTTCATCCCTCTTCCTTCTTTCATCTTTTTTCCTCCCTTCTTCTTCCTTTTTCCTTCTTCCTTCTTCTTTTTTCCTTCTTGCTTCTTCTTTCTTCGTTCTTCCTTCTTCCTTATTCTTTCTTCTTTCTTCTTTCTTTTTTCTTCTTTCTTGTTCTTTTAACTTTCTTCTTTCTTTCTTCTTCTTTCTTTCTTCTTCATCTTTTTCTTTCTTCTTCTTCTTCTTCTCTTCTTTGTCTTCTTCTTCCACTTCTTTTTTTCCTCTTCTTCTTCCTTCTTCTTTCTTCCTTCTTCTTCTTCTTCCTTCTCCCTTTTCCCTAATCCATAATCCCTAATCCCTAATTTATCCTTAATCCTTAATACCTAATTCCAAATCCTTAATCCCTAATCTTTATTCTATAATCTCTAATCTCTAAATCTTAATCCCAATACCTAATTTCTAATCCTTAATTTTTGGTTTATAATCTATAATACCTAATCCTTAATTTGTAATCCATAATACTGAATCTCTAATCCCTACTATTTAATCCTAATCCTAATCTTGATTGCTTAATCTCTAATTTCTAATCTCTAATATCTAACCCTAAATCCCAAATCCTTAATCACTAATCTCTAATCCTTAATCCTAAATCCCTAGTCTTTTATCTTTAATTTAAAATGTCTAACATTTAATCTGTCTCTCTTTTGTCACTAATACCTAATCTTGAATCCCAATCCCTCCCTCCCTAATCTTTAATCTACATTCCTAAATCCCTAATTCCTCCCTCCCTAATCCCTATTCTTTAATTCGTAATGAAAATTATAATCGCTTAATCTCGAATTCCTAATTTCTAATTCCTAATCCCCAATGATAAATCCCAATTCCCTAATCACTAATCTCTAATCCCTAATCCTTAATTAATAATCTCTTCATCTCTAATCCTTAATCCATAATCTCAATTACTTATTCCTTAATCCCAACTCTCTAATCCCTAATCCTTAATCTCTAAACCATAATCCCTCATTACTAATCCATAATCACTAATCTCTAATCTCTAAACTCTAATCCCTAATCTTTAATCTCTGACACCCACTCTATAATCCCTCCTTCCTTAATCCTAAATTCCTAACCCTTACTCCCTAATCCATCTCTTCTTCCTCTTCCTTTTCTTCTTCTTCCTCTTCTTCTTCCTCTTCTTCTTCTTCTTCTTCTTCCTCCTCTTCTTCTTCTTCTTCCTAATCATCTTCTTCCTTTTTCTCCTCTTCTTCCTCAACTTCCACTTCTTCTTCTTCTTCTTCTTCCACTTCTTCTTCTTCTTCTCCTTCCACATTGTTTTTTACTTTTCTTGTTCCTCTTCTTCCTCTCCTTCTTCCTCTTCTTCTTCATCTTCTTAATTTTCTTCTTCTTCCTCTTTCTCTTCTTCTTGTTCTTCTTCTTCTTCTTCTTCTTCTTCTTCTTCTTCTTCTCCTTCTCCTTCTTCTTCTCCTCCCTAAACATCTCTTTGTCATTCTCCTTCTCCTTCTCCTTCTTCCTTTCCTTCTCCATCTTCTTCTTGCTCTCCTTCTCCTCCTTCTCCATGTCCTCCTCTTTCTCCTTCTTCTTCTTCTTCTTTGTCTTCTTCTTCTGCCTCTTCTTCTTCTTTCTTCTTTCCTTTTTCTTCTTTCTTCTTTGTTCTTCTTCTTTGTTCTTCCTTCTTCTTTCTTCTTTCATCCTTCCATCATCCTTCTTCCTTCATCCTTCTTTCTTCCTTCTTCTTTCTTCTTTCTTCTTTCTTCTTTCTTCTTTCTTCTTTCTTCTTTCTACTTTCTTCTTTCTTCTTTCTTCTTTCTTCTTTGTTCTTCCTCTTCTTTGTCTTCTTCTTCTTCTCCTTCTTCTTCTTCTTCTTTTTTCTATTCATCTTCTTCCATATTTCTTCTCCTTCTTCCTTCTTTTTTCCTTCTTCTTCTTTCCTCCTTTTTTCCTTCTTCTTCCTTCTTCCTTCTAACTTTTCCTTAATCCTTAATCTGTAATCCTTAATCCTTTATCCTAAATCCCTAATCCATTCTAAATCCCTAAGCCTAAATCCTTAATACCTATTCTCTATTTCTTAATCTCCAAACTCTAAACTCTAATACCTAATTCCTAATCCCTAATCCTTAATCTATAATCCATAATATGTAATCCCTAATTTCTAATCCATAATGTCTAACTTTAATCACTAATAATTAATCACCAATCCTTAATCCTAGTCCTAATCCTAATCCATTAATCTCTAATCCCTAATCCTTAATCCCAAATATCTAATACTAATCCTGAATCCCAAATCCCTAATCCATAATCCCTAATCATAAATCACTAACCTTTAACAATTAATCCCTTAATTTTTAATCTTTAATCCTTAATCATTAATCACTTCATCCCTAATCCTTAACCCTTATTAGTTATTCCCTACTTCTCTCTAGTCCATAATCCTTAGTCTCTTAACCCTAATCCTTAATTGCTAATCCATAAACATTAATCAATAAAACCTAATCCTTAATTATTAATCCCTTCATACCTAATCCCTAATCCTTAATCCTTAATCCATAATCCCTATTACTTATTCCTTAATCCTTACTCCCTTGTCTGTAATCCTTAATCTCTAAACCTGAATCCTTAATTACTAATCCCTAATCATTATTTTTTCATCCATAAACCTACTCCTTAATCTATAATACTTAATCCCTAAACCTTAATCGTTAATTATTAATCCATAATTTCAAATCTCTAGTCTCTTCCTTAATCCTTAATACCTAATACTTAATCTCTCCCTCCCTAATCCCTAATCTCAAATACCTAATCTTGAATCCATAATCCACAATCCCTCTCCCCCTAATTTGTAATCTGTATTTCCAAATCTTTAATACCTTAACCCTTAATCCCTAGTCATTCATCTCTAGTCCCTAATCCTAACTATAATCGCAAAATCTCTAATCCCTAATCTCTAATCTCTAATTTGTAATCCTTAATCCTAAATTCCTAATCACAAATCTCTAATCCTTCATCTCTAATCGCTATTTCCTAATCCATAATCCCTAATCTTAAATACCTTATCTACAATCCTTAATAATTAATCCTTTAAACTTTAGTTTCTAATCCTTAATCATTAATACCATTAATTAAATTCTTAATCCCTAATCCTGATTACTTACTCCATAATTCATGCTTTATAATCCTTAATCCTTAATCTCTAATCCCTAATCCTTAATTACAAATCAATAATCCCTAATCCCTAAACCCTAATCATTAATCCTTAATCCCTAACACCTAATCCATAATCACTCCCTCCTTAATCCTTAATCCTTAATCCATAACCCCAAATCCATAATCTCTAATCCATATCTTCTTCCTCTTCTTCTTCTTCTTCTTCTTCTTCTTCTTCTTCTTCTTTTCTTTCTTCCACTTCTTCTTCATCTTCTTCTTCCACCTCTTCTTCTTTTTGTTATTCTTCCTTATCTTCTTCTTCTTCTTCTTCCTCTTCTTTCTTGAATTCATTTCCTTCTTATTCTTCTTCTTCTTCCTCCTCTTCATCTTCTTCTTCATCTATTACTACTTCATCCTCTTCTTCTTCTTTTTCTCCTTCTGCTCCTTCCTCTACTTCTCCTTCTCCTTCTTAAAGTCCTCCCCCTTCTCCTTCACCTTCTTCTTCTACTTCTTCTTGTTCTTCTTCTTCTTTCTTCTTTCTTCTTTCTTTTATCTTCTTTCTTCTTTCTTCTTTCTTCTTCTTTCTTCCTTCCACCTTCCTTCTTCCTTCTTTTTTCTTCTTTCTTTCTTCTTCTTTCTTCTTTCTTCTTTCTTCTTTCTTCCTTCTTCTTTCTTCATTATTCTTCATCTTCGTCTTCCTTTTCTTCTTCATCTTCTTCTTCTTTCTATTCTTCTTCTTTTTTCTTCCTTCTTTCTTCTTCTATCTGCCTTCTTCTTCTTCCTTCTTCTTTCTTCCTTTTCTCTTTTTTGTAGTCCTTAATTCTTAAATCCTAATCCTTAATCCTTAATCACTAATCCATTTATAATCTTTAATCTCTAAACCTTAATCTCAAATACCTAAATCATAATCCTTAATTTCTAGCCCCTAATCTCTAATTTACTATCAATAATATTGAATCCTTAGACTCTAATCCTTAATCCCTAATTATTAATCCTAAATCACTAATCCCAAATCCTTAATGCTTATTATCTAATCCCTATTTCTAATCTTAATCCCTCAATCTCTAATCCCTAAGCTCTAATATCTAACCATAAATCCTAATTCCTTAATCACTAATTTGTAATCCCTGATACTTAGTCCTTATTCTCTTATTTATAATCTCTAATCCTAAATCTACAATTTTTAATAAATAATCCCTAATCCTTAATCCCTAATAATTAATCCCTTCAACCATATTTCTTAATCCTTAATTATTAATCCCTAATGCATATTACTTATTTTGTAATTTCTACTCACTAATTTGTAATCTTTAATCCCTAAATCTTAATCCATAATTGCTAATCCATAGTCTCTAATCCCTACTCCTTAATCCCTAATGCATAACATCTAACCTTTCCCTCCCTAATCAATAATCCCCAATCCTTGATACCTAATCTCAAATCACCAATAACTCCCATCCTAATTCGTAATCTGTATTCCTAAATCATTAATCCCTCCCTCAATCGCAAATCTATACTGCTTAACCTCTAATACTTAATCCTTAATCTCTAATGCATAATCCTACATCCCAAATCCCTAATCAATAATCTCTAATCCTTAATCCCTTATCCTTATTCTCTAATCCATAATCTCTAATCCAAAATCCCTAATATGCAATCTTTAGTAATTAATCTCGTAATAATTAATTTCTAATCCTTAATCCTTAATCTCTAATCCTTATTACTTGTTCCATAATCTTAACTCCTTAATCCATAATTCATAATCCATAAACCCTAATCTCTAATTGCCAATCCATAATCCTTAATCCTTTATCACTAATCTATAATCCCTAATCCCTAAAACCTAATCCTTAATTCTTCTCTCCATAATCCTTAATTTCTAACCTCTAATTCATAATCCTTAATCCATCTCTTCTTCTTCTTGTACTTCTTCTTCTTCTTCTTCTTCTTTCTCCTCTTCTTCTGTTTTTTTCTTCTTCTTCTTCTTCTTCTTCCTCATCTTCTTTTTCTTCATAATCTTGTTCCTTATCTTCCTCTTCTTCCTCTTATTCTTATTCTTCTTCTTCTTCTTCTTCTTCTTCTTCTTCTTCTTCTTCTACTTCTTCTTCATCCTCTTCTTCTTCTTCCCCTTCTTCTAACTATTTTCCTCCTTCTTCTTCCATTACTTCTTCCTCTTCTTTTTCTTCTTCGTTTTCTTCTTCTTATTCTTCTTCCTTTTCTTCTTCTTCTTCTTCTTCTTCTTCTATTTCTTTATTTTCTTCTTCTCCACCTTCTTCTTCTACTCCTCCTTCTTCTTCTCCTTCTCCCTATCCATGTCTTTCTTGTTCTCCTTCTCCTTCTCCAACTCCTCCTTCTCCTCCTTCTCCTTCTCCTTCTCCTTCTCCATCTCCTCCTCCTCTCCTTCTCCTTCTCCTTCTCCTCGACCTCCAACATGTCCTCCTATTTTTCCTTCACTTCTTCTTCTTCTTCATCTTCTTCTTCTTCTTTCTTCCTTTTCCTTTCTTCTTTCTTCTTTCTTCTTTCTTCTTTCTTCTTCCTTCTTCCTTCAACCTTCCACCTTCCCTCTTCCTTCTTCCTTCTTATTTCTTCCTTCTATCTTCTTTCTTATTTTTTCTTTATTCTTCCTCTTCTCCTTCCTCCTCTTCTTCTTCTTCCTTTTTTTCCTCTTCCTCTTCATACTCATCTTCTTCTTCCTTCTTCATTCTTCCTACTTCCTTCTTCCCTCTTCTTACTTCCTTCTTCTTTCTTCCTTCTTCCTTCTCTGATTTGCATAATCAATAATCCCTAATCCTTAATCCTTAATCTATAATCCAACCTTAATCCCCAATCCCTAATCTTTAATCCTTAATCTATAATCTCTAAACCTTAATTCTTAATACCTAATTCCTAATCCCTAATCTCTAATCTATAATCCATAATACCTAATCCCTAATCTCTAATCCTTAATCTCTAATCCCAATTTATTACTCTCTAATCACTAATCCTAATAGTAATCTTTTAATCTCTAATCCTTAATCTTTAGTCTCTAATACCTAATCTTGAATCCCAAATCCCTAATCACTAATCTCTAATCCCTAATTCCTAATCTATATTCCTTAATCTGTAATCCCTAATCCTAACTCCTAATCTTTAGTAATTAACCCCTTAATCATTAATCCATAATCCCAAATCCTTAATCATTAATCCTTTCATCCCTAGTCTCTAGTCCTTAGTCCTTAATCCCAATTCCATATTACTTATTCCTTAATCCCTACTCCCTAATCCATAATCCTTAATCCTTAAACCCTAATCCCTAGTTATTAATCAATAATACTTAATCTTTAATCCCTAATCATTAATCACTAACTATTAATACCTAATACTTAATCCCTCCTTTCCTAATCCCTATTCCCTAATACCTAATCTCAAATCGCCAAACCCTACCTTCCTAACCCATAATCTGTATTCCAAAATCCATAATCCTTCCCACCTCAATGCCAAATCCCAAATCCCTAGTCCCCAAATCACTTATTAATAAACTCAGACCCCTAATCCCTAATCCTTAAATAATAATTCATAGTTTTAAATCACTATTTTGCAACCCTTAGTAATTAATTCGTTAATCCTTCATCCCTAATCCTTTATCCATAATCATTAACCCCTTCATCACTAATCTTTAATTCTTAATCCTTAATCCATAATCCCTATTACTTATTCCATAATCCCTGCTCCTAAATCCATAATCCTTAATTCTTAACCCTAATCCCTAATTATTAATCCATAAGCTCTAATCTCTAAAACTTAATCCTTAATCCCTAACACCTAATACCTAAATCCCTCTCTCCTTAACCCCTAATCCTTAAACCCAAATCCCTAACCCCTAATCCTTAATCCTTTGTCCATCTCGTCTTCTTCTTCTTCTTCTTCATCTTCTTCCCCTTCTTCTTTTTTTCCTCTTCTTCCTCTTCTTCTTTTTCAAGTTCATCATTTTCTTCTTCTTCTTTTGCTTCATCCTCATCTTCCTCTTCCTCTTCTTCTTCTTCCTCTTCTTCATCTTCTTCAACATTTTCTCCTTCTTTTCTTGTTCTTCTTCTTCCTCTTGTTCTTCCCCTTCTTCTTCTTCTTCTTTTTTCTTCTTCTTCTCCTTCTCCTACTTCTTCTTCTTTTTCTATTTCTTCTTCTTCTTCTTCATCTTTTTCTTCTTCTTCTTCTTCCTCTTCTTCTTCTTTTTCTCCTTCTCCTTCTTCTTCTCCTTCTCCTTCTCCTTGTCTTTCTCTACCTCCTTCTCCTTGTCTTACTCCACCTCTTTCTCCTTCTCCTTCTCCTACTCCTTCTCCATCTCCTTCTCCTTCTCTTGGTCGTTCACCCTGTCCTCCTCCTCCTTCTCCTTCTTCTTCTCCTCCTTAATCTTCTTTCTTCATTCTTCATTCCTCTTTCTTCTTTCTTCATCCTTCTCCCTTCTTCCTTCAACATTCCTTCTTCCTTCTTCTTTCTTTCCTCTTTCTTCTTTCTTGTTTCTTGTTTCTTCTTTATTCTTCCTCTTCTTCTTCCTTTTCTTCTTCTACTTCTTCTTCTTCTTTCTTTTCTTCATCCTCTTGTTCTTCTTCTTCATTCTTTCTTCTTTCTTCTTCTTCTTCTTCTTTATTCTTTCTTCTTCTCCCTTCTTCTTTCTTTCTTCTCTTTATTCCCTAATCTCTAATCCCTAATCTTTAATTCTTAATCCCCAGTTCATTCTTAATCCTTAATACCAAATTATTAATCTCTAAATTCTATTCTTTTAACTCTAATCTTTAATCCCTAAACCTTAACACTTAATTCCTAATCCTTACTCCCTAATCTATAATCTATAATCCCTAATCCCTAATCTTTAATCCTTAATCTCTAATCTTTAATCATTAACCACTAATCTCTAATCCATAATCCCTAATCTCTAATCGATAACCCTAATCTTAATCCTTAATCTCTAATCCCTAATCTCTAATCTCTAATACCTAATCCTAAATGTCGAATCCCTATTCACTAATCTCTAATCCTTAATCCCTAATCCCATATTCTTGAATCCATAATTATTAATTCTAAATCCTTATATCTTTAATAATCAATTCTTAATCCCTAATTATTAATCCTATCATCTCTAATCTCTTATCCCTAATCCTTAATCCATAATCCCTAATCCTTATTACTTATTCCCTAATGCCTGCTTCTTAATCAGTAATCCTTAATCCCTAAACCATAATCTCTAGTTGCTTATCCACAATCCTTAATCCCTAACTGCCAAATACCTAATCCCTCCCTCCATAATCCTCAATCCATAATCCCTAATGCCTAATCTCTAATCCTCAATCCCTCCCTCCCCTAATTCATAATCCGTATTCCCTAATCTCTAATCCTTATGCCCTAATCTTCAATCCCTCATTCTTAATTCTTAATTCTTAATTCTTAATCCTTAATCTCTAATCCATCTTTAATCATTAATCCAATAGTCTCTTGTTTTTGATATCTATTCTCTAAAACTTAATCCATAATGCCTTATTCCTAAAACTAATCTACAATCCATAATACCTAATCCCTAATATGTAATCCTTAACCATTAATCCTTAATCCTTAATCACTAGTCCCTAATTCTAAATCCCTATTCTCTAATCCTTAATTCTCTTCCAAATCCCTAATCTCTAATATCTAATCCTAAATCTCATATCAGTAATAACTAATCTCTAATCCCTAATCCCTAGACCTTATTCCCTAATCCATAATCCTCAATCTTAAATCCCTAATCTTTAATAAATAATCTCTTAATCTTTAATCCATAATTTCTAATCATTAACCCAGCATCACTAATCCCTAATCCCTAACCCTTATCCTTAATCCTTAATCCCTAATCCTTATTACTTATTCTATAATCCCCACTTCATAATCTATAATCTTTAATCCTTAAACTTTAATCCCTAATTGGTAATCCATAATCTCTAATCTGTAATTGGTAATCCTTAATCCATAATCCTAACCCCTAATCCCTAATGCTTAATAACAAATCCCTAATACCTAATCCCTAATCCCCAACACCTAATCTCAAATATCCAATCCCTCTCTCCCTAATCAATAATTTATATTCCCAAATCCTTAGTCCCCCTCCTTAATCTCAAATCCCTAATTCCTAGTCTTTAATCTTAATTATAATTGCTTAATCTTTAATCCTTAATCTTTAATCTTTAATTCCTAAACCTACATCAGAAATCCCTAATAAATAATCTCTAATCTTATACCCCTTATCCCTATTCTTTAATTCATAATCCCTATTCCTAAACCTCTAATTCATAATCTTTCGTAGTTAACCCTTAATCTCTAATCTTTAATTATTGATCGTTAATCCTTTAATAACTAATCCCTAATCCTTAATCCCTATTACTTATTCCTCAATCCCTATTCCCTAATACATAATCCTTAATCCAAAAACCTTAATCTCAAATTACTTCGTCTTCTTCTTCTTCTTTTCTAGTTCTTCTTCTAGTACTTCTTCTTCCACTTCTTCTCTTTTCCTTACTTGCTCTTTTTCTCATTATTCTTCATTTCTTATTTTTCTTTTTCCTCTTCTTCTTCTTATTGTTCTTCTTCTTCTTCTTTTTCTTCTTCGCTTTCCACTGCTTCTCCTTCTTCTCATTCTCCTTTCCCTCATCTTTCTCCTTCTCCTTCTTTTTCTTCTTTTCCTTCTCCTTCTCCTTTTTCTTATGCATCTCCTTCTCCTTCTCCTTCTCCTTCTCCTTCCCCTCCTCCTTCTCCACGTTCTTCTCCTACTTCTTATTCTTCTTCTTCTTCTTCCTTCTTCTTTCTTTTGTGTACTTTCTTCAATCTTTATTCTTCTTCCTTCTTCCTTCTCCCTTCTTCTTTCCACCTTCCTTCTTCCTTGTTCATTCTTTCTTCTTCTTTTTTCTTTCTTTTTTAATCTTTCTTCTTTATTCTTTCTCTCTGTCTTCCTTTCTTCTTCTTCTTCTTCTTCTTCTTCCTTTTCCTCTTTTTCCTCTTCTTCTTCCTTTTTCCTTCTACTTCTTCCTCTTCTTCTTCATTTTCTTCTTTTAATCGTCATCATCTTCTTCTACTTCTTCTTCTACCTCTTCTTTTTCTTTTTTTCTTCTTCTCCTTCTTTTTGTACTTCTACTTCTTCTTCTTCTTCTTCTTCTACTTCTTCCTATTCTTCTTCTTCTTCTTCTTCTCCTTCTCCTTCTACTCCTTCTTCTTCTCATTCTCCTTCCTCTTATCTTTCTCCTTCTCTTTCTCTTTTTTCTCCTCCTTCTCCTTCTTCTTATGCATCTCCTTTTCCTTCTCCTTCTTGTTCTCCTTCTCCTTCCCCTCCTCCTTCTCCATGTCCTCCTCCTTCTCTTTCTTCTTCTTCTTCTTCTTCTTCTTCTTCCTTCTTCTTTCTTCTTTATACTTTCTTCATTCTTCATTCTTCTTCCTTCTTCTTTCTTCCTTTTTCTTCTGTCTTCCTTATTCTTTCTTTCTTCTTTCATTTGTCTTCTTTATTCTTCCTCTTCATCTTCCTTTTCTTTTTCTTCTTCTTCTTCTTCTTCTTCTTCTTCTTCCTTTTCTACTTTTCTTCTTTTTCTTTCTTTTTCCTTCTTTTTTCTTCCTTCTTCATGTTTCTTTCTTCTTCTTCTTCTATCTTTTTCCTTCTTATTTCTTCCTTCTCCTTATTCTCTAATGCCTCATCGCTAATCGCAAATCCTTAATCTCTAAAATCTAAACCTTATTCCCTAATCTCTGTTTCCTAAACTCTAATCTCTAATCCTTAAGCCCTAATACTTAATTTCTAATCCATAATCCTTAATCTATAATATATAATCTAGAAACCCTAATCTCTAATATTTAATCCATAATCCCTAATCCTTAATCACAAATACCTAAACTCTAAACCATAATCTGTAATCCCTAACGCTAATCCTAATCCCTCAACCTCTAATCCCTAATCTTTAATCTCTAATACTTAATTTTAAATCCTAAATCCCTAATCATGAATCTCTAATTCCTAATCCCTATTCCTTAATCTATAATCCTAATCCTAAATCCTTAATCTGCAATGATTAATCCCTTAATCTATAATCCATAATTCTTAATCCCTAATCATTAATCCCTTCATCCCTCACCTCTAATATGTAATCCCTAATCCTTATTACCTATTCTCTAATGCCTACTCCCTAATTAATAATCTTTAATCCCTACACCTAAATCCATAATTCTTTATCCATAATCCCCATTCCCAAATGCTAATACCTAATCACCCACCTTAATCCCTTATCCATAATCCCCAATACCTAATTTCTAATCCTTAATCCCTCCCTCCCTATTATATAATCTATATTCTCTAATCTCTAAACCTCCTCCTAATTCTTAATTCTTAATCCTTAACCCCTAATCCCTAATCCATCTCCTCTTCCTTTTCTTCTTGTTCCTCCTCTTTGTCTTCCTCTTCTTCTTCTTCTTCTTCTTCTTCTTCTTCCTCTTCTTCTTCT
>JAIUJO010000088.1:1625196-1630196 GCA_023846275.1 Vanilla planifolia
CTTTTTTCACTTCTTTTTCTTCTTCTTTTTCTTTATCTTCTTCATCTTCTTCTTCCTCTTCTTCTTTTTCTTCTCCTTCCCCTTCTTCTTTTTCTTCTTCTCCTTTTTCTTCTTCTTTTGCTTCCTCCACTTCTTCTTTTTCTTCTTATTCTTGTTTTTCTTGTTCTTCTTCCTCTTCTTATTGTTCTTCTTCCTTTTCTTCAACTTCTTTTCATCCACTTCTTCTTCTTCTTCTTCATCTTATTTTTCTTCTTCCTCTTCTTCTTCTTCTTCTTCTTCTTCTTCTTCCTTTTATTCCTTTCTTCTCCTTCCTTGTCTTCCTCTTTCTCCTCTTCTTATTATTCTTCTTCTTCTCTATCTTCCTCTTCTACTTATTCTAGTTCTTTTTTTCTTCTTCCTTTTCTTCTTCTTTGTCTTCTTCTTCCTCTTCATGTTCTTCCTTTTCTACTTTATATTGTTCTTCTTCTTTTTTTCTTCATCATATTCTTCTTCTTCTTTTTCTTCTTCTTCTACTTCTATGCCTTCTTCTTGCCCTTCTTTCTCTTGTTCCTCTTCTTCTTCTCCTTATTTGTCTTCTTCTTCTTCCTTTCCCTCTTCCATTTCTTATTCTCTTTAGTATTCATCTTGTACTTCTTCTTCTTCTTCCTCTTCCTCTTCCTCTTCCTCTTCTTGTTAATTTTCTTCTTCTACTTGTTCTAGTTGTTGTTGTTCTTTTTCTTCATCCTCCTATACTTCCTTTTCTTCTTTTATTATTATTCTTCTTCTTTTCCTTCTTGTTCTTTTTCTTCTTCATCTTCTTCTTCTTCCACTTCTTCTTCTTCGACTTTCTCTCTTCTTCTTCCTCTTCTTATTCCTATAGATATTCATCTTCTTCCCCTTCTTGGATATCTTCTTCTTTTTCTTCTTCTTCTTCCTTTCCTTCTTCCTCGTCTTCTTCTTCTTGTTCTTCCTCTTCTTCCTCATTCTCCTCTCGTTCTTCTTCTTCTATTTCTTCGACTTTCTCTTTTTCTTCTTCTTCTTCTTCTTCTTCTTCTGCCTCTGCTTCTTCTTCCTCTTCATATTCTTCTATTTCTTCTTCTTCTTCTTTGACTTCTTCATCTTCTTCTTCTTCTTCTACTACTTAATGTTCTTCTTCTTCTTTCTCTTAATCCTCTTCCTCCTCCTCCTCTTCTTTTTCTTCTTCTTCTTCTTCTTCTGCTTTTTCTTTATCTTCTTCTTCTCCTCCTTCTTCTTCTTCTTGTTCTTCTCCATCTTCTTCTTCTTCAACAACTTTTTCTTCTTCTTCCTCTTCTAGATCTTAATCTTTTTCTTTTTCTTCTTCTTCCTCTTCTGCTTCTTCTTCTTCTTTTACTTCTTCTCCTTCTTCTTCCTTATCTTCATATTCTAGTTCTTCTTCCTCCTCTTCTTCCTCTCCTTCTTCTTCTTCCTCTTCTTCTTCTACTTCTTCTTCTACTACTTCTTCTTCTTCTTCTTCTTCCTTTTGTTCTTCTTCTTCCACTTTTTCTTCTTCTCCTTCCTCTTTCTCTCTTCCTCTTCTTCTTCTACTCCTTCCTTTACTTCTTCTACCTATTCTCCTAGTTCAACTTATTATTCTTCTTCTTCCACTACTTCTTCTTCATTTTCTTCTTCTTCTATTGGTTCAACTTCTTCCTCTTTTTCTTCCTCTCTTCTTAATCTTTTACTTCTTCTTCTTCTTCTTCTTCTTCTTCTTCTTTATCTTCTTCTTTTTCTTCCTCTTATTCTTCTTTTCCTTCTTTTTCTTCATCTTCTACCCCTTCTTTTACTTCTTCTTCCTCTTCTCCTTTTTCCTCTTCTTTTTATTCTTCTTCCCCTTTTTCTTCTTCCTGTACATCCTCTTCTTCCTCTTCTTTCTTTTCCACTACTTTTTCTTTTTCTTCCCCTACTTCTTCTTCATGTACATTTTCTTCTTCCTCTTCTTCTTCTACAACTTCTTCTTATATTACCTCTTCTTCTTCTCCTTCTTCCACATCATCTTCATCTTCATATTCTCTTCTTCCTTATCTTATCCTTATTCTTCTTCTTCTTCTTCTTCTTCTTCCTCTTCTACTTCTTCTTTTTCTTTGACTTCTTATTCATCCTCTTCTTCTTCTTCTTCTTCTTGTCCATCCTCTTCCTCTTCTTCTTTTTTTTCTTCTTCTTCTTTTACTTAATCATCATCTTCTTCTTCTTCTTCTTCTTCTTTTTCCTCATCTTCCTTTTCTTCTTTCCCTTTTTCTTCTTCTTGTACTTCTTTTTCTTCCTCTTGTTCTTCCACTTGTTCTTCTTCTTCTTCTTCTTCTACTTCCTCTTCTTCTTCTTCACCTTCCTCATTTTCTTCTTCTTTTCCTCTGCTTCATCATCTTATCCTTCTACTTCTTCTTCTTTATCTTCCTCTACTCCTTATTCTTCGTCATCTTCCTCTTCTTCCTCTTCTTCTTGATCCTATTATTCCTCTTCTTGTTCTTCTTCTTCTTCTTCCTCTCATTCTTCATCTTTTTGCTTTTCTTCTTTTTCTTCTTCTTCTTCTTCTTCTTCTTCTTCTTCTTTTTCTCCTTCTTCTTCTTCCTCCCCTTTTTCTTCTACTTCTTCTTCTTCACAATCATCATCATCTTATTATTTTTATTATTATTATTATTATTATTGTTATTCTACCACTTTTATTGCTTCTTTTTTGTCATTATCTTCTTCTTCTTCTTCGTCGTCTTTGTCTTCTTTTTCTCCAACATTTTCCTCTTCTTCTTCTTCTTCTTCCATTCTTTTTCTTCTTCTTCTTCATTGCTTCTTCTTCTTCTTCTTCTTCTTCATCTTTCCTTCTTCTTCGTCTTCTACTTCTTCTTCTTCTACTTCTTCTTCTTCACCATCCTCTTCTTCTTCTTCTTGTTCTTCCTCTTGCTCTTCTTTTTCTTCTTCTTCTTCTTCTTCATCACGCTCTTCTTCTTCTGATTGTTCCCCATCTTCTTCCTCCTCTTCTTCTTCTTCTTCCCTCTCATCCTCTTCTTCCTCTTCTTCTTTTTCTTCTTCTTCTTCTTCTTCCACTTCTTCCTCTTCTCCCTCTTCTTCTTCTTCTTCTTCCCCTTCTTCTTCTTCTTCTCCTTGTTTTCTTCCTCTTCTTCTTCTTCCTCTTCTTCTTCTTCTTTTCCTTCATCTTCTTCTCCTTCTTGATCTCCTACTTCTTCTTCTTCTTCTTCTCTTCTTCTTCCTCCTCCTCCTCCTCTTCTTCTTCTTCTTCTTCTTCCTCTTATACTTCTCTTCTTCTTCTCCTTCTTCTTCTTCTTCTTCTTCTTCTTCTCCTCTTCTTATTATTGTTCTTGTTCTTCCTCTTCCTCTTGTTCTTTTTCTTCTTCTTCTTCTTCTTCTTCTTCTTCTTCTACTCTATCTTCTTCTTCTTCTTCTTCATCTTCTTTTTATTCTTTTTCTTTTATTCTTCTTCTTGTACTGATTCTTCTTCTTGAACTACTAAAACTACTACTTCTTCATCATCTTCATCTTCTTCTGGTTCTTCTACCTTTTCTTCTTCTTCTTCTTCTCTAGTACCTACTCCCAAATCCCCAATTCTTAATTCATAATACCTAATTCTTAACCCTCAATCTCTAATCCTTAATCTATAATCCCTATTCTTTAAGATCTAATCCCTTAATGTTTAATCCCTAATTGCTAATCTTTATCTTTTATCCCTTATCTTAAATCCCTAATCTCTAATCTCTAATATCAAATTCATAATCCTTAATCTTGAATCCCTAATTCTTAATCCTTAAAATCATAAACCCTTGATCTGTAATCCAAAATATCTAATCCTTAATCCATATAATCTAATCCTTTAATCCCTAATCGTTAATTCCTAATCCTTAATCCATAAATCATATTCATTAATAGATATTCCTTAATCCCTATTCACTAATGCTTAAACCTTATGGCTACTCACAAATCCTTAATTCATAATCCCTTATCTCTAATTTCTAATCCTTTATCCTTAATCCGAGATCGATATGTCCCTAATCCCTAATCCATAATCCATCTTCTTCATCCTCTTCTTTTTCTTCATTTTCTTCTTCCGCTTCTTCTTATTCTTCTTCTACATCTTCTTTGTCTCCTTTTATTTTTACATCTTCTTTTTCTTCTACTTATTCATCTTCTTCTTCTTCTTCTTCCTCTTCTTCCTATTTATCATCTTCTTCTTGTTCTTCTCGTTCATCTTCTTCTTCCTCTACTTCTTTCTCTTCTTCTTCTTCTTCATCTTCCTCTTCTATTTCTTCTTCTTCTAATTATTCTTCTTCCACCTCTTCTTCTGCTTCCACTTCTTCTTCTTCTCCTTCTTCTTCTTTCTCGACTTCATCATCTTCTTCTTCTTCTACTTCTTTTCGTCTTCTTCTTTTTCTTCTTCTTCTTATTATTATTATTCCTCTTCTTGGTCTTCTTCCTCTTCTTATTCCTCTTCTTCCTCTTCTTCTTCTTCTTCCTCTTTTTCTTCTTCTTCTTCCTAGTCATCTTGTTCATCTTCTACATCCTCTACTCCTCATCCATTTATTCATCTTCTTCTTCTTCTTTCTCCTTATCTTCTTATTCCTCCTCTTTTTCTTCTTCTCCTCCTTTTTCCTCTTCTTCTTCTACTTCGTCTTTGTCTTCTTCTTTTCACTCCTCTTCTTACTCTTCTTCTTCTCCTTCATCATCTTCTTCTTCTTCTTTTTCTTCTTCTGTTTGTTCTTCCACTTCTTCTTCATTTTCTTCCACATCTTTCACTTCTTCTTGCTCCTCTTCTTTTTCTTTTTCTACTTCCTCTTCTTCTTCTTCTTCCTCCTCGTCTTCCTCTTCTTCCTCGTTATCTTCTTCTTCTTCTTATTGCTCTTCTTCTTCTTTTAACTATTCTTCTTCTTTTCCTACTTCTTCGTCCTCTTCCTCTTCTATTTCTTCTTTTTCTTCCTCTTCTTCTTCTACTTTTCTTCCTCTTCTCCTTCTTTCGCTTCTTTTTCTTGTTCTTCTTCTTCTTCTTCTTCTTCTTCTTG
>JAIUJO010000088.1:1650196-1720196 GCA_023846275.1 Vanilla planifolia
AACCTTAACCCTAATCACTAATCCTTATTCCCTAATCCTTAAATCCTAACATTAATTGCTAATCCCCAGTCCCTAAACCATATCCCTAATCTTTAATCTTTAATCTTTGATGTTAAATCTTTAATCTTTAATCTTCAATCTTTAATCTTTAATCCATAATCTTGAATCCCTCCCATTTTAATGCCCAATCACCAAAACCTAATTCCTAATCCCTAAGCCCTCGCCCCCTAATCCATAATCTATCTTCTTCCACTTCAAATTCTTCTACTTCTTCTTCTACATCTGCTTCTTATTCTTCCCTTTCTTGCCCTTCTTACTCTTCTTCTTTGTCACCCTCTTCTTCTTCTTCCTCATTTCTTCTTCTTCTTCTTCGTCTTCTTCTTCTTCTTCATCATCTTCTTCTTCTTCCCCTTTCTCTTCGTCTTCTTCTACCTCTTCCTCTTCCTTTTCCTCCTCTTTTCCATCTTCTTCTTCTTATTCTAGTTCATCTTCTTCATCTTCTTCCTTCTTCCATCTTCCATCTTCCATCCTCCTTCTTATTTCTTCCTTCTTCCTTCTTCCATCTTCCTTTTTCTTCTTCATTCTTCCTTCTTCTTTCTTCCTTCTTTCATCTTCTTTCTTCCTTTTTCTTTCCTCTTTATTCTTTCTTATTCTTTCTTTTTCCTTCTTCTTCTTCTTCTTCTTCTTCCTCTTCCTCCTCCTCTTCTTCTTCTTCTTCTGCTTCTTCCACTTCTTCTTCTTCTTCTTCTTCTTCTTCTACTTCCTTTTCTTCTTCTTCCTGTTGGTTATTTTTTTTCTTTTTCTTCTATTTTTCTTCTTCATCTTCTTCTTCTTCTTCAGCTTCATCATCATCATCATCTTAATATTCTTGTTCTTGTTCTTCTTCTTCTTCTTCTTCTACTTCTTCTTCTTCCTCTTCTAATTCTTCTTCTTCTTGTGCTTCTGCTTCTTCTCCTCCTGCCACTTCTTCTTCTTCTTCTTATTCTTCACATTTTGCCTTTTTTATTCTTGTTCTTCTTCTTCTTCTTGTACTAATTCTTCTTTTTCTTCTTCTTCTTCATCTTCTATTACTTCTTGTCCTTCTTCTTCTTCTTCTTCCTCTTCTTCTTAATCTTCGTCATCTTCTTGTTCTTCTTCTTCTTTTCCTCTTCTTCTTCTTCTTTTTCTTCTTCTTCATTATGTTCTTCTACTTCTTCCTCTTCTTCCTCTACCACTTCATCTTCATCATGTTCTTCTTCTTGTTCTTCTTGTTCTTCTTCTTCGCCTTCTTCTACTTCTTCTTCTCCATCCTCTTGTCCTTCTGCTTCTTCGTCTTCTTCTTCTTCTTCTTCTCCAATTTCATCTTCTAATTCTTCTTCTTCTTCCAAATCTTTTTCTTCTTCTTCTTCCTCTACTACTACTACTACTATTACTACTTCTACTTCTTCTCTTATACTACTACTATTACTACTATGATCACTTCTTGTTGTCCTTCATCTTCTACTCCATTTTCTTCTTCTTCTTCTTGAAATTCTTCTTCCTAATCTTCTTCTTCATCTTGTTCTTTCACTTCTACTTCTTCTTCCTCTTATTCTTCTTCTTCTTCTACTATTTCTTCTACTACTTCTTGTTCTTCTTCTTCTATTTCTTCATCTTCTTCTTCTTCTTCTTCTTGTTCTTCTTCTGCTTCTCTTACTCCTTCCTCTTCTTCTTGCATTACTTTCTCTTTTTCCTCTTCTTCTTCTTCCTCTTGTTTGTCTATTTCTTCCTCTTCCCTTTTTTCTATTTCTTCTTCTTCTTCTTCTTCTTTTTCTTCTTCCTCTTCTTCTTTTTCCTCTTCTTCTTTCTCATCCTCATCTTCTTCTTCTTCTTATCATCATCTTCTTCTCCTTTCTCTTCTTCCTCATCCTCCTCCTCATCATCTTCTTTTTGTTCTTCCTCTTCTTCTTCTTCTTCTTCATCTTTTTCTTCTACTTTTTCTTCTTCTTCTTCTTCTTCTTCTTCTTCTACTACTACTATTACATCTTTTGGTTTTTCTTGTTCTTGTTCTTCTTCTTCGTCTTCTTCATCTACTTCTTCTTCCTCTTCTTGTCCTTCTTCTTCATCTTGTTCTTCTTCTTCATATACTTCATCTTCTTCCTCTTCTTCTGCTTCTTCTTCTTCTTCTACTTCTTCTGCTTATTCTTCTTCTCCTTCTTCTTTTTTAACTTCTTCTACATCTTATTTTTCTAGTTCTTCTTTTTCCTCATCAAGTTCCTCTTCATCCTCTTCTTCAACCTCCTCCTCTTCTTCTTCTTCTTCTTCTTCTTCCTCTTCCTCTTCTTCTTGCTCTTCTTCTTCTTCATCTTCAGCTTCTTCTCGTTCTACTTCTTCTTCTCCTTCTCCTTCCTTCTCCTCTTTTTCTTCCTCTTCTTCCTCTTCTTCATCATCTTGTTCTTGCTCTTCCTCTTCTACTTTTTCTTCTTCCTCTTCTTCTTCCTATGCTCTTCTTCTTCTTCTTCGTCTTCGGCATCTTCAACCTC
The DNA here is from genome assembly GCA_023846275.1 of Vanilla planifolia. Lineage (NCBI taxonomy): Eukaryota > Viridiplantae > Streptophyta > Magnoliopsida > Asparagales > Orchidaceae > Vanilla > Vanilla planifolia. The sequence continues at coordinate 1,652,698 of JAIUJO010000088.1, forward strand.
AACTTGTTCTTCCACTTTTTCTTCTTCTTTTTTTTCTTCTTCTTCTTCCTCTCATTCTTCTTCTTCCCCTTCCTTTTCATCTTCTTCTACCTCTTGCTATTCCTCTTCTTTGTCCTCTTCTTCTTCATGTTTTTCTTCTTCATCTTCTTGATCTTCTTCCTTCTTCCATCTTCCTTCTTCCTTCTTCGATCTTAATTCTTTCTTCTTCCTTCTTAATTCTTTCTTCTTCCTTCTTCCTTCTTCATTCTTCCTTTTCCTTCTTCCTAGCTACTTCTTTCTTACTTCTTCAATTTTCTTTCATCTTGTTTTTTTACTCTTTCTTCTTTCCAGCTTCATCATTCTTCTTCTTCTTCTTCTTCCTCCTCCTCCTCAAATCTTCTTCTTCTTCTTCCACTTCCTCTTCCTCTTCTTCTTCTTCTTCCCCTTCTTCTTCTCCTTCTTCTTCCTTTTCTTCTTCTTCATATTTTTCTTCTTCTTTTTCTTCTTCTTTTTCTTCTTCTTTGTCTTCTTCATCATCTCCCTCTTCTCTTCTTCTTCTTCTTCTTCCTCTTCCCATTGTCCTACTTCTTCTTGTCCTTATTATTATTATTCTTCTTCTTCGTCTTCTTCTTTCATCTTTCTTCTTTCTTCTTTTTTCTTTCTTCTTTCTTTTTTCTTCTTCCTTCTAGCTTCTTCCTTCTTCCTTCTCCTCCCTTCTTACTTCTTCCTTCTTACTTCTTGCTTCTTCCATCATCCTCCATCCTTCTTACTTCTTCCCTCTTCCTTCTTCCTTTTTCTTTCTTCTTTCCTTTTTCTTATTTTTTGTTTTTCTTTTTCTTTCTTTTCTTCTTTCCTCTCTTTTCTTCTACTTTCTTTCTTTTCCTTCTCCTTTCTTCTTCTTTTTTCTTTATTTACCTTTCTTTCTTTCTTCTTCTTCTACTACTTTCTTCTTCTTTTTTTCTTCTTCTTCTTCTTCTTTTTCTTCTTCTTCTTTTTCTTCTTCTCCTTCTTCTTCCTCTCCTTCATCTTCTTTATCCTTAATCGCTAATCCCTAATCCTGCTCTACCTATTCCTCGTTCCCTAATCATTAATCCCTAATATTTAAACCCTAATCCTTTACCCCTAATCCCTAAACCCTAAACCTTAACCCTAATCACTAATCCCTATTCCCTAATCCTTAAATCCTAACATTAATTGCTAATCCCCAGTCCCTAAACCATATCCCTAAGCTTTAATCTTTGATGTTAAATCTTTAATCTTTAATCTTTAATATTTAATCTTTAATTTTCAATCTTTAATCTTTAATCCATAATCTTGAATCTCTCCTAATTTAATGCCTAATCCCCAAAACCTAATTCCTAATCCCTAAGCTCTCGCCCCCTAATCCATAATCTATCTTCTTCCACTTCAAATTCTTCTACTTCTTCTTCTACATCTGCTTCTTATTCTTCCCTTTCTTGCCCTTCTTACTCTTCTTCTTTGTCACCCTCTTCTTCTTCTTTCTCATTTCTTCTTCTTCTTCTTCTTCGTCTTCTTCTTCTTCTTCATCATCTTCTTCTTCTTCCCCTTTCTCTTCGTCTTCTTCTACCTCTTCCTCTTCCTTTTCCTCCTCTTTTCCTTCTTCTTCTTCTTATTCTAGTTCATCTTCTTCATCTTCTTCCTTCTTCCATCTTCCATCTTCCATCCTCCTTCTTATTTCTTCCTTCTTCCTTTTTCTTCTTCATTCTTCCTTCTTCTTTCTTCCTTCTTCCATCTTCTTTCTTCCTTTTTCTTTCCTCCTTATTCTTTCTTATCCTTTCTTTTTTTTTCTTCTTCTTCTTCTTCTTCTTCCTCTTCCTCCTCCTCTTCTTCTTCTTATTCTTCTTCCATTTCTTCTTCTTCCTATTCGTCTTTTTTTTATCTTTCTTCTATTTTTCTTCTTCATCTTCTTCTTCATCTTCTTCTTCTTCTTCAGCTTCATCATCATCATCATCTTAATATTCTTGTTCTTGTTCTTGTTCTTCTTCTCCTTCTAGTTCTTCTTCTTCCTCTTCTAATTCCTCTTCTTCTTGTTCTTCTACTTCTTCTCCTCCTGCCACTTCTTCTTCTTCTTCTTATTCTTCACTTTTTGCCTTTTCTTCTTCTTCTTCTTCTTCTTCTTCTTCTACTTCTTTTTCTTCTTCTTCTTCATCTTCTACTACTTCTTGTTCTTCTTCTTCTACTTCTTCTTTTTCTACTTCTACTTATCCTTCTTCCTCCTTCTCTTGCTCTTCTCCTTCTTCTTCTACTTCTTCTTTGACTTCTTTTAATTCTTCTTCTTCTTCTTTTTCTTCTACTACTTCATCTTTTACTTCTTATTCTTCTTCTTCATCTTTTTCTTCTTCTCGATCTTCTTCTACTTCTTTTTCTTCTTCTTCCTCTTCTTTCTGTTGTTCTTCTTTCTCTTCTTCTACTTATTCTTCTCCTTCTCATTGTCCTTCTCCCTCTATTTCTCCTTCTCCTTCTCTTACTCCTCCATCTTTTCTTCCTCTCTTTCCTTCTTCTCCTCCTTCTTCTCCTTCCTCTTCTTCTTCATCTTCTTCTTCGTCTTGTTTCTTCTTTCTTCTTTTTCCTTTTTATTTCTTCTTTCTTATTTTTTCTTCCTTCTTCCTTTCTTCTGTCATCCTTCTTCCTTGTTCCTTATTTTTTATTCCTTCTTACTTCTTGCCTCTTCCTTTTTTCTTCTTCTTTCTTCTTTCTTCTTTTTTCTTTCTTTTTTCTTCTTTCTTCTTTCTTCTTTCTTCTTCTTTCTTCTTCTTTGTTCGTCTTTCTTCTTCTTCCTTCTCCTTTCTTTCTTCTTTCTTTATTCTTTTTGCTTTCTTCTTCTCCTCCTATTTCTTTTCTTCTTCTCCTTCCTCTTCTTTTTCCCTAATTCCTAATCCAACTCTCTGTAATACCTAATCTATAATCAATAATCTCTCGCTCCCTAATCATAAATCCCTAATCCCTAATCTTTAATATCGAATCCCTAAACCTTAATGTTTAATTACTAATCTCAATCCTTATTCTTTAATCCATTCCAAATCTTTAATCACTAATCCTTACCCTAATCCATAATGCCAAATCCCTAATCGCTTTTCATTAATCCTTATCCTTAATCTTTTGCTCCTAATCCCTAATTCCTAATCCTTAATTGCTAATTCCTAATCCTTATTCCCTTGTCTTGAATTCCAAATCGTAGATCTCTAATATCGAATCCCTAATTCATAATCTTTCAACCATAATGCTTAACCCTTAATCCCTAATCTTTGATAATTAATCCTTAATCTCTTAATCCCAAATCCCTAATCTCAAATCTAATTCTTAATCCCCAATCCTTAATCCTTAATTCCTAATTCCTAATCCTTATTCCCAAATCTATATTCCTTAATTCCTAATCCCTAAATGCTAACCATAACTGCTAGTTCCTAATCCCTAAACCCTATTCCTAATCTCCAATCCCTAATCCTTAATCCTTAATATTTAAGCCATAATCATGAATCCCTCCCTCCATAATGCGTAATCCCCGATCCCTACTACCAAAATCCAAATCCAGAAGCCTTAACCGACTAATCCATAATGTCTCCTTCTTCTCCTTCTTCTTCCACTTTTACTTCTTCTACATCTTCTTCTTCCTCTTTTTATTCTTCTATTTATTCTAATTCTTCTCCTTCTTGCCTTTTTTACCCTTCTTCTTCATCCAATTTTCTTATTCTTCTTCTTTTTCATCATCATCATCTTCTGCTTCTTCTTCTTCTTCTACATCTTGTTCTTCTTCAAAGTCTTCTTCTTCTTCTTTTCATCAACTTCTTTGTATTCTTCTTCTTTTTCTTCTTCCTCTTCTTCTTCTTCTCTTTCTTCCTCTGTTTCCTCTTCTTCTTCTTATTATTGTTATTATTATTTGTCTTCTTCTTCTTATTCTCTTCTTCTTCTTCTTCTTCTTCTTCTTCATCCTCTTCTTCTTCCACTTCAACATCTTATTATTATTATTATTCCCCATCTTTTTCTTCTTCCTCTTCTTCTTCTTCTTCTTCTTCCTCTTCTACTTCTTCTTCTTTTGCTTGTTCTTCTTCTTCTTCTTCCCTTCCTTTATTTCTTGATCTTCTTCTTCTTCTTTTTTACCTTCTTCTTCTTCCCCTTTCTCCTCTTCTTCTTCTTCTATTTCCTCTTCCTCTTTTTTTTCTTCTTCTTCTTCTTCTTCATTGCCTTCTTCTTCTTCTTCTTTTGCTTGTCTTCTTCTTCTTCTTCTTCTTCTTCTTCTTCTTCTTCCTCTTCTTCTTCCACTTCTTCTTCTTCTTCTTCTTCTTCTTCTTGATCTTCTTATTTCTCTTCTTCCTCTTCTTCTTCTTCTTTTTCTTCTTTTTCTTCTTCCTATTTTTCTTCTTCTTTTTCTTCCTATTCTTCTTCTACCCTTTTGTCTTCTTCTTCTTGTGCCTCTTCCTCTTCCTCTTCCTCTTCCAGTTCTTCATTATCATCGTCTTCTTCATCTTCTTCCTCTAAATCTTCTTCCTTCTTCTTTCTTCCATCTTCCTTCCTTCTTCTTCCTTCTTATTTCTTCCTTCTTCTTTCGGCTTTCTACCTTCTTATTTCTTTTTCTTTCCCCATCTTTTTCTTTTTCTTCTTCTTCCTCCTCTTTTTCTTCTTCTTCTTCTTCTTCTTCTTCTTCCTCCTCTTCTTCTTCTTCCTTCTCTTCTCCCTCTTATTCTTCTTCTTCTTCTTCTTCTTCTTCTTCTACTTCTTCTTCATCGTCTCCTTCTTCTTCTCTTCTTTTTTTTCCTCTTCCCATTCTTCTTCTTCTTCTTCTTCTTCTTCGTCATAGTAATCATGATCTTGTTCTTCTTCTATTAATACTTCTTCTTCCTCTTCTTATTCTTCATCTACTATTTCTTCTTCTTGTTCTTTTTCTTCTTATTCTTCACTTCTTTTTGTTCTTTCTCTTCATATTCTTCTTCTTCTTCATCTTCTGCTTCTTCTTCTTCTTCTTCTTCTTCTTTATCTTCTACTTCTACATATTCTTCTTCTTTTTCTTCTTCTTCTTCTTCTTTTTCTTCTTCTTCTTCTTCTTCTTCTTCTACGTCTACTTCTTCTTCCTCCTCCTCCTCTTCATCTTCTCCTTCTTCTCTTCCTTCTTTTACTTCTTCTTCTTCTGCTACTACTACTTCATCTTCGTCTTCTTCTTCTCTTTCTTCTTCTTCTACTACTTATTCTTCTTTTTTTTCTTCTTCTTCATCATCTTCTTCTACTTCTTCTTCCTCCGCCTCTTCTTTCCTCTTCTTCTTTCTCTTCTTCTTTTGCTTCTTCTCCTTCTCCTTCTCTTTCTCCTTTCCTTCTCCTTGTCTTTTCCTTCTCCTTCTCCTACTCCTAGTTCTTGTTCTTTACTTCCTCCTTTTCCTTCTACTTATTTCTTCTTTCTTCTTTCTTATTTCTTCATCCTTCTTCCTTCTTCCTTCCTCCATCTTCCTTCCTTCTTCCTTCTTCCTTCTTCCTTGTTCCTTCTTCCTTGTTCCTTCTTCCTTCTACCTTGTACCTTCTTACTTCTTTCTTTTTCCTTCTCCCTTCTTTGTTCTTCTTTCTTTTTTCTTCTTTCTTCTTTCGTCTTTCTTCTTCTTTCATTTTCTTCCTTCTCCATTCTTCTTCTTTCTTTCTTCATCGTTCTTTCTTCTTCTTTCTTTCTTCTTCTTCTCCTCCTTATTCTTCTTCTACTCCTTGTTCTTCTTTATCCCTAATCTTTAACCCTTAATCCTCAATGTCAAATACCTAAACCATAATCTCTACTCACTAATCCCTAACACTTAATCTTTAATCCATCTCTAATTCTTAATCACTAATCTTTAGACCCTCATCCATAATCTTTATTCTTTAATACTTAATAACTGATCTTTAATTCTTAAACCTTAAATCCTTATCTTTAACCCCTAATCCCTAATCTCTAATCCCTTATCTTGAATTCCTAATCCTAAATATATAATCTCTAATCCTTAATTCAAATCCCTAATCCCTAATGCATAATCCATAATCCCTGATACTTAATCCATATTTCTTTAATCTATAATTCTTAATCCCTAATCCTTAATCCTAAATCCTTAATTCCTAATCCTTTTTTACAAATTTTGATTCCTTAATTCCTAATCTTTAAACCCTAACACCAATCATTGATTGTTAATCCTTAAAACCTATCAAAAATCCCTCATTTGTAATTCCTAATCCTTAATCTTTAATCCATAATCTTGAATCCCTCCCACCCAAATGCCTAATCCCCAATCCCTAATACCTAATTCCTAATCCCTTAGTCGCAGCCAACTAATCCATAGTCTGTCTTCTTCTTCTTTGCCGTCTTCATTTACTACTAACTTCTTCTCCTTCTTCTATATCTTCTTATTTTTTCCTTCTTGCTCTTCTTACTCTTCTTCTTCATCCTCCACTATTTCTTCTCATCCTCCTCTTCTTCATCTTATACATCCTCTTCCTCTCCTTATTCTTCTTCCTTTTCTTCTTCTTCTTCTTTTTGTCTTCTTCTACTTCTTCTTCTCCTCCTCCATCGCCTTCTTCTTCTTCTTCTTCTTCTTCTTCAGCATCTTCTTCTTCTTCTTCTTCTATGCCTTCTCCTTCTTCTTCTCTTCTTCTGCTTCTTCTCTTCTTCTGCTTCTTCTTCTTCGTCCACTTCTTCTTCTTCATCTTCTTCTTCTACTTCTTCTTTTTCCTCACCTTCTTCTTATTCTTCTTCTTCTTCTTCTACCACATCTTCTTCTTCTTCTTCCCCGTTTTCTTATTCTTCCCTTTCTTCCTCTTCATCTTTCTCTTCTTCTTCTTCTTTAGGTTCATCTCGCCCTTCTTCTTCTCTTCTTCTTCTACTACTAATTTTTCTTCTTCCTCTTCCTATTCTTATCCTTCTTTTTCTTCTTCATCATCATCATCATCATCATCTTCCTCTTCTTCTTCTTCTACTTCTTCTTTCTTTCTACTTCTTGTTCTTTCTCCTCTTCTTATTCACCTTCTTCTTTTGCTTCTTATTTTTCTTCTACATCTTCTTCTTCTTCTTTTTCTTCTTCTTCTTCATCTTCTTTTCTTCTTTTTCTTCTTCACTTCATCTTTTTCTTTCTCTTCTAATTCTTCTTCTTCTTCTTCTTCTGCTTCTTCTCTTTCTGCTTCTCCTTCTCCTTCTTCTTCTACTTCTTACTCTTCTTCTTCTACTACTACTTCTTCTTTTCTACTTCTTCTACTTCTACTTCTTTTTCAGCTTCTTTTTCTGCCTTTTTCTCCACTTCTTCTTCCCTTTCTCCTTCTTCTTCAACTTCTTCTTCTTTTTGTACTTCTTCTTCTTCTTCTTCTTCTTCTACTACTACTACTACTACTTCTTCTTGTTCTTCTACTTCTTCTTCATCTTCTTCTACTTCTTCTTCTTCCTCGTCATCTTTCTCTTTTTCTTCATCCATTTGTTCTGCTTCTTCTTCTTCCTCTCCATCTACTTCTGCTTCTTCTTTATTTTCTCCTCCTTCTACTTCTCCGTCTCCTTCTCCATTTCCTCCTTCTTGTTGTCTTCTTCATCTTTTTCCTTCTGCTTGTCCTTCTCCTTCTTCTTCTTCTTCTTCTTCTTTCTTCTTTCTCTTTCATCTTTTTTCTTTCATCTTTCTTATTTCTTCCTCCTTCATTCTTTTATCTTCCTTACTTTTTCTTTCTTCTTTCTTCTTCTTTGTCCATTCTTCATCTTCAATCTCCCTTCTTCTTCTTCTTTTTTCTTCTTCTAGCTCTCATCTTCCTATTCTTCTTCTTTGACTTCTTCTTCTACTACTTCTTATAGTTATTCATTACCTTCTTCCATCTTCCTTCTCCCTTCTTTTTTCTTCCTTCAATCTTCTTCTTTCTCTTTTTCCATCTTCCTTCTTCCTTCCACATTCTTCTTTCTTCTTCTTCTTACATTTCTACTTCTTCTTCCACTTCTTCTTCATCTGCTTCTTCCACTTCTTCTTCCTCTTCTTCTTCTTCTTGTTTTTCTTCCCTTTCTTCTTCTTCTTTATCTTCTTGTTCTTCCTCGTCCACTTGTTCCGCATCTTCCTCTTCATCGTGTTCTTCTTCTTCTTCCTCATTTTCTTCTTCTTCTACTTTTTCTCTTCCTCTTCTTCGTCTTCTTCTTCTTCTTCTTCTTTTTCTTCGATGTCTTCTTCTTCTTCTTCTTCTACTACTTCTTTCTCTTCTTATTCTTCTTCTTCTTCTTCTCCTCTAATTCCTCTACTTCTTCTTCTTCTTCTTCTTCTTGTCCTTCTTCGACTCCTTCTTCTTCTTCTTCTTCTTCTTCTTCTTCTTCTTCTTCTTCTGCTTCTTGCTCTGATTCCTCTACTTCTTCTTCTTCATCTTCTCCATCTTCATCTATTTCTTCCTTTCTACTTCTTCTTCTTTTTCTTCTTCTCTTCCTCTTCTTCTTCTTCTTCTTCCTCTTCCTCTTCTTCTACTTCTTCCATTTCTTCCTTCTATTTTGCTTCTTCTACTTCATTTTTCTCTTCTTCTTCTTCATCGTCATTTTCTTCTTCTTCACCTTCTCCTTTTTCTTCTACAACTTTTTCTTCTTCTTCAACAACTTTTCTTCTTCTTCTTCTTCTACTACTTCTTTTTATTCTTCTTCTTCTTCTTTTGTTTTTTTTTCTTCCTCTTCTTCTTCTCCTACCTCTTCTTCTTCTTGTTCTTCTTCTTCTTTGTCTTCTTCTTCTTCATCTTCTTCTTATTTTTTCTCTTCTTTTTCTTCTTCTACTTCTTTTCCCTTGTCTTCTTCTTCTTCTTCTTCTTCTATTCTTCTTCTTCTTCTTCTTCTTTTTTCTTCATCATATTGTTCTTCCTCTTCCTCTTCTTCCAATTTCTCTTCCTCTCCTTCTTCTTCTTCTACTTCTTCTTTCTTTCTACTTCTTGTTCTTTCTCCTCTTCTTATTAACCTTCTTCTTTTGCTTCTTATTTTTCTTCTACATCTTCTTCTTTTTCTTCTTCTTCTTCGTCTTCTATTCTTCTTCTTCTTCACTTCATATTTTTCTCTCTTCTAATTCTTCTTCTTCTTCTTCTTCTGCTTGTCCTTGTTCTTCTGCTTCTTCTCTTTCTGCTTCTCCTTCTCCTTCTTCTTCTTCTTCTTCTACTACTACTACTACTTCTTCTTCTTCTCTACTTCTTTTACTTCTACTTCTGTTTCAGCTTCTTTTTCTTCCTTTTTCTCCACTTCTTCTCCCTTTCTCCTTCTTCTTCTTCTTCTTCTTCAACTTCTTCTTCTTTTTGTACTTCTTCTTCTTCTTCTTCTACTACTACTACTTCTTCTTTTTCTTCTTCTTCTTCGTCTTCTTTTCTTCTTCTTCTTCTTCACTTCATCTTTTTCTTTCTCTTCTAATTCTTCTTCTTCTTCTTCTTCTTCTTCTGCTTCTCCTTGTTCTTCTGCTTCTTCTCTTTCTGCTTCTCCTTCTCCTTCTTCTTCTTCTTCTTGCTCTTCTTCTTCTACTACTATTACTACTTCTTTTTCTTTTCTTCTTCTTCTACTTCTACTTCTTTTTCACCTTCTTTTTCTTCCTTTTTCTCCACTTCTTCTTCTCTTTCTCCTTCTTCTTCTTCTTCTTCAACTTCTTCTTCTTTTTGTACTTCTTCTTCTTCTTTTTCTTCTTCTTCTACTTCTTCTTCTTCTTCTTCTTCTACTTCTTCTTCTTCATCTTCTTCTACTTCTTCTTCTTCCTCGTCTTCTTTCTCTTTTTCTTCATCCATTTGTTCTTTATCCTCTTCTTCTTCTTCTCCATCTACTTCTACTTCTTTATTTTCTCCTACTTCTACTTCTCAGTCTCCTTCACCATTTCCTCCTTGTTGTCTTCTTCATCTTTTTCCTTCTTTATTTTCTCCTCCTTCTTCTTCTTCTTCTTCTTTCTTCTTTCTCTTTCATCTTTTTCCTTTCATCTTTCTTATTTCTTCCTCCTTTCTTTTATCTTCATTCCTTTTTCTTTCTTCTTTCTTCTTCTTTGTCCTTTTTTCATCTTCAGTTTCCCTTCTTCTTCTTCTTTTTTCCTCTTCTACCTTTTCATCTTCCTATTCTTCTTCTTTGTCTTCTTCTTCTACTACTTATAGTTATTCATTACCTTCTTCCATCTTCCTTCTCCCTTCTTTTTTCTTCCATCAATCTTCTTTTTTCTCTTTTTCCATCTTCCTTCTTCCTTCTTCTTTCCTCCTACTTCCATCTACTTTCTTCCTTCTTCCTTCCACTTCCTTCTTTCTTCTTCTTCCACTTCTTCTTCATCTGCTTCTTCCACTTCTTCTTCTTCTTCTTCTTCTTCTTCTTCTTCTTCTTGTTTTTCTTCCCCTTCTTCTTCTTTATCCTCTTCTTCTTCTTCATGTTTTTCTTCTTTTTATTCCCCTTCTTTATCCCATTCTTTATTTTCTTCTTCTTCTTCTTCTTTTTTATCTTCTTCATCATCATCAAAATCATCTTCTTCTTTTTCCTCTTCTTCTTCTTCTACTACTTTCTTCTTCCTTTTATTCTTCTTCTTCTTATTCTTCTTCTACTTCTTCTTTTCTTCTTCTTCTTCTTCTTTTTCTTCTTCTTCACTTCTTATTGTTCTTCCTTTTCTTATTCTTCTTCTTCTTTTGCTTTTGCTTCTTCTTCTTCTTCTTCTCCTTCTTCTTCATCATCGTCATCTTCTTCTTCTTCTACTTCTTCTTCTTCTTTTCTTCTTCTTTGCCTTCTACTTCTTCTTCTTCTTCTTTCTTGCCTTTCTCCACCTCTTCTTCAACTTCTTCTTCTTCTCCTACTATCTTCTTACTCCTTTCTTCTTTCTTTTTATTCCCTTCTTTCTTCTTCCTTCTCCTTTTCCTTCTTCTGCCTTCTTTTTTCTTCCTTTCTTTCTTCATCTTTCTTTCTTCTTCTTTCATTCTTCTTCTTCTCCTCCATCTTCTACTTCAACTTCTTGTCTTCCCTCTTCTTCTTCCCCTTCTTCTTCTTCTTCTTCTTCTTCTTTTTCTTCTCCTTCTCCTTCTTCTTTTTCCTCTTCTTCTTCATGTTCTTCTTCTTCTTTTTTCCCCTTCTTCTTCATATTCTTCTTCTTCTTTTTTCCCCTTCTTCTTCTTCATCTTCTCCTTCTTCTCTTCTTCTTCTTCTTCTCCTTTATCTCTTCCCATTCTTCATTTTCTTCTTCTTCTTTTTTTTATCCTCTTCATCATCATCAAAATCATCTTCTTCTTTTTCCTCTTCTTCTTCTTCTACTACTTCATCCTCTTATTCTTCTTCTTCTTGTTCTTCTTCAACTTCTTCTTTTTTTTTTCTTCTTCTTCTTTTTCTTCTTCTTCACTTCTTCTTGTTCTTCCTTTTCTTATTCTTCTTCTTCTTTTGTTTTTGCTTCTTCTTCTTCTTCTTCTTCTCCTTCTTCATCATCATCTTCTTCTTCTTCTACTTATTCTTCTTCTTTTCTTCTTCTTCTTCTTCATCTTTCTTGTCTTTCTCCACTTATTCTTCTCCTTCTTCTTCTTCTTTTTCTCCAACTTCTTCTTCTTCTCCTTCATTCTTCTTACTCCTTTAATCTTTCTTTTTTTCTCTTCTTTCTTCTTCCTTCTCCTTTCCTTCTTCTATCTTCTATTTTCTTCCTCTTTCTTTCTTCATCTTTCTTTCTTCTTCTTTCATTCTTCTTCTTCTCCTCCTTCTTCTTCCACTTCTTCTTCTTCTTTTTCCTCTTTTTTTTTCTCTTATGTTTCTTCTTCTTCCCCTTCTTCTTCTTCATCTTGTTTATCTTCTTGTTCTTCCTTGTCCGCTTGTTCCGCATCTTCCTCTTCATCATGTTCTTCTTCTTCCTCATTTTCTTCTTCTTCTACTTTTCTTCTTCCTCTTCTTCTTCTTCTTCTTCTTCTTCTTTTTCTTCGACGTCTTCTTCTTCTTCTTCTTCTACTACTTCTTTGTCTTCTTCTTCTTCTTCTTCTTCTTCTTCTGCTTCTTCTTGCTCTAATTCCTCTACTTCTTCTTCTTGTACTTCTTCTTCTTCTTCTTCTTCTTCTTCTCATTCTTCTTCTTCTTTTTTTTGCTCTGATTCCTCTAGTTCTTCTTCTTCTTGTACTTCTTCTTCTTCATCTTCTCCATCTTCATCTACTTCTTCCTTTCTTCTTCTTCTTCTTCTTCTTCTTCTCTTCCTCTTCTTCTTCTGCTTCTTCCTCTTCTTCTTCAACTCTTCCTTTTCTTCTACTTCTTCCTTTTCTTCCTCCTATTTTGCTTCTTCTACTTCATTTTTCTCTTCTTCTTCTTCATCGTCATTTTCTTCTTCTTTACCTTCTCCTTTTTCTTCTTCTACAACTTTTCTTCTTCTTCTTCTTCTTTTTCTTCTTCTTCTGTTTCTTTTTATTCTTCTTCTTCTTCTTTTGTTTTTTCTTCTTCTTCCTCTTCTTCTTCTCCTACCTCCTCTTCTTCTTCTTCTTCTTCTTCTTCTTCTTCTTCTTCTTCCTCTTCTTCTTCTCCTACCTCCTCCTCTTCTTCTTCTTCTTCTTCTTCTTCTTCGTCTTCTTCTTCTTCCTCTTCTTCCTATTTTTCCTCTTCTTTTTCTTCTTCTGCTTCTTTTTCCTCGTCTTCTTCTTCTTCTTTTCTTCTTCTTCTTCTTCTTCTCCTTCTTTTTTCTTCATCATATTGTTCTTCCTCTTCCTCTTCTTCCAATTTCTCTTCCTCTTCTTCTTATTTTTCTTTGTCTTCTTCTTCCTTTTTTGCTTCTTCTTCTTCCACTTCCTCTCCTTCTTCTTCATTTTCTTCTTCTTCTTCTTCCTCATCTATTTCTTCTTCCTCTTCTTCTTTTTCTTCCTCATTTTCTTCTTCTTCTTCTTTTACCACTTTCACATCTTCTTGATCTTCTGCTTCTTCTTCCTCTTCTTTGTCCTCTTCTTCTTCTTCTTTTTCCATTTCTTCTGCTTCTTCTTCTTCCTCCTCTTCTATATTGTTGTTGTTCTTCTTCTTCCTCTTCTTTCTCTACTTCTTCTTCTACTACTTCTACTTCTTATTCTTCCTCTTCTTCTCTTCTTTTTCTTCTTCTACTTCATTTTCTTCCCCTTCTTCTTCTTCTTCCCCTTCTTCTTCTTCTTCCCCTTCTTCTTCTTCTTCTCTTTTTCCTCTTATTCTTCTTCTTTTTCTTTCGCTTCTTCTTTTTCTTCTTCTTCTTCTACTATTACTACTACTTCATTGCTTCTTCTTCTTCCTCTTCTTATTCTTATTCTTCTTCTTCTTCTACTACTACTTCTTCGTCTCCTCCTCCTCCTCCTCCTCCTCCTCCTCCTTCTTCTCTTCTTCTTCGTCTTCTTCTTCTTCTTCTTCTTCTTCTTCTTCTTCTTCTGCTTTTTCGTCTTCTTTTCTTCTTCTACTTCTACTCTACTTCTTCTTCTTCTTCTTTCATATCTTTTTCCTCTTCTTCTTCTCCTCCTTTTCTTCTTCTTTTCCTTCAAGGTCTTCTTCTTCTCCTTCTTTCTTCTTCTATCTTCTTTCTTCTTTCTTTTTTCTTCCCTTCTTTCTTCTTCCTTCTTCCTTCTTCTTCTTTCTCCTTTCTTCTTCTTTCTTTCTTCTTTTTTCTTCATTCTTCTTCTCCTCTATCGTTTTCTTCTACCTTTGCTTCTTTGTCTTTATCCTTAATCTCTAATCCCTAATTGTGCTCTCCATAACACTTAATCTATAGTCCATAATGCCTTCCTCCCTAATCGCCAATCTCTATTCCCTAACACCCAATGCAAAATCTATAATTTGAAATCCCTAATCTTTAATCACTAATCGCTAATTTTTAATCTTTAATCATTAATCCCAAATTCTTAATCTTTAATCCATCCCTAATCCTTAAACTCTAATCCCTAATGCCTAAACCCTAATCCCTTGTCCTAAATTCCTTATCCTAAATCTCTAATCTTTAATCTCTAATTCGTAATCTCTAATCCCAAATGCTTAATTCCTAATCCTTAATCTCTGATACTTAATTCTTAATCCCTTTATCACTAATGGCTAATCCCTAAACTCTACTTTAATATTTAATCACTAATCCTTAACTCATAACCCTTAATCCCTAATGCCTCATTTCGAATCTGTATTCCCAATTCACTATTCCTTAAACCCTAATCCTAAACACTAATCTTTAATACCTAATTCCTAATCCTTAATCCAGAATTCCTAATCTTTAATCTTTAATCCCTAATCCAGAATAAAAAATCCCTCCCTCCTTATTGCTTAATCCCTAATCGCTAAGCCTTTACCCACTAATCCATAGTCTATCTTTTTCTTCTTCGTCTTCTTCTACTACTACTTCTTCTTCTTCTTCATCATCTTCTTCTTCTTTGCTCTTCTTCCTATTCTTCTTCATTCTCCTTTTCTTCTTCTTATTCCTCCAAATCTTCTTGCTCTTCTTCTTCCTCTTCCTCTTCTTCCTCTTCACCATCCACTTCTTCTTCTTCTTCTTCACCTTCATCTTCATCTTCTTCTTCTTCCTCTTATTCCTCTTCTTCTTTTTCTTCTTCTTCTTCTACTTCTTCCTCTTCTTCTTTTTATCTTTTTCTTCTTCTTCTTCTTCCTCTTCTCTTTCTCGCCTTCTTCTTTTGCATTTTTTCCTCTTCTTCCTATTCTTCTCCTTCCACTTCTCCTACTAGTTCTTCCTCTTTATCTTCCTCTTATGTTTCTTCTTCTCCCTCTTCTTCTTCTTCTTCTTCTTCTTTATCTTCTTCCTCTTGTTCCTCATCTTCCTCTTCTTCTTCTTCTTCTTCTACCTAATTTTCTCCTTCTTCTTCTACTTTTCCTCTTCTTCTTCATCGTCTTCTTCTTCTTCTGCTTCTTTTTGATCTTGTTCTTCCACGTCCTCTTCTTCTTCTTCTTCTTTGTCTTCTTCGTCCTCTTCCCCTTCTACTTTTTCTTCTTCTTCTTGCATTTACTCCTCTGCTTCTTCTTCTTCTTCACCTTCACCTTCCGCTTCATCTACTTCTTCTTCTAGTTATTCTTCTTCTTCTTCTTCTTCTTCCTCTTCTTATTCTTCTCTTCCTCTTCTTCTTCTGCTTCTTCTTTTTCTTCCTCTTGTTCTTCTTTCACTACTTGTTTTTCCTCTTCTTCTTCTTCTTCTTCTTCTTCTCCTTCTCCTTTTCCTTCTTCAACTTTTTCTTCTTCTTCTTCTTCTTCTACTTCTTCTTCTTCTTCATCTTCCTCTTCTTTTTCTTCTTCTTATTCCTCTTCTACTTCTTCTTTTTCTCCTTTTTCTTCCCCTTCTTCCTCTTCTTCTTTTGCTTCTTCTTCTTCTTCTTCCTCATCTTCTTCTTCTTTTTTTTCTTCATATTCTTCTTCCTCTTCCTCTTCTTCCACTTTCTCTTCCTCTTCTTCCTCTTCTTCTTTTCCTCCTTCTTCTTATTCTTCATATTCTACTTCCTATTTTGCTTCTTCCTCATCTTCTTCTTCTTCCTCTTCTTCCTAATCTTTTTCATCTTCTTCTTCATTGTCCTCTTCCTCAACTTCTTCATCTTCTTCTTCTTCTTCTTCACCGTCCTCTACCTTTTCTTCTTCTTCTTCTTCTTCTTCTTCTTCTTCTTCTTCTTCTTCTTCTTTTTCTTCTTCTTCCACTTTTTCTTCTTCTTTGTCTTCTTCTTATTCCTCTTCTTCTTCTCCTTCTTTTTCTCTTCTGCTTCTTCTTCTTCTTCTTCTTCTTCCTCCTCCTCCTCCTCTACTTCTTCTTCCTTTTCTTCTTCTTCTTCTTTTTCTTTCTCCTCCTCTTCTTCTTCCCCATCTTCGTCTTCTTCCTTCTCTTCTTATCCTTCTCCCTCTACTTTTTCTTCTTCAACTTCTTCTTCTTCATCTTCTACTTTTTCTCTCTACTACTGCTGCTTTTATTTCTTACTTTTCTTCTACTTCTTCTTCTTCTTCATACTCTTCTTCTTTTTCTTATTCTTCTTCTTCTTCTACTACTACTACTTCTTCTTCTCCTTTTTCTTCCTTTTCTTCTTCTTCTTTTACTTCTTCTTCTTCCTGTTTTTCCTCTTTTAAACCTTCTTCTTCTTCTTCCTCTTCTTCTTCTTCCTCTTTTTGTTCTTTTTCTTTTTCTACTTCTACTTCTTTTTCTTCTTCTTCTTCTACTACTTTTTCATCTTCTCCTTCTCTTTCTCCTTCCCCTTCTCCTTCTCCTTCTCCTTCTCCTTTTTCTTCCTTCTTCCTTCCTTCATTCGTCTTTCTTCTACTTTCCTTCTTCCCTCATCCTTTTTCTTCATTCTCTTCTTCTTCTTCTTCTTCTTCTTCTTCTTCTTCTTTCTTTTCTTCTTCTTCTTCCTCTTCTTCTTCATCTTCTTTTTCTTCTTGTTCTACGTCTTCTTCTTCTTCGTCCTCTTCTTCTCTATGTGCTTCTCATTCCCCTTCTCCTTTTTTTCTCCATCTCCTTTTCCTTATCCTTACCCTTCTTCTTCAACTTCTCCTTTTCCTCCTTCTCCTTCTCCTTCTCTTTTTGTTCTTGTTCTTGTTCTTGTTGTTCTTCTTCTTCTACTACTACTACTACAACTACTACATCCTCATCTTCTTCTTCTTTTTCTTCTTCTTCTTCTTAATCTTCTTCTTCTTCCTCTTCTTACTCGTCTTCTTCTTCTTTTTACTCTGCTTCCTATTCTTCTTCTTCTTCCTCCTCTTCTTCTTCTTCCTCTTCTTCTTCTTCTTCTTCTTTCTTCTTATTTATCATCTTCTTCTTCTTCTTCTTAATCTTCTTCTTCCTCTTCTTTTCTTTTCTTCTTCTGCTTCTTCTTCTTCTTCTTCTTCTTGCACTTGTACTTCTTCTTCTGCTTCTTCTTCTTCTACTACTTCTTCCTATCCTTCTTCTTGTTCTACTACTTCTTCCTATTCTTCTTCTTCTTCTTCTTCTTCTTCTTCTCCTTCTTCTATTTTGTTTTCTTCTTTGTCTTCTTCTTCTCCTCCTCCTCCTTCTTCTTATTCTTCTTTCATTACGACAACTTCTTATTGTTCTGCTTCTTGTTCTTCTTCTTATTTCTTCTTCATCTTCTTTTACTTCTTACTTTTCTTCATCTTGTTCTTCTTCCTCTTCCTCTTTCTCTTCTTCTTCTTCTCCTTTCCTCCACCTTCTCCTTCTCTTTCTCTACTCTTACTTTTTCACCGACTCCACCTCCTTCTCCTCCTCTTTTTCCTTCTCCTTCACCTTCTCCTTCTTCTTCTCCTTCTTCTTTCTTCTTTCTTCTTTCTTATTCCTTCTTTCTTCTTTCTTATTTTTTCTTCCATCTTCATTCTTTTTTCTTACTTCTTCCTTCTTCCATTCTTCTTACTTCTTCCTTCTTTTTCCTTCTTCTTTCTTCCTTCTTCTTTCTTCTTTCTTCTATTTTATTTCTCTTTAATCATGATCCCTAACCTATATTCTCTAATCCTAATCTATAATCTCAAATCCCTAATCCTAATCGAAATCCCTTAATCACAAATCATTAATCTCTATTACCTAATCCTGAATCTTGAACCCAAAATTTTTAATCACTAATCTCTCCTCATCCTACTTCTCTTTTTCCATCTCCTTCTTCTTCTTTGTCTTCTTTCTTCTTTCTTCTTTCTTCTTTCTTCTTTCTGCTTTCTTCTTTCTTACTTCTTCTTTCTTGCTTCTTCCTTGTTCTTTCCTCATTCCTTCTTCCTTCTTCCTTCTTTCTTCTTTATTCTTCCACGTCTTCTTCTTCTTCTTTTTTGTCTTTTTCTTCTTCATCTTCTTCTTTATTCCTCCTTCTTTCTAACTTCTTCCTTCTACTTTCTTCTTTGTTCGACTATTTCTTTCTTTTTCTTTCCTTCTTCCGTCTCCTTAATCCCTAATCTCTAATGCTTAATCTTTAAACCATCCCTAATCTCTCATCAATAATCTTTAATCCTTAACCCCTATTCCCTAAGCTTTAATCCCTAAACTCTAATCCCTAATCCCTAATCTATAATCCATAATCCATATCCCTAATCCATAATCTGTAATCCCTAATCCCTAATCCCTAATCCCAAATCACTACTTATGAATCCCTATCGGCTTATCTATAATCCTAAATCCCTAATACCTAATCCCTAATCCATAGGCCCATCCTCCCTAATCCATAATCCACCTTTTCCATCTTTTTTATCATCTTCTTCTTCCAGTTCTCTGTCAGCTTTTAGTTCTTCTTCTTTTTCTTCTTCTTCTTTGTCTCCCTCTTCTTCATCTACTTCTGCTTCTTCAAATTCATCTTCTTCTTCTTCTTTCTTCTTTCTTCTTCTTCTTCTTCTACTTCAACTTCTTCTCCTTCTTCTTCCTCTTCTTCTTCTTCTTCTCCTCCTCCTTCTCCTTCTTTATCTTCTT
Organism: Vanilla planifolia; assembly: GCA_023846275.1. NCBI lineage: Eukaryota > Viridiplantae > Streptophyta > Magnoliopsida > Asparagales > Orchidaceae > Vanilla > Vanilla planifolia. The sequence goes on from JAIUJO010000088.1 coordinate 1,670,955, forward strand.
CCTGTTCTTCCTCTTCTTCTTTTTCTTCTTCTTCTTCCTTTTCCTCGTCTTCATCTTCCTCTTTTCTTCTTCCTCTTCTTCTTTTTATTCTTCATCATATTGTTCTTCCTCTTCCTCTTCTTCTAGTTTCTCTTCCTCTTCTTCTTCTTCTTCTTTGTCTTCTTCTTCCTGTTTACTTCTTCCTCTTCTTCTTCTTCTTCTTGTTCTTCCTCCACTTCTTCTTCTTCTCCTTCTTTTTTCTTCATCATATTGTTCTTCCTCTTCCTCTTCTTCCAATTTCTCTTCCTCTTCTTCTTATTTTTCTTTGTCTTCTTCTTCCTTTTTTGCTTCTTCTTCTTCCACTTCCTCTCCTTCTTCTTCATTTTCTTCTTCTTCTTCTTCCTCATCTATTTCTTCTTCCTCTTCTTCTTTTTCTTCCTCATTTTCTTCTTCTTCTTCTTTTACCTCTTTCACATCTTCTTGATCTTCTGCTTCTTCTTCCTCTTCTTTGTCCTCTTCTTCTTCTTCTTTTTCCATTTCTTCTGCTTCTTCTTCTTCCTCCTCTTCTATATTGTTGTTGTTCTTCTTCTTCCTCTTCTTTCTCTACTTCTTCTTCTACTACTTCTACTTCTTATTCTTCCTCTTCTTCTCTTCTTTTTCTTCTTCTACTTCATTTTCTTCCCCTTCTTCTTCTTCCCCTTCTTCTTCTTCTTCTCTTTTTCCTCTTATTCTTCTTCTTTTTCTTTCGCTTCTTCTTTTTCTTCTTCTTCTTCTACTATTACTACTACTTCATTGCTTCTTCTTCTTCCTCTTATTCTTATTATTCTTCTTCTTCTACTATTACTTCTTCTTCTCCTCCTCCTCCTCCTCCTCCTCCTCCTCCTTCTTCTCTTCTTCTTCGTCTTCTTCTTCTTCTTCTTCTTCTTCTTCTTCTTCTTCTGCTTTTTCGTCTTCTTTTCTTCTTCTACTTCTACTTCTTCTTCTTCTTCTTTCATATCTTTTTCCTTTTCTTCTTCTCCTCCTTTTTCTTCTTCTTTTCCTTCAAGGTCTTCTTCTTCTCCTTCTTTCTTCTTCTATCTTCTTTCTTCTTTCTTTTTTCTTCCCTTCTTTCTTCTTCCTTCTTCCTTCTTCTTTCTCCTTTCTTCTTCTTTCTTTCTTCTTTTTTCTTCATTCTTCTTCTCCTCTATCGTTTTCTTCTACCTTTGCTTCTTTGTCTTTATCCTTAATCTCTAATCCCTAATTGTGCTCTCCATAACACTTAATATATAGTCCATAATGCCTTCCTCCCTAATCGCCAATCTCTATTCCCTAACACCCAATGCAAAATCTATAATTTGAAATCCCTAATCTTTAATCACTAATCGCTAATTTTTAATCTTTAATCATTAATCCCAAATTCTTAATCTTTAATCCATCCCTAATCCTTAAACTCTAATCCCTAATGCCTAAACCCTAATCCCTTGTCCTAAATTCCTTATCCTAAATCTCTAATCTTTAATCTCTAATTCGTAATCTCTAATCCCAAATGCTTAATTCCTAATCCTTAATCTCTGATACTTAATTCTTAATCCCTTTATCACTAATGCCTAATCCCTAAACCCTACTTTAATATTTAATCACTAATCCTTAACTCATAACCCTTAATCCCTAATGCCTCATTTCTAATCTGTATTCCCAATTCACTATTCCTTAAACCCTAATCCTAAACACTAATCTTTAATACCTAATTCCTAATCCTTAATCCAGAATTCCTAATCTTTAATCTTTAATCCCTAATCCAGAACAAAAAATCCCTCCCTCCTTATTGCTTAATCCCTAATCGCTAAGCCTTTACCCACTAATCCATAGTCTATCTTTTTCTTCTTCGTCTTCTTCTACTACTACTTCTTCTTCTTCTTCATCATCTTCTTCTTCTTTGCTCTTCTTCCTATTCTTCTTCATTCTCCTTTTCTTCTTCTTATTCCTCCAAATCTTCTTGCTCTTCTTCTTCCTCTTCCTCTTCTTCCTCTTCTTCATCCACTTCTTCTTCTTCTTCTTCACCTTCATCATCATCTTCTTCTTCTTCCTCTTATTCCTCTTCTTCTTTTTCTTCTTCTTCATCTTCCTCCTCTTCTTCTTTTTATTTTTTTTGTTCTTCTTCTTCTTCTTCTTCTTCTTCATCCTTTTCTTTCTCATCTTCTTCTTTTACTTTTTTTCCTCTTCTTCCTATTCCACTTCTTCCTATTCTTCTTCTTCCACTTCTCCTTCTACTTCTTCCTCTTCTTCTTCCTCCTATGTTTCTTCTTCTTCTTCTTTATCTTCTTCTTCTTCTTCTTGTTCCTCTCATTGCTCATCTTCCTCTTCTTCTACTCCTTCTTCCTCATTTTCTTCTTCTTCTTCCACTTTTTCCTCTTCCTCTTCTTCACCATCATCTTCTACTTTTTCTTCTTCCTCTTCTTCTTCCATGTCCTCTTCTTCTTCTTCTTCTTCTTCTTCTTGTTGTTCTTCTTCTACTTTTTCTTCTTTGTCTTCCTTGTCCTCTTCTTCTTCTTCTTCCTTTTCTTCTTCTTCTTGCTCTTATTCCTTTCCTTCTTCTTCTTCTTCTATGTCTTCTTCTTCTTCACCTTCTTCTTCTTCTTCATCTACTTCTTCTTCTACTATTACTTCTTCTTTTTCATCTTCTTCGTCTTCTTCTTATTCTTCTTCCTCCTCTTCTTATTCTTTTTCTTCCACTTCTTCTTCTTCTTCTTCTTTTTCTTCCTCTTGTTCTTCTTTTACTACATGCTTTATCTCTTCTTCTTCTTCTTCTTCTTCTTCTTCTTCTTCTTCTACTTTTTCTTCTTTTTCTGTTCCTTTTGCTTTTCCTTCTTGAACATTTTCTCCTTCTTCTTCTTCTTCATCTTCTACTTCTTCTTCCTCCTTTTTCTTCTTCTTCTTCTTCTTTTGCTTTTTCTTCTTCTTCTTCTTCTTCTTGCTCTTCTTCTTCATCTTCTTTTCTTTTTCTTCTTCTTCTTTTTCTTCTTCATACTCTTCTTCTACTTTCTCTTCCTCTTCTTCCTCTTCTTCTACTTTCTCTTCCTCTTCTTCTGCTTCTTCTCCTTCCTTTTCTTCTTCTTCTTCGTCTTCTACTTCCTTTTTTGCTTCTTCTTCCTCTAGTTCTTCTTCTTTTTCATCTTCTTCTACTTCTTTCTCTTCTTCCTCTTCTTTTTCTTCTTAATCCTTAATCTATAATTATTAATCTATAATCCTTAACTCATCATTCAATAATCCCTAATTCTTAATTGTTAAGCCTCAATCCTTGATCTTTAATTTCTAATCTTTAAGCCTAATCACTAATCTCTACCCTCTTATCCTTAATCCCTAATCTCTAGTCCACTATTAATTTTTAATCCCTAAATCTTAATCTCTAATCCCTAATCCTTAATCTATCATCCCTAAATTCTAATATGTATTGCATGATCCTTAATCTTTAATCCTTAATCTATAATTCATAATACCTAGTCCTTAATCTCCAATCCCAAATCTTTAATCCTTAATCCCTAATCCTTAATCCCTAATCCTTAGTCCCTAATCTCTTATCCAAAATATAAATCTCAAATCCCTAATCACTAACCTTTAATTCTTAATCCCTAATCTTTTTCCCTAATTTATAATTTCTAATCTTAAATCCCTAATTCTTAATCCTTAATAATTAATCTATTAATCCTTAATCCCTAATCACTAATAATTAATCCCCTCATCCCTAATCGTTAACCCTAACCTTTAATCATTAATCATTAATCCCTAGTTCTTATTACTTATTCCTTAATCCCTTCTCTCTAATCTTGAATCATTAATCCTTAAACCTTAATCACCAATCCCTAAAATAATCACTAAACCAAAATCCTTAATCCTTAAAACCTAATCTAATATCCCAAACTCTTTAATTCTTAATCATTAATCCTTAATCCCTATCCCCTAATCTTTAATCCCAATCCATCTCTTCTACCTCTTCTCTTTCTTCTTCTTCTTCCTCCTCCTCTTCTTCTTCTTCTTTCTCCTCCTCTTCACTTTCCTCATCTTCTTCTTCATCTTCTTTTTCCTCATCTTGCTCTTCTTCTTCCTCTTCTTCTTCTACTTCTTCTTCTTACTCTTCTTCTTTTTTTTCTTCTTCTACTTCTTCTTCTTCTTCCTATTATTCTTTTTATTCTTCTTCTTCTTCATCATCTTCCACTTCATCTTCTTCTTCTTCTTTTTCTTCTTTGTCTTCTTCTTCTTCTTCCTCCCCTACATCTTTCCCTCCTTCTTTATCTCCATTTTCTTCTTTTCTTGTTCTTCTTCTTCCTCTTATTCTTTCTCTTCTTCTTCTTCTCCTCCTCCTTCTTCCTCTTCTTCTCCTTCTCCTTCTTCTTCTTCTTCTTCTTCTTCTTCTTCCATTTCTTGTTCTCCTTCTTCTTCTTCTTCTTCTTCTTCTTATTCTTTTTCTTTTTCTTTTTATTCTTCTTCTTCTTCTCTTTCTCCTTCTTCGTCTCCCTCTCTTTCTCTTTGTCTTTCACATTCTCCTTCTCCATCTCCTTCTCCTTCTTCTTCTCCATCTCCTTCTCCTTCTCATTCTCATTCTTCATTGCCTTCTCCTTCTCCTTCTTCTTGTTCTCCTCCTTCGCTTTCTCCTCCTCCTTCTTCTTCTTCCTCTTCCTCTACTTCATTCTTTCTTCTTTCTTCTTTCTTCTTTCTTCTTTCTTCTTCCTTCTTCATTCTTTCTTTTTCCTTCCTTCTTCCTTCTCTATTCTTCCTTACTCTTTCTTTTGTCTTTCTTCTTTCTTCTATCTTCTTCATTCTTCCTCTTCTTCTTCTTCTTCTTCTTCTTCTTCTATTTCCTCTTCTTCCACCTTGTCTTGTTCTTCTTCTTTCTTTCTCATCAAAAATCCCTAATCCATAATTCCTAAACACTAATCTCTAATCTCTGATCCTCATTCCTTAATTTGAAAACCCTAGTCCATAATCCTTAATCTTTAATAATTAATCACTTAACTTTTAATCCCTAAACCTTAATCAATAATCTCTTCATGCCTAATCCCTAATTCTTAATCCTTATACTAATTCCCTAATCCTTACAATCAAATATGTAATAATTAATCCTTAAACCTTAATCCCTAATTACGAATCATAATCCCTAATCCCTATTGCTTAATACTTAATACCTAAACCCTTCCTCCCTAATCTCTAATACCTAATATTTAATTCCCAATCCATCCCTCTTTAGTTTGTAATCCGTATTCCTTAATCTCTAATCCATCCCTCGTTAATCCTCTCTAGTTCTTCCATCTTTCTTCTTTCTTCTTTCTTCTTTCTTCCTTCTTTTCTTTCTTCCTTCTTCCTTCTTTCCTCCTTCCGTCTTCCTTCTTCCCTCCCTTCTTCTTTTTCCTTCTTTCTTCTTTCTTCCTTCTTTCTTCTTCCTTCTTCCTTCTCCCTAATACCTAATCCTTAATCTCTTATCTCTAAACTCAAATCCGTAATATCTAATCTTTAATCCTTAATCCCTAATCTATAATCCATAATCCCTAATCTTTAATCTCTAATACCAAATTCTTAATTCCTAAACCTTTATCATTAACCCTAAATCCTTAATCCCTAATCTCTAATACTTATCCTATTCCCATAATCTCGAAACCCTAATCTCTAATCTCTAATCTTAAATCCTTAATCCCTATTCCCTAATCCTTAAGCCCTAATCTCTAATCCCTAATCCTTAAAAAATAATCCTTTAATTCAAATCCCTAATCATTAATCCCAAATTATTAAAACATTCATCCGAAATCCCTAATCTTTAATCCCCATCACTTATTCCTTAATCCTTAAGCCCTAATCCCTAATTCTTGAGCCCTATCCATTATTACTAAGCCTCAACTCCTTAATCATTAATCCCTAATTCCTCTCTTCTTAATCTTAAATCTATATTCCTTGATACCTAATCTCTAATCCTTCACTCCTTAATCTCAAATCTCTAATCTCTAATTCTTAACCCCTAATCCCTAATCCCAAATCCATCTCTTCTTTTTGTTCTTCTTTTTCTTCCTCTTCTTCTTCTTCCTCTTCAATTTCTTCTTCTTCTTCTTCTTCCACATTTTCTACTACTTCTTCCTCCTTTTCTTCCTCATCTTCCTCTTCTTTTTCTTTTTCTCCTTCTTTTTCTTCTTTTTCTTCTTCTTCCTCTTCCTCTTCTTCTTTTTCTTCTTCTTCTTCATCATCATCATTTTTAATTCTTCTTCTTCTTCTTCATCCTTTTCTTCTTCTTCCTCATCTTCTTCTTCTTCTTCTTCTTCTTCTTCTTCTCTTTCTTCATTTCTTATTTTTCTTATGCCTCTTGTTCTTTTACTTCTTTACTTCTTCTTCTTCAATTTCTACTTCTTCATCTTCATCATCTTCTTCTTCTTCTTGTTCTCCATCTCTTTTTCTTTCTTGATCTCCTTCTCGATCTACTTCTCCTTCTCCTAATCATTCTAATTCTCCTTCTCCTTCTCCTTCTCCATCTTCTTCTCCTTCTCCTTGTCCTTCTCCTCCATCACCTCCTCCTCTTTCTCCTTTTCCTTCTCTGACTTGTTCTTCTTCATCTTCTTCTTCCTCTTCTTCCTCATCTTGCTCTTCTTCTTCTTCTTCTTCTGCTTCTTCTTCTTCTTCTTCTTCTTACTCCTCTTCATCTTCTTCTTTCTCTTCTTCTTCTTCTTTTTCTTCATTAACTTTTCAACTACTTCTTCTTCTTCTTCCTCTTCTTCGTCTTCTTCTTCTCTTTATTTTATTCTTGTTCTTCTTATTCCCTTTATTCATCTACTTTTCTTCTTCTTCTTCTACTTCTTCTATTTATTCTTCTTCTTCTTCTTCTTCTTCTACTTCTTTTATTTCTTCTTCTCCTTCTTCTTCTTCTTCTTTCTTTTACTTTTTCTTCTTCTATTTCTTCTTCTTCTTCTTCTTCTCCTTCTCTATTTTCTTCTCTTTCTCCTTCTCTTCGTCTTTCTCCTTCTCCATCTCCTATTGCCTTACCTTCTCTTATTCCTCCTTCTACATCTCCTTCTCTTTCTACATCTCCTTCTTCTTCTCATTCTCCTTCTCCTTCTCCTTCTCCTTCTCCTTCTTCTCCTCCACCTCCTTCTCTGTTTCCTTCTCCTTCTTCTTCATCTTCTTCTTCTTGCTCTTCTTCCTTCTTTAATCTTTCTTTTTTCTTCTTTCTTCTCCCTTCGTTCTTCTTCCTTCCTCCATCCTTCTTCTTTCGTCCTTTTTCCTTTGCCTTTATTCTTTCTCTTCTTCTTCCACTTCTTGTTCTTCTTATTCTTCTTTTTCCTCTTCTTGTTCTTCCTCATCTTCTTCTTCTTTCTTCCTTCTCTTTAATCCCTAATCCTTAATAAGCAATCACTAATCCATCCTAAATCATAATTCTTTAATATTTAATCCTAAACCTCTAATCCTTAATCTCTAATCCCTAAACTCTAATCCTTTATACCTAATCCCTAATCCTTAATAAAAATTCCATAACCTTTAATCTATAATCCTTAATCCCGTATCTCTAATCTATAATCATTAATCCCTAATCCTTAATCTCTAATCTTTAATGCTAATCTTAATCCCTCAATCTCTTATCCTAAATCTCTAATCTCTAATCCTGAATCTGACTTCTCTTATCTCTAATCTCTAATCTTTAAACCCTATGCCCTAATCCCTAACTCCTAATACTAAATCACTAATCTCTGATCCCTAATCCATAATAATAAATCCCTTAATTCTTAATTACTAATCACTAATCTCTAATCATTAATCTCTTTATCCCTAATCCATAATCCATAATCCCTAATCCCTATTACTTCTTTCTTTGTCCTTAAGCCCTAGTCCCTAATCCCTCCTCTAATCTTTAATCTGTACTCCCTGATACCTAATCCTTATTCTTTAAACCCTAATCTCTAATCCCTAATCCCTAACTCTCAATCCCTTATCCCAAATCCATCTCTTCTTACTATTCTTCTTCTTTTTCTTCCCCTTCTTCTTCCTCTTCTTCTTCTTCTTCCATATTTTCTTCTTCTTCTTTCTATTCCCCTTCTTCCTCATTTTCTTCTTCCTCTTTTTCTTCTTCTTCTTCTTCTTCCTCATTTTCTTCTTCTTCTTATTCTTCTTCTTCCATTCCTTCCTCATCTTCCTCTTCATCATCATATTCTTCTTATTCTTCTTCTTCTTCTTCTTCCTTTTCATCTTTTTCTTCTTCTTCTTCTCCTCCTTGTTCTTCTTCTTCGTCATCTTCTTCATCGCCTTTTTCTTCTCCATCTTCTTCATAATAGTTATTCTTTATCCTGTAATCCATAATAAATCACTCCCTCCTTAATCACTAATTAATAAATGAATAACGTCTAATCCATCCCTAACTAATCCCTAATCCATCATTAATCAGTAATCCATAATCCCTAATCTCTAATCATTATTTCTTAATCCCTAATCCTTAATCACAAATTCCTAATTTTTAATCCCTAAACCCTATGACTTAATCCTTAATCCTTAATACTTAATCCTTAATCCTTAATCTTTAATCTCTAATTACTAATCCTTAATCTTTAATTTCGAATCCTAATCCCTAATCTCTTAAACTCTAATCCTTAATACCTAATCCCTAATCCTTAAACTATAATCCATAATCCCTATTCCTAATTTCTAATCCCTAATCTCAAATCCATAATCCTTAATAACTAATCTTTAATCATTAATTCTTAGTTCTTAATCTCTAATGCTAATCATAATCCATTAATCTCTAAGTCCTAAACTCTAATCTCTAATCCTGAATCTTACATCTCTAATCTCTAATTTCTAATCCCTATCCCTTATCCCTAATCCTTATTCTCTAATCTCAAATCTCCAATCATAAATTCGTAATCTTTAATCCCTAATTAGTAATAATTAATCCCTCAATTCAGAATTCATAACGTCAAATTCATAATAATTAGCCATTTCATCTCTAATCCTTAATCTCTAATCCTTAATCCCTAATATGTAATCTTTATTACTTATTCCCTAATCCCTACTCTCTAATCCTTAATCCCTAATCCCTAATCCCTAATCCCTAAACCCAAATCTCTAATTACTAACTTCCAAATCCCTAGTCCATAATCTTTCCTCCTCTAATCTTTAACCAATATTCTTTAACACCTAAGCCTTAATCCTTTATTCTTTAATCCTTAATCCTTAATCCCTAATGCCTAATGCCTTATCCCTAATCCATCTCTTCTTCCTCTTCTTCATTCAATTCTTCTTCTTTCGTTTCTTCTTCATCTTCTTCTTCTTCCTCTTCTTCTTCTTCTTCCTCTTCTTCCTCATCTTCCTCTTCTTCTTCTTTTTCTTCTTCTTCCACCTCTTCTTCTTCTTCCTTTTTTTCTTCTTCTTCCTATTCTTCTTATTCTTCTTCTTCTTCCTCTTCCTCTTCCTATACTTGTTCTTCTTGTGCAGTTTCTTCTTTTTCTTCTTCCTCTTCTATTTCTTCTTCTTCTTCTTTTATTTCTTCTTCTTCTTCTTCATCATCATCATCTTCTTCTTCTTTTTGTTCGTCTTCATCTTCATCATCATCATTTTCTTCTTCTCTTCTTCTTTTTCTTGTTCTTCTTCTCTCATTCTTCTTTTTTTTCTTCTTCTTTCTCTTCATATTCTTCTTCTTCCTCTGCTTCTTCTTGTTCTTCGTCTTCTTTTTCCTCTTCTTCTTCCTATTATTTTTCATCAGCTTCTTCTTCTCCTCCTTCGTCTTCTTGTTCTTCCTTCTCCTTCTTCTTCTCCTTCTTATTCTTCATATTCTTCTTCTTTTTCTTCCAATTCTTCTTCTTCCAATTCTTCTTCTTCCAATTCTTCTTCTTCTTCTTCATCATCATCTTCTCCTTGTTCTTCTTCTTCACCTTCTACTTCATAATCCTTAATACCAATTCCCTAATTCCTACTCGTTATTCCCTCTTTATCTAACCTCTAATTCTTGATCCTTAATCTACAATACCTAATCCATCCCTCATTAATCACTAATCCTTAATTCCCAATCCATAATCCCTAATCTCAAACTATAATCCTTATTCTCTAACCCTTAATCCATAATCTCTAATCCATCATTAATCCCTAATCCCTAATTATTAATCTTTAATCCCAAATATCTAATCCTTAAACCCTAATCCATAATTCTTAAACCCTAATCCTTAATCCCCAATCCATAATCCAGAATATCTTGTCCCTAATCCATAATCTCTAATCCATAATCCCTAATCTATAATCTTTAACCTCTAATTCCTAATCACCTATCCTAATCTTAATCCTAATCACATAATCTCTAATCTCTAATCCCTAATCCCTAATCTTTAATCCTTAATCCTTAATCCATAATCTTTAGTCCCTAACCACTAATCTCTAATCCTTAATCTCTAAAGCTTAATCACTAATCTTTAATCCATAATCCTTAGTCCTTAATCACAAATCCCTATTCTGTAATCTCTCATCACTAATCCTAATACCAATCCCTTATTCTCCAATCCTTAATCCTTAATCTATAATACCTACTCCTTAATCAAAAATCCCTAATTATAAATCACTAATCCCTAATCTATAATCCTTAATCTTTAAAAATTAATCACTTAATTCTTAATCCCCAATCCCTAGTCATTAATACATCATCTCTAAGCCTTAACCCTAATCCCTAATCCTTAATCCAAAATCCCTATTACTTATTCCTTAATCCTTACTCCCTAATCCTAAAACCTTAAACCATAATCTCTAATCATCAATCCTTAATTGATAATCTCTAACCCCTAATAATTAACCCCATATCACTCCCTCCATAATCTATAATCCATAATAACTTGCCCTTAATCTTTAATCCTTAATCCATCTCTTCTTCTTATTCCTCTTCTTCTTCTTCCTCATCTTCTTCTTTTTCCTCCTCTTCCTCTTTTTCTTCCTCATCTCCTTCTTCTACTTCTCCCACATCTTCCTCATCTTCTTATTCCTCCTCATTTTCTTCTTTTTCTTCATCATCATCATCATCATCTTCCAGTTCATCTTCTTTTTCTTCTTCTTTTTCTTCGTCTTCTTCTTCTCCGACTTCTTCTTCTTCTTCCTCTACTTTCTCTTCCTTCTCTTCTTCTTCCACTTCTTTTTCTCTATTTTCTTCGTTCCTTGTTCTTCTTCCTCGTCTTCTTCTTCTCTTTCTTCTTCTTCTTCTTCTCCTTCTTCTTCTTCTTCTTCTTATTCTTTTATTTCTTATTCTCTTTCTATTCCTTCTTCTTCTTATTCTTCTATTTCTTGTTCTCCTTTTCTTCTTCTTCTTCCTCTTCTTCTTCTTTTTCTCTTTCTCCTCCTTCTTCTCCATCTTTTACTCCTTGTCTTTTACCTTCTCCTCCTCCATCTCCTTTTCCATCTTCTTCTCCTTCTCCATGTCGTTTTGCCTCTCCTTCTCCTCCTTATTCTCCATCTCTTTCTCCTTCTCCTCCTCCTCCTTGTCCTCCTCATCCTTCTCCTTCTTCTTCTTGTTATTTTTCTTCTTCTTCTTCTTCTTCTTGTTTTACTTCTCTCTTCTTTCTTCTTTTTTCTTTCTTCTTCCTTCTTCCTTCTTCCTTATTCCATATTCTTTCTTGCTTCTTCTTTCTTCTTTCTTCGTTGTTCTTTATTCTTCCTCTTCTTCTTTCGTTTCTTCTTCTTCTTCTTCTTCTTCCTCTTCTTCTTCCTTGTCTTCGTCTCCTCTTTTCTTCCTTATCCCAAATCGCTTATCCTTAATTCGTAATCCTTAACCCTTAATGAATAACCCATAATCCCTAATCCCTAATCTCTAATCTATTCTCTAATCTCTAAACCTTAATCATTAATCCATAATCCCAAATCTTTAATCTCTAATCCTTAGTCTTAATACTAATCTCTTATTCTTTAATCCCTAACCCCTAATCTCTGATACCCAATCCTTAATCCAGAATCCTTAATCACTAATCTTTAATTCTAAATCCCTATTTCTTAATCCATAATCTATAATCCATAATCCTTAAACTTTAATAATTAATCCCTTAATCTGTAGTCCCTAATCCCTAATTCTTATTCATTAATCCTTTCATCCCTAATCCCAAATTCCTACTACTTATTCCCTAATCTTTACTCTATAATCTCTAATCCTAAATCCTTAAACCCTAGTTCCTAATTACTAATCCATAATCCCTAATCCTTAATCCTTAATGCTTAATACTTACAACTTAATCCCTCCCTCCTTAATACCTAATCTTTTAATCCCTAATACCTAATCCCCAATCTTTAATCCTTATTATCTAATCGTTAATCCCTAATCTATTAATCCTAATCCCTAATCTCTAATCCCTAATCTCTAATCCCTAATCCTTAATAACTAATCCCTAATAACTAATTCCTAATTCTTCATCTCCAATCCCTAATCTTAATACAAATCATTTATTCTCTAATCCCTAATCTCTGAAACCTAATCCTTAATCTAGAACCCCGAATCACTATTCTCTAATCTGTAATCCTTATTTCGTAATCTGTAATCCCTAATCTTTAATAATTAATCTCTTAATCATTAATCTTTATTCCCTAATCCTTAATCATTGATGTTGTCATCCATAATTCTTATTCTTTATTTCATAATCTTTACTCTCTAGTCCATAATCCTGAATCCCTAAGTCATAATCCCTAATTATTAATTCATAATACCTAATACCTAATCTCTCCCTCCATAATCTCTAATCCATAATCTTTAATCCTTAATCCCACCCCTTTAATTGATAATTTATATTTCTTAATCCATAATCCCTCCATCTTTAATGCCTAAACTCTAATCCTTAAGCCCTAATTCCTAATCCTTAATGCATTTCTTCTTCCTCTTCTCCTTCTTTTTCTTTGTCTTCTTCTTCCACTTCTTGTACTTCCTAATTCTCTTCTTCTTCTCCTTCCCCCTCATCTTCCTCTTCTTCTTCTTCTTCCTCTTCCTCTTCTTCTTCTTCTCCTTCTTCTTCTTCCTCTTCTTCTTTTTTCTTCTTCTTTTTCATCTTCTTCTTTTCTTCCCCTTCTTTTTCCTCTACTTTCTATTCATCTTCCTCTTCCTCTACTTCTTCTCTTTCTACTTCTTTTCTTATTCTTCTTATTCCTCTTCTTCTTCTTCTACTTCTTCTTTTTCTTCTTCTTTTTCTTCTATTTCTTCTTCTTCCTCTTCTTCTTCTTCTAATAATACTTCTTCTTCTCTTACTCTTTCTTCCTCTCCTCCTGTTTTTCTTTCTCCTTCTCTTTCACCTTCTTCTTCTCCTTCCCCTTCTCCTTCTCCTTCTCCATCTCCTTCTCCTTCTCCATCTCCTTCTCTTACTCCTTCTCTTTCTCCTTCTCCTTCTCCTTCTCTTCTACCTTTTCGTCCCCTTTCTCCTTCTTCTTCTTCAAATTCGTCTTCTTCCTTCTTTCTTCTTTCTTCTTTCTCCTTTCTTCTCTCCTTTTTCTTGTTTCTTCTTCCTTCTTCTTTCTTCCATCTTCCTTCCCCCTTCCTTCTTCCTTCTTCCTTCTTTCTTTTTCCTTCTTCTGTATTCTTCCTCCTCTTCTCCCTCTTCTTCTTCTTCTTTTCCTCCTCTTCTTTCTCCTCTTCATCTTCTTCTTTCTTCCTTCTTCTTTTTCTCCTCTCCCTTCTTCCTTCTTTCATCTACCTAATTCGTAATCACTAATCATTAATCCTTAATAGTTAATCAATTGCATTATCCAACCCATAATCTTTATTCTTTAACCTTTAATTCTTAATCTCTAATCCCTAAACATTAATCTCTAATGCCTAATCCCTAACCCTTAATCCCTAATATATAATCTATCATCCATAATCTCTAATCTCTAATTTTTAATCTCTAATCCTTAATAACTATTCCCAAGTCCTTAATCCTTAATCCCTAATGCTTATCAAAATCCCTTAATCTCTAATCACTAACCTCTAATCATAAATCATAACCGAAATCTTTAATATCTAATCCCAAATCCCTAATTTTTATTCCTTAATCCTTAATCCTTAATCCTAAATCCCTAATCTCTAATTAGTAATTCTTAATCCTTCTACTTCTACTTCTTCCTCAACTTTCTCTTCTTCTTCTTCTTCTTCCCCATCTACTTCTTCTTTGTCTTCTTCTTCTACCTCTTCCTCTCTTTTTCTTCTTCTTCTTCATCTTCCTCTTCTTCTTCTTCTTCTTCTTTCTCTTCTTCCTCTTCTTCTTCTTCCTCAAATTCTTCTTCTCCTTCTGCTTTTCTTATTCTTCTTATTCCTCTTCTTCTTCCACTTCTTCTTCTTCTTCTACTTCTTCTCCTTCTTCTTCTATATCTTCTTCTTCCTCTTCTTCTTCTTCTTCTTCTTCTTCTTCTTCTTCTCCTTCTCCTTCATCTTCTCCTTCATCTTTCTTTGTCTTTCTTCTTCTCGTTCTGTTTCTGCTTCTACTTCTCCAACTCCTTCTCCTTCTCCTTCTCCTTATCCTTCTCCTTCTCCTTCTCCATCTCCTTCTCTTTCTCCATCTTCTCTCCTTCCTCCTCTTTCTGCCTTCCCTTCTACTCCTTCTTCTTCCTCTTTTTTCTTTCTTCGAACTTCTTTCTTCTTTCTTCTTCCTTTTTCGTTCTTCCTTCCTTCTTTCTTCTCCTTTCCTCCTTCTTCCTTCTTACTTCTTCCTTCATTTTCATTCTTCCTCTTCTTCTTTTTCTTATTCTTCGTTTTGCCCTTCTTCTTCTTGCTCTTTTTCTTCTTTTTTTCTTTTTCCTACTCCTTAATCCCTAACATTTAATCCATAATCACTAATCCGTCCCAAATCTCCAATCCTTAAAATTTAATCCCTAACCTCTAATCCCTAATCTCTACTCCCTAAACAATAATCCATAATACCTAATTGCTAATCTCGAATCTATAATCCATAATACTTAATCTCTAATCTCCAATCCATAATCCCTAACCCTTAATCACTAATCCAAAATCCTTAATCCCTAATCCCTAATCTCTAATGCTTATCCTAATCCCTTAATCTCTAATCTCTAATTTTAATCTCTAATCCTTAATCCAACATCCCAAATCTCTAATCTGTAATCTCTAATCCTAAATTGCTATTCCCTAATCTTCAATCCCTAGTCCTAAATCCCAAATCTATAATACCTAATCCTTAATAATTAATCACTTAATTCTTAATTCTTAATCGTTAATCACTAATCATTAATCCCTTTATTATTGGTCTTTAATCCACAATCTCAAATCCATAATCCTTAATTCCTAATCCCTAATCCCTGTTACTATTCCCTAATCCCTAATCCTTAATCCCTAAACCCTAATCCTTAATGACTAACCCTCAAATTCCTAATCACTAATCCCTAATCCTCAATCCCTCCCTTCCTAATCTTTAATCCGTATTCCCCAATACCTATCCCTAATCCTTCATTCCCTACTCTCTAGTCTTTAATCCCTAACCCCTAATTCCAATTCCCTAATCCAACTTTTCTACTTATTCTTCTTCTTTTTCTTCCTTTTCTTCTTCCTCGTTTTCTTCTTTTTCTTCTTCCTCTTCTTCTTCTTCCTTTTCTTCATCATCTTCCTCCTCTTTTTTCTTCCTCTTCTTCTTTTTCTTCTTCTTCTTCGTCTTCCCCTTCTTTTTTTTGTTCTTCTTCTTCTTCTTCTTCTTCATCTTCCTCTTCTTTTTCTTCTTCCTCCTCCTCCTCCTCTTCTTACTATATCTCTTCTTCTTCTTCTTCTTCTCCATCTTTTTTAGTTATTTTTATTCCTCTTCTTCATCCACTTCTTCTTTTTCTTCTAGTTCCTCCTCCTCTTCTTCTTCTTCTTCTTCTTCTTTTTTGTCCTTTTTATTCCTCTTTGTCATCCACTTCTTCTTCTTCTTCTAGTTCTACTTCTTCTTCAATTCCTTTTTCTTCTTCTACTTCTTCTTCTCTTCACTCTTCTTCTCCTTCCCCTTCTCTTTGTCTTTCTTCTCCTCCTCCTTCTGCTTCTCCTTCTCTTATTCCTTCTCCTACTCCTCCTTCTTCTCCATCTCCTTCTCCATCTCCTTCTCCTTCTCATTCCCCTTCTCCTCTTTTTCCACCTCTTCTTTCTTTTTTTATTTCTCCTTCTTCTTCTTCTTCCTTCTTTCTTTCTTTCTTCTTTCTTCTTTCTTCTTTCTTCTTCTTTCTTCCTTCATTGTTCCTTTCCCTTTCTTCTTTCTTTCTTCTTTCTTCATCTTTATTCTTCCTCATATTCTTTCTCTTTGTTTTCTTCTTATTCTTCTTTTTCCTTTCTATCTTCTTTCCTCCTTCTCCCTAATCCCTAATCTTTAATCCCTAATCCTTCCTAAATCTCCAATCTTTTATGTTTATTCACTATCCTCTAATCCGTAATCTCTAACCCTTGAACTCTAATCTTTAATACCAAATCCTTAATCTATAATCCGCAATCCCTAATCTATAATCCCTAATCCTTAATTATTAATCACTAATCCTTAATAACTAATATTTAATCTCTAATGCAAATAGTAATCTCCTAATCTATAAATCCAAATCCCTAATCTCTAATACTGAATCCTAAATCTCTAATCTCTAATCTAATCCATAAACCCTATTCTTCAATAAATAATCCCTAATCCTAAATCCTTAATCTCTAATGCATAAAATTTAATAATAAATCTCTTAATTCTTAATTCCTAATCTCTAATCTCTAATCATTAATCCCTTCATCCTTAATCCCTAATTCCTAATCCTTGATACTAAACACCTAACCCCAAATAAATATTACTTATTCCCGAATCTTTACTCCCTAATCCCTAATTTTTAATACATATATATCCTAATTTCTAATTATTAACACTCAAATCCTTAATCACTAATCACTCCTTCCGTAATCTTTAATCCTTATTTCATGATACATAATCCCTAAACCTTTAGTCCTTAATCCAGAGTACCTAGCCTCTAACCCCTCATCCATAATCCCTAATCCATCTCTTCTTCCTCTTCTACTACTTCTTCTTCTTCTTCTTCTTCCTCTTCTTCTTCTTCTTCTTCCTCATCTTTGTCTTCTTCTTCTTCGTACTCTTCCTCTTCTTCTTCTTCTTCTTCTTCTTTTTCCTCTTCTTCATCCATTTCTTCTTCTTCTTCTTTTAATCATCTTCATCTTCCTCTTCTTCATTTTCGTCTTATTCCTCTTCTTCTTCTTCTTCTACTTCTCCTTCTTCTCCTTTCTCTTCTTTTTCCTCTTCTTCTTCTTCTTCTTCTTCTTCTTCTTTTTCTTCTCCTTCTTATTCTTTTACTTCTTCCTCCTCTATTTCTTCTTCTTCTTCTTCTTCTTCTTCTGCTCTTCTTGTTCATTTTCTTCTTCTTCTTCTTCTTCGTCTTCTTCTTCTTTATCTTCCTCATAATCTTCTTCTTCTTGATCTTATTTTTCTTCTTCTTCTACTTCTTCACCTTCTTCGTCTTTGGATTCTTCTTGTTACTCTTCTCCTTCTCCTTCTTCCTTCTCCCTAACCCCTAATACCTAATCTTTAATCACAAACCCTTATTCCCTAATGAATAATCCGTCCTTAATTTTCAACCCTTAATGTTTAGTCCCTAACCTCTAATCCCTAATCGCTAATCCCTAAACTCCAATATGTAATACTTTATCCATAATCCATAATCTATAATCCATAAACCTTATACCTGATCTCTAATTCCCAATACATAATCCCTAATCCTTAATCACTAACCTTTAATTCTTAATATCTTAATATTTAATCTCTATTACTAATCTTAGTCCATTAATCTCTAATCCATAATCTCTATTGTCTAATCCTTAATCCTGCATCCCTAATCTTTAATATCTAATCCCTAATCTCTATTCCTTAATCTCTAATATTTAATCTTAAATCTCTAATCTCTAATCCATAACCCTTAATAATTAATCACTTAAATTTTAGTCCTTAATCTCTGATCCTTATTGATTCATCCCTTCATCCCCAATTCTTAATCCTTAATCCTTAACCCCTAATTTCGAATATCAAATCTTTATTACTTGTTCCTTAATCCCTACTCCTTAATCCTTAAAATTTAATCCCTAAATGCTAACACCCAGAACCCTAATAACTAAACTCTCCTACTCTAATCTACAACCTTTGTTCCCTAATGCATACTCCTTATTCCCTAATCCTTAATCCCTTAAATTTTAAATCTTAATCTCTAATCCTTATACACTAATCCCTTCATCCCTAATCCCTAATCACTAATCCCTTCTATAATTCTTAATCCATCCCACCCAACTCTCTAATCCCCAATCCCTAATTTTTAATCTCTAATCCTTAATAACTAATTCTTAATCCCTAATCCATCCATAATCCCTAGTTTATAATTTATAATCCATTATCTCTCATCCCTAATAACTAATCCCTAATCCTTAATCTCTAATCCTTAATTTTTAATCCCTAATCCTTAATCTCTAATCTCTAAACCTTAATCTTTGGTCTCTAATCCCTAATCCATAATCCCAAATCTTTAATCGCTAATCCCTAACCTCTAATTCTTAATCTTCAATCATTAATCCCTGATCCTTAATCTTTATTGCTAATCCTAATCCCATAATCTCTAATTCTTAGTCTCTAATCCTGAATCATACATCCTTAATCTCTAATCTCTCATCCTTAATCTGTAAACCCCTATTCTCTAATTCTTATGCCCAAATCCTAGATTCTTAATCTCTTATCCCTAATCCTTAATAATGAATCCTTTAACTCTTAATCCTTAATCTCTACTCCTTAATCATTAAACTCTTCATCTATAATCTTTAATCCTTAATCTCTAATCCCTAATCCTTAATTCCAAATCCTTATTCCCTAATCCCTACTCCTAATCCTTAATCCCTAATCTGTAAACACGAAACCCTAATTGTTAACTCCAAAATAAATAATCATTAATCCTCTAATCGTTCCATCCTTAATCTTTATCCCGTGTTCCCTAATACTCAATGCCTAACCCTCTATTACTTAATCTATAAACCATAATCTCTAATCACTAACACCTGATCCCTAATCTCTTATCCATCTCTTCTTCCACTTCTTCTAGTTCTTCTTCTTCCTCCTCTTTTTCTTCTTCTTCTTCTCTTCTTCTTATTCCTCCTCATCTTTGACTTCCTCTTCTTCCTCTTTTTTTCTTCCTCTTCCTCTTCTTCTTCTTCTTCTTCTTCTCCCTCTTCTTCTTCTTCCTCTTTCTTTTCTTCTTCTTCTTCTTCTTCTTTTCTTCCTCTTTCTCTTCATCTATCTCTTCTTCTTCCTTTAATTGTTCTTTTTCTTCTTCTTCTTTTTCCTTCTAGTTCTTCTTCCTCTTCCTCTTCTATTCTTCTTCTTCTCCTTCTTCTTCTTCTTCATCTTCTTCTTCTTCTTCTTCTTCTTCTACTTCTTCTTCTTCTTCTTCTTCTTCTTCTTTCACTTCTTCTTCTTATTCTTCTTCTTCTTCTTATCTTTGACTTCTTCTTCATCATCTTCTTCTTCTACTACTTTTATTTCTTCTTCTTCTTCTTCTTCAACTTTTTCTTCTCCTCTTCTTCTTGTTCTTCTTGTTTTTCTTCTTCATCTTCCTCTACTTCTTCTTATTATTATTTTTCCTCTTCATCTTCCTCTACTTCTTCTTCTTCATCTTCTCGTTCTTCAACTTCTTTGCCTTCTTCCTTCCTCTTCACTTTCTTATCGTTCTTCTTCTTCTTTTTCTTCTTCTTCTTCCTCCTCTTCTTTTTCTTATTTCTCTCCATTTTCTTTTTTCTTTTTCTTCTTCTTGTTCTTCTCTTCTTCTTCTTCCTCATTTTCTTGTTGTTCATCTTCATCTTCTTCCTTAGGTTCCTCTACTTCTTCTTTTTCTTCTTCTTATTCTTCTTCTTCTTCTCCTTGTTCTTTTACTTCTTTTTATTAAATTTCTTCTTTTTCTCCTTCATAATCCTTAATCCTTACTCCCTAATCCCACTTCCTTAATTTTTAATCCCTAAACTCTAATCCTTAATCCCTAATCCATCTCTTCATCATCTTCTTCTTCTTGTTCCAATTTTTCTTCCTCTTCTTCTTCTTTGTCTTCCTATTCTTCTTCTTCTTCTTCCTTATTTTCTTATTCTTCTACTTCTTCCTCCTCCTCTTCCTCATCTTCCTTTTCCTCCTCTTGTTCTTCTTCATCTTCCTCTTCCTCTTCTTCTTCTTCTTCTTCTTCCTATTATTCTTCTTATTCTTCTTCTTCTATGTTTTCTTCTTCTTCCTCCTCATCTTCTTTCTATTCTTCTTCTTTTCTTGTTCTTCTTCTTCCTCATCATTTTCCTCTTCTTCTTCTTCTTCTTCTTCTTCTTCCTCTGCTTCTTCCATTATTCTTCATTCCTCTTCCTTCTTACTTCCTACTTCACCCAACCTCCTTCCTTCTTGTTCTTCTTTCTTGTTTCTGCTTTATTCATCCTCTTCTTCTCCCTCTTCTTTTTCTTCTTTCTTTCTTCTTCCTTCTTCCTTTTTCTTTCTTCCTTTTTCTTCTTCTTCCTTCTTCCTTCTTTCTTCTCCTTAATCCCAAATCCTTAATTCCTAAAACTTATTATTTTTCCGTAATCCATACTATTTAATCCCTAAACCTGAATACGTAGTTGCTAATCCATATTCTCTAAACCCTAATCATTAATCCCAAATATCTATTCCCTAATTCTCCTTCCTTAATCCCTAATCCCTAAACTCTAATCCTTAATACCTAATCCATCTCTTCATCCACTTCTTCTTCTTGTTCCACGTCTTCTTCATCTTCTTCTTTTTCTTCCTATACTTCTTCTTCTTCTTCCTCATTTTCTTTTTCTTTTTCTTCTTCTTCTTCCTCCTCTTCCTAATCTTCCTTTTTCCTCTTTTTCTTCTTCTTCATCTTCCTCTTCTTCTTCTTCTTCTTTTTCTTCCTTTCCTTATTCTTGTTCTTCTTCTTCTACGTTTTCTTCTTCTTCCTCGTCATCTTCTTTCTATTCTTCTTCTTATCTCGTTATTCTTCTTCCTCATCATATTCCTCTTCTACTTCTTTTTCTTCTTCTTCTTCTTCTTCTTCTTCTTCTTCTTCTTTTGTTCTTCTTTCTTCTTCCTTCTTCCTTCTAACTTCACCCTACCTCCTTCTTCGTTCTTTTTTCTTCTTTCTTTTGTATTCTTCCTCTTCTTCTCCCTCTTCTTTTTCTTCTTTCTTTCTTCTTCCTTTTTTTTGTTTCTTCCTTCTTCCTTCTCCTTGATCCCTAATCCTTTATCTATAATCCATCCCTATTCTCTAATCTTTTATCTTTAATCTCTAATCTCTAATCCCAAATCTCTAATCTTTAAACTCCACTCTCTAATACCTAATCCCTAATTTTTAATCTACAATTTATAATCCATAATCATTAATATCTAATCTATAATCCTTAATCTATCCTTAATTCGTAATCCCTAATCCTTAATCCCTATGCTATAATCACTAATCTCTAATTCCAAATCCATATTTCGTAATCCTTAATCCCAAATCTTTAATCTTTAATTTCTCATCCATATCACCTAATCCCTAATCCTTAATCTTTAATCTCAATCCTTAATCCCTTATTCTTAATCCCTTATTCTTAATCCCTAATTTCTAATCCTAAATCTTTAATAACCTCTAATCCCTAATCTCTAATCCTTAAACTTTAATCTCTAATACCTAATCCTTAATCCCAAATCTATAATCCAAAAATCCTATTCATAATCTTTAATACCTAATTCCTAATCCTTAATCACTAATCCCTAATCTTTAATCTCTAATCCCTAAACTCTAATGTGAATCCAAATCCCTTAATCTATATTTCCTAGTATTTAATGTCTAATCTTTAGTCCTACATCCCTTTTCTCTAATATCTAATCCCTAATCCTTATTCTTTAATCTCTAATTTCTAATCATAAATTCTTAATCTATAATCCTTTATCCTTAATAATTCATCTCTTAATTTTGAATCCTTAATCATTAATCCCTTCATCCCTAATCCTTAATCCCTAATACCTAATCTCTAATCCCTACTCCCTAATCCCCATTACTTATTCCTCAATCCTTAATCCCTAAACACTAATCCTTAATTGTTAACTCCTAAATCCCTTATCCCTACTCACTCTTTCCATAATCTTTAAGCCATTTTCCTTAACACCTAATGCCTAATCCTTCTTTTCTTAATCCTTAAACTCTAATTCCTAATTCTTAATCTCTAATCCCTAATCCCTAACAAATAAATTCTTCCTCTTCTTCTTTTATTTCTTATGCTTCTTCTCTCTTCTTTTTCTTCTTCTTCCTCTTCTTATTCTTCTTCCTAATCTTTGTCATCTTCTTCTTCCTCCTCTTTCTCATCTTCCACTTCTTCTTCTACCTCTTCTTCATCTTCTTACTCTTCTTCATTGTTTTCATTTTCTTCATCTTCCCCTTCTCCTTCTTCCTCTTTTCTTCTTCTTTTTCTTCTACTTCTTCTTCTTCCTCTTCTTCTTTTTCCTCCTCTTCTTTTTCTTCTGATTTTTCTTCATCATGTTCATCTTCTTCTTCTTCTTCCTCTACTTCTTGCTCATCTTCTTTCTCTACTTTTTCTTCTTCTTCTTCTTCTTCTTCTTCTCCTTTTTCTTCTTCTTCTTCCTTTTCAATTTCTTATTCTTCTTCTTTCTCTTCTTTTTTCTTCTCCTTTTTCTTCTTCTTCTTCTTCTTCTTCTTCTTATATTTCTTCTTCTTCTTCTTCTTCTTCCTCTATTTCTCCTTCTTCTTCTTCTTCTTCTTCTTTTTCCTCTTTATCTTCCTATACTTTTTTCTTTTGATTCATCATCATCTTCTTCTTATTCACCTTCTTCACCTACTTTTTCTCCTTCTTCCTCTTTTTACAATTCTCCTTCTTCTTCTTCTTCTTTTTCTTCTTCCTTTTCTTCTTCTTCTTCCTCTTCTTCTTCTTTTTCTTCTTCTTCCTCTTTTTTTTCTTGTTCTTTTTCTTCCCCTTCATCGTCATCTTCCTACTCCTCTTCTTCTTCTTCTTCTACTTTGGCTTCTTCATGTTCTTATTCTTTTTATCCTTTTCTTCTTCTTCTTCTTCTTCTTCTTCTTCTTTGGCTTCTTCATGTTCTTATTCTTTTTATCCTTTTCTTCTTCTTCTTCTTCTTCTTCCTCTTCTTCTCATTCATCTTTTCTTTTTCTTCTCCTTGTTCTTCTTTTTCTTCATCATCAACTTCTTCTTCTCCTTTTTTTGTAATCCTTAATCCCCATTCCCTAATCCCTACTCCTAAATCCATCCCACCCTAATCTCTTATCCCTAAATCTATAATTCCTAATCCATCCATTCCAAATCCCTAATTCCTAATCCCCAATCCCAAATCTCTAATTGCTAATCCCTAATCCTTAATCTCTAATATCTCATCCTTAATCTCCAATTCTAATCCCTAATTTTTAATCCCTAATGTTTAATTCTTTATCCTTAATCCCTAATCTCTCATCCATAATCCATAATCATTAACCCTTAATTCCTAATCCCTAAACGTTATTCCAAATTATAATCATTTAATATGTAAGCTTTAACCTTTAGTCCTAAGTCTTGAATTCCTAACCACTAATCATTAATCCTTAATCCTCAATTTTTATTCTCTAATCTATAATCCCTAATCTTAAATCACTATATCATAATCCTTTGTAATTAATCCCATAATTCTAAATCTCTAATCCCAATTCATTAATTCCTTCATCTCTAGTCCTTAATTCTTAATCCTTAATCCAGAATCCTTATTACTTTTCCTCAAGCCCTTCTCTTTAATCCCTAACTCTTAATCCTCAAACCTTAATACCCTCTTGGCAATCCATATTCCCTAATATCTACTCCTCAATCCTTAACATCTAATCCCTAATCCCTCCTTCATTAATCCTTAATATAGAACCCCTAATCCTTAATCCTTAATCCATCTCTTCATCCTCTTCTTCTTCTTTTTCTTCCACTTCTTCCTCTTCTTCTTCTTCTTCTTCCTCTTCTTCTTCTTCTTCATCTTTCTTATCTTATTCTTCTTCTTCTTTTCTTTCTTCTTTCTCAGCTTCCTCTTCTTCTTCTTCTTCTTCCTTTTCTTCTTCTTCTTCCTCCTCTTCTTCTTCTTCTTCTTCCTTTTCTTCTTCTTCTTCTTCTTCTTCTTCTTCCTTATCTTCTTCTACCTATTCTTGTTCTTCTTCTCTTTCTTCTTCTTCTCTTGTTACTCTTCTTCCTCTATTTTTACATCTTCTTCATCTTCTTCCTTCTTCCTTCTTTCTTCTTTCTACTTTCTTCTTTCTTCTTTCTTCTTCCTTCTTCCTACCTCCATCCTTCTTCCTTCTTTCTTCTTCCTTCATAACTATTATTTCTTCATTATTCTTCCTCTTCTTCTTTCTTCCTTCTTTCTTCTTGCATCTTCCTTCTTTCTTCCTTCTTCATCTTCTCTCTTCTTTCTTCCTACTCCCTAAACTCTAATCTCTAATCCCAAATCCTTAATCTATAATCCTTAATTACTAATCTCTAATTCTTAATCCAAGATCATTAATCATTAATCTCTAAACCCTAATCCCAAGTCTCTAATCCTTACCTAGTCCCTTAATCTTTAATCATTATTCACTAATCTTAAATCTTATATCCCAAATCTTTCATCTTTAATCCTTAATCCATAATCCCTAATCTTGGGTCCCTAATCTCTAATCCCTAATCTTTAGTAATTAATCCCATAATTCTTAATCCCAAATCTCTAATCTCTAATCATTACTCCCTTCATCTCGAATCTATAATCCATCATTAATCCCTAATTCATAATCCTTAATCTCTATCTTCTCTTCCCTAATCTTTAATCCCTAATCCCTAATCTCTAATCCATAATTTTTAATTCCTAATCCTTAATATTTTATCCCTAATCCTTAATCTCTAATCCCTAATCTCTAATCTCTAGTCTCTATTCCTAATCCATAATCCCTAACACTTAATCCCTAATCCAAAATCTTTAATCTCTAAACCATAATCCCTAATCTCTAATCTTTAATCACTAATCCCTAATCTTTAATTCTCAATCCCTAATCTCTAATGCTAATCCTAATCTCTTAATCTCTAATTCTTAATCTCTAATCCTGAATCTTACATAATCATTGTCTAATCCTTAATCCATAATTCCTATACTCTAATTCCTAATCTCTAATCCTAAATGTATAATCTGTATCCCTAATCCTTAATAATTAATCAGTTAATTCTTAACATTTAATCTCTAATTCTTAACAATTAAACCATTCATCTGAAATCCTTAATCCAAATCTCTAATCATTAATCCCTAATCTTTATTACATATTCCTTAATCCCTACTTCCTAATCCCTAAAACTTAATCTATAAACCCTAATCCATAATTGTATACTTCCAAATCCCTAATCCTTAATCCCTCTCTCCTCAATCTTTATCCTATATTCCCTGATAATTAATGCTTAATCCTTTGTTCCTTAAATTCTAAACCCTAATCCCTAATCCATAATTCCTTATCCCAAATCACTTATCCGTCACTTCTTCCTCTTCTTCTCCTACTTCTTCTTCTTCTTCTACTTCCTCACTTTTCTTCTTCTTCTACCTCCACTTCTTCTTCTTCTTCCTTATCTTTTTCTACTTTTTTTCCTCTTCTTCCACATCTTACACTTCTTCTTTTTTTTCTTCTTCTTCTACTTCTTCTTCTTGTTCTTCTTCTTCTTCGTCTTCTTCTTTCTCTTCTTCTTCTTCTTCTTCTTCTTCGTATTCTTCTTCCTTTTCATCTTCTTCTTCTTCTTTTTCTTCTTCTTCTTCTTCTCTTTCCTCTTCTTCTTCCTTATTCTTCTTCTTCTTATTCTTCTCCTCCTCCTTCTCCTTCTTGTTCTTCTTTTTCTTCTTCTTCTTCTTCTGTTATTTCTTCTTCGTGTTCTTCTTCTTCTTCTTCTTCTTCTTCTTCATCTTCTTCTGATGTTGCTTCTTCTTCCTCTTCTACTTCTTTTTCTTCTTCTTATTATTATTTATTTTTTCTTCTTCTTCTTCTTCATCGATTTTTCTTCTTTTATTCTTTTTCTTCTTTTTTTGCTTCTTCATCTTCCTCTGCTTCTTCTTCTTCTTATTATTTTTCCCCTTCATCTTCCTCTACTTCTTCTTTTTCTTCTTCTTCATCTTCTTCCTCTTCCCTTTCTTTTCTTTTTCTTCTTCTTCCTCTTCATTTTCTCTTTCTTCTTCTTCTTCTTGTTTTTTTCATCTTCTTCTTCATCAACTTTTCTTCTCCTATTCTTTTTCTTCTTCTTTTTTTGCTTCTTCATCTTCCTCTGCTTCTTCTTCTTCTTATTATTTTTTCTCTTCATCTTCCTCTACTTCTTCTCCTTCTTCTTCTTCAACTTCTTCTTCTTCTTGTTGATTTTTTCTTCTTCTTCTTCATCAACTTTTCTTCTCCTATTCTTTTTCTTCTTCTTCTTTTGCTTCTTCATCTTCCTCTACTTCTTCTTCTTGTTATTATTTTTCCTCTTCATCTTCCTCTACTTCTTCTCCTTCTTCTTCTTCTACTTCTTCTTCTTCTTCCTTTTCTTTTCTTCTTCTTTGTTTTCCTCTTCATTTTCTCTTTCTTCTTGTTCTTCTTCTTCTTCTTCTTATTCTTTTTCTTCTTCCTCATTTTCTTGTTCTTCTTATTCTTCCTCTTCTTATTCATGATCCTCTTCTTCTTTTTCTTCTTCGTCTTCATCTTCTTCTTGTTCTTATTCATTTTCTTTCTTTTCTTCTTCTTCTTCTTCTCCTTCTCCTCCATGTTCTTTTATTTTTTCTTGTTCTTCTCTTTCTTAATAATCCTTAATCCTTATTCTCCAATCCATACTCCTTAATCCCTCACTCCCTAACCTCTTATCCCAGAATCTATAAAGCCTAATCCATCCCTCCTAAATCCCTAATCTCTAATCCTTTATCCTTAATCCCTAATCCCTATTCCTTTATCTCTAATCTCTAATCCCTAATCCCTTATCAACCCTTAATCCATAATCCCTTATCCTTAAGCTCTAATCTATAATCTTTTATCTCTCATTCCTAATCCCTGATACTTCATTTTTAATTCTTAAACCTTAATCCCTAATCATTAATACTTTTCCTTAATCCATACTCTTTAATCCCTAATCCTTAATCTCTAAATCCTAATACCAGTTGTTAACTCATATTCTCTAATACTTAATCCTTAAATGCTAATATCTAATCCTTAATCCCTAAAACCTAATCCCTAATCACAAATCCATCTCTTCATCCTCTTCTTCTTCTTCTTCCACTTCTTTTTCCCCTTCGTCTTCTTTATATTCTTCTTCTCCTTCTTTCGTAGTTTCTTCTTCTTCTTTTTCCTGCTCCTCGTCCTCATCTTCCTCTTCCTCTTGTTCTTCTCCTTCTTTATCATCGTCTTCCTTTTCTTCTTCTTCTTCTTCCTTTTCTTCATCATCATCTCCTTCTTTTTCATTTTCTTCTTCTTTCTTTTCATCTTCTTCTTCTTCTTCTTCATTTTCTGCTTCTTCTTCTTCTTCATACTTATGTGCTTTCTCGTCTTCTTCTTCTTCTAGTTCTTCTTTATTTGTTCTCCTTTTCCTCTTCTCCTTCGTCTTCTTCTTCTTCTTCTTCTTCTTCCTTCGTTCCTCTTTTTTTGTTCATCTTTCTTCTTTCTTCTTTCTTCTTTCTTCTTCCTTCTTGCTTCTTACTTTAGCTTACCTCCTTCCTTCTTTCTTCCTTCCTTTTTCTTCTTTCTTCTTTATTCTTCCTCTTCTTGTTCTTCTTTCTACCTTCTTTTTTTCTTTATTCCTTCTTCTTCTTCCTTCTTGCTTCTTGCTTCTTCCTTCTCCTTTATCCCTAATCCTTAATCTCTAATCCATCAAAATTTTTTAATCCCTGATCTTTAATCTTCAACCTCTAATTCTAATCTCTAATCTTTAAACTTTAATCTCTAATAACCAATCCCTTATCTCTAATTTATAATCCATAATCCTTAATCCCTAATCCCTAATCCCTAATCCATCTTCAATCCATAATCTCAAATCCTAAATCAATAAAATATAATCCTAATCTCTATTCACAAATCCCTAATCCGTAATCCCTAGTCCCTAATCACTAATCTCTAATCATTAATCTCTTTATCCCTAATCCATAATCCCTAATCCTTATTACTTCTTTCTTTGTCCTTAAGCCTTAGTCCCTAATCCCTCCTCTAATCTTTAATCTATACTCCCTGATACCTAATCCTTATTCTTTAAACCCTAATCTCTAATCCCTAATCCCTAACTCTCAATCCCTTATCCCAAATCCATCTCTTCTTCCTCTTCTTCTTCTTTTTCTTCCCCTTCTTCTTCCTCTTCTTCTTCTTCTTCCATATTTTCTACTTCTTCTTTCTATTCCCCTTCTTCCTCATTTTCTTCTTCCTCTTTTTCTTCTTCTTCTTCTTCTTCCTCATTTTCTTCTTCTTCTTATTCTTCTTCTTCCATTCCTTCCTCATCTTCCTCTTCATCATCATATTCTTCTTATTCTTCTTCTTCTTCTTCTTCTTCTTCCTTTTCTTCTTTTTCTTCTTCTTCTTCTCCTCCTTGTTCTTCTTCTTCGTCATCTTCTTCATCGCCTTTTTCTTCTCCATCTTCTTCATAATAGTTATTCTTTATCCTGTAATCCATAATAAATCACTCCCTCCTTAATCACTAATTAATAAATGAATAACGTCTAATCCATCCCTAACTAATCCCTAATCCATCATTAATCAGTAATCCATAATCCCTAATCTCTAATCATTATTTCTTAATCCCTAATCCTTAATCACAAATTCCTAATTTTTATTCCCTAAACTCTATGACTTAATCCTTAATCCTTAATCTTTAATCTCTAATTACTAATCCTTAATCTTTAATTTCGAATCCTAATCCCTAATCTCTTAAACTCTAATCCTTAATACCTAATCCCTAATCATTAAACTGTTGGAAACTTGCGTGTTACAAGAGGGGGGGTGAATTGTTCCTTTTACAATTTTTTAAACAATTTTAAAGTTAATTACAATAGTAAAGAGAAATTATGAGCAATGAAGTAAAGAATGAAAAGCACACACAATTTCAAGTGGTTCGGCAAAACCTTTGCCTACATCCACCCCTAGCTGACCCAGCCAGGCTTCACTATTAAACACTGCCTTTTGCCCAACCGGCGGGTAGGCCGAAACCCTCACAACAACCAATCAACCCAATTGGTACCAACCAAATACAATCAACAGCAGCAAGACACGCTGCACACTCACAACAACAAAGCTGTTACAATTTTGGCAAGAAAACAGATTTCAGCTTTCAAGTAAAAGTTTTACATCAACCTGTACCACAATCCTTTAATCTTAATTTGTGACACAACTACTAAACAAGTATTAAAAATGCTTAACTAAAAAAAATTCAACAATATAAATTTCGTTAAAAACACACAAATTATTTGGAGCTCTTAAATATAAGTCCTTGTGTACTTAGAGCTCATACTTAACAATTAAATCTAATTAATTAAACTTAAGATAATGAAAGAAATCACTTTTCAAACCGCAGCTTAAAAAGGAAACAAACGCACTTCTGAACGCGCTTCAAAACAGGACTACGCGCCTCTGAACGCGCTTTCCAAACAGGACAATGCCCAAATCGCGTTTGCGAGAGGCGTTGTTCTGTTTTAGGCGGAAGAGTTGTTCGGAGGTGATTTGGTCTGAAATTCGACGCAATAGAAATTCGAAACTGATAAGTTGTATTCCGAAAAGCTAATAGAGATTCCAAGGCGTGAAACAACAATCAAATTTGGTGAAGATTGGTCCGAAAAATCAAGATCGCCGAAGCTTGGATAACGGAAAAGGTTTGCAGTAAATTCAACCTCAATCTAAGTAGCTAAGCAAAGTATAAGATGTAGTTGAGTAAGCAATTGTAAAATAGAAAAGAAAGAGAACGAAACGTGCAAATTTGAGGCAAAATGATCGCGTTCCGTTTTGGTCCGAGAAGGCTGAGGAAGACGATGAACAATAAAATTGCGCAGTTTCCGTTCGTCTTGTTTGAAGAATTTTTGCGTTAAGTGCTTGTTCTTTCTCTTCAAAATTAATCCCTTTTATAGAAGAGGGCTGATCAACAATGTTGATTAAGCCGTTTTCTTCCAACTGCTAGAAGAGGAGAAGAAAATAAATTTAAAGCATATAGCCGTTGCGCCGGAAAAACAGAGAATGAAAACCGAAAAACGCTTTTTAGTCCCACATTGCCTGTTGGTAGGGAGAAGTGGCGCATATAAGAGTTCACCTCTCTTTTTCCTTCAGCCGAAAACATTGGGGTTGGCTGCCCCCAGGTGCGGTTGGAAAGTCAATACCCAAGCCGACCTGTTAAGAGCATAACGGGTCAAATATGACCCGAACCCGAATTAAGAACTCTGGCTGTGTTTGCGCCCTTATAGTCGTCCCCTTAAGTTCTCGCCTAGCTGGTTCGGCGTGGTTCCGGTTCGGCTTTAACCGAACTCCGGTTCGGCTTGGTTCCGGTTCGGCGTTAACCGAACCCCTTTTTTTTCGGTTTGGCGTAAAGCGAAAATCGGAAATAAAATTTTGAAAGCTTTAATAACTAATAATTATATTTTTATTTAAACCAAAATAAATATGGTGTAAAATATTGATTATACAAGTCAATGACTTGTTTAATCACAACACCTTCTTAAATGTAAGCCTCATACGTAGAGTTGCACTAATACGATATATAAAATCGTATGGTACAACCCTTAGGCAATTAAATAAGAGAGATATTAACCAAATTAATAACTATAATTAGCAATGTAATGATGTCAAACTGATCGATTAAAGGTTAATTAAAAAACATCCTAATGTAATTCTAATAAAGATATGCTGCATTGTATGAATCTCAAAAATGCAATCCTAAGTGTGTCACATATTGATTAACAGGATGGGTTTATCAATCTAACCTTGATAATGTAGTATATGAAAATCTCCAAGTGGTTTTGCCACGCCACAAGGAGAACCTGATTGACTCTCATGAGCTGACGTTTGAGAGTCGTTCTTGAGCCATGCCACTAATGAACTTTGACAATGCTTTTCTTGTGGATCGCTCTATGGATTAATCGACCAAGCTCTCCAATCTCCTAATCCCTGTAAGCACTTGAGAAGCATGATCTGAAATACACTCAACAAATCATTAACATTAGTACAATGGTTTTGTACTCATCAAACTCGTGGTGCACAAAGGGGTTCAACATAAACTATAATCCATAATCAGTATTCCTAATTTCTAATCCCTAATCTCAAATCCATAATCCTTAATAACTAATCCTTAATCATTAATTCTTAGTTCTTAATCTCTAATGCTAATCATAATCCATTAATCTCTAAGTCCTAAACTCTAATCTCTAATCCTGAATCTTACATCTCTACTTTCTAATTTCTAATCCCTAACCCTTATCCCTAATCCCTATTCTCTAATCCCAAATCTCCAATCATAAATTCGTAATCTTTAATGCCTAATTAGTAATAATTAATCCCTCAATTCAGAATTCATAACGTCAAATTCATAATAATTAGCCATTTCATCTCTAATCCTTAATCTCTAATCCTTAATCCCTAATATGTAATCTTTATTACTTATTCCCTAATCCCTACTCTCTAATCCTTAATCCCTAATCCCTAAACCCAAATCTCTAATTACTAACTTCCAAATCCCTAGTCCATAATCTTTCCTCCTCTAATCTTTAA
This sequence comes from Vanilla planifolia, assembly GCA_023846275.1. NCBI lineage: Eukaryota > Viridiplantae > Streptophyta > Magnoliopsida > Asparagales > Orchidaceae > Vanilla > Vanilla planifolia. The sequence goes on from JAIUJO010000088.1 coordinate 1,702,605, forward strand.
CCAATATTCTTTAACACCTAAGCCTTAATTCTTTGTTCTTTAATCCTTAATCCTTAATCCCTAATGCCTAATACCTTATCCCTAATCTATCTCTTCTTCCTCTTCTTCATTCAATTCTTCTTCTTTCGTTTCTTCTTCATCTTCTTCTTCTTCCTCTTCTTCCTCATCTTCCTCTTCTTCTTCTTTTTCTTCTTCTTCCACCTCTTCTTCTTCTTCCTTTTTTTCTTCTTCTTCCTATTCTTCTTATTCTTCTTCTTCTTCCTCTTCCTCTTCCTATACTTGTTCTTCTTGTGTAGTTTCTTTTTTTTCTTCTTCCTCTTCTATTTCTTCTTCTTCTTCTTTTATTTCTTCTTCTTCTTCTTCATCATCATCTTCTTCTTCTTCTTTTTGTTCGTCTTCATCTTCATCATCATCATTTTCTTCTTCTCTTCTTCTTTTTCTTGTTCTTCTTCTCTCATTCTTCTTTTTTTTCTTCTTCTTTCTCTTCATATTCTTCTTCTTCCTCTGCTTCTTCTTGTTCTTCGTCTTCTTTTTCCTCTTCTTCTTCCAATTATTTTTCATCAACTTCTTCTTCTCCTCCTTCGTCTTCTTGTTCTTCCTTCTCCTTCTTCTTCTCCTTCTTATTCTTCATATTCTTCTTCTTTTTCTTCCAATTCTTCTTCTTCCAATTCTTCTTCTTCTTCTTCTTCATCATCTTCTCCTTGTTCTTCTTCTTCACCTTCTACTTCATAATCCTTAATACCAATTCCCTAATTCCTACTCGTTATTCCCTCTTTATCTAACCTCTAATTCTTGATCCTTAATCTACAATACCTAATCCATCCCTCATTAATCACTAATCGTTAATTCCCAATCCATAATCCCTAATCTCAAACTATAATCCTTATTCTCTAACCCTTAATCCATAATCTCTAGTACATCATTAATCCCTAATCCCTAATTATTAATCTTTAATCCCAAATATCTAATCCTTAAACCCTAATCCATAATTCTTAAACCCTAATCCTTAATCCCCAATCCATAATCCAGAATATCTTGTCCCTAATCCATAATCTCTAATCCATAATCCCTAATTTATAATCTTTAACCTCTAATTCCTAATCACCTATCCTAATCTTAATCCGAATCACATAATCTCTAATCTCTAATCCCTAATCCCTAATCTTTAATCCTTAATCCTTAATCCATAATCTTTAGTCCCTAACCACTAATCTCTAATCCTTAATCTCTAAAGCTTAATCACTAATCTTTAATCCATAATCCTTAGTCCTTAATCACAAATCCCTATTCTGTAATCTCTCATCACTAATCCTAATACCAATCCCTTATTCTCCAATCCTTAATCCTTAATCTATAATACCTACTCCTTAATCCAAAATCCTTAATTATAAATCACTAATCCCTAATCTATAATCCTTAATCTTTAAAAATTAATCACTTAATTCTTAATCCCCAATCCCTAGTCATTAATACATCATCTCTAAGCCTTAACCCTAATCCCTAATCCTTAATCCAAAATCCCTATTACTTATTCCTTAATCCTTACTCCCTAATCCTAAAACCTTAAACCATAATCTCTAATCATCAATCCTTAATTGATAATCTCTAACCCCTAATAATTAACCCCATATCACTCCCTCCATAATCTATAATCCATAATAACTTGCCCCTAATCCTTAATCCTTAATCCATCTCTTCTTCCTATTCCTCTTCTTCTTCTTCCTCATCTTCTTCTTTTTCCTCCTCTTCCTCTTTTTCTTCCTCATCTTCTTCTTCTACTTCTCCCACATCTTCCTCATCTTCTTATTCCTCCTCATTTTCTTCTTTTTTTTCATCATCATCATCATCATCTTCCAGTTCATCTTCTTTTTCTTCTTCTTTTTCTTCGTCTTCTTCTTCTCCGACTTCTTCTTCTTCTTCCTCTACTTTCTCTTCCTTCTCTTCTTCTTCCACTTCTTTTTCTCTATTTTCTTCGTTCCTTGTTCTTCTTCCTCGTCTTCTTCTTCTCTTTCTTCTTCTTCTTCTTCTCCTTCTTCTTCTTCTTCTTCTTCTTATTCTTTTATTTCTTATTCTCTTTCTATTCCTTCTTCTTCTTATTCTTCTATTTCTTGTTCTCCTTTTCTTCTTCTTCTTCCTCTTCTTCTTCTTTTTCTCTTTCTCCTCCTTCTTCTCCATCTTTTACTTCTTGTCTTTTACCTTCTCCTCCTTCATCTCCTTTTCCATCTTCTTCTCTTTCTCCATGTCGTTTTGCCTCTCCTTCTCCTCCTTATTCTCCATCTCTTTCTCCTTCTCCTCCTCCTCCTTGTCCTCCTCATCCTTCTCCTTCTTCTTCTTGTTTTACTTCTCTCTTCTTTCTTCTTTTTTCTTTCTTCTTCCTTCTTCCTTCTTCCTTCTTCCTTATTCCATATTCTTTCTTGCTTCTTCTTTCTTCTTTCTTCGTTGTTCTTTATTCTTCCTCTTTTTCTTTCGTTTCTTCTTCTTCTTCTTCCTCTTCCTCTTCTTCTTCCTTGTCTTCGTCTTCTCTTTTCTTCCTTATCCCAAATCGCTTATCCTTAATTTGTAATCCTTAACCCTTAATCAATAACCCATAATCCCTAATCCCTAATCTCTAATCTATTCTCTAATCTCTAAACCTTAATAATTAATCCATAATCCCAAATCTTTAATCTCTAATCCTTAGTCTTAATACTAATCTCTTATTCTTTAATCCCTAACCCCTAATCTCTGATACCCAATCCTTAATCCAGAATCCTTAATCACTAATCTTTAATTCTAAATCTCTATTTCTTAATCCATGATCTATAATCCATAATCCTTAAACTTTAATAATTAATCCCTTAATCTGTAGTCCCTAATCCCTAATTCTTATTCATTAATCCTTTCATCCCTAATCCCAAATTCCTACTACTTATTCCCTAATCTTTACTCTCTAATCTCTAATCCTAAATCCTTAAACCCTAGTTCCTAATTACTAATCCATAATCCCTAATCCTTAATCCTTAATGCTTAATACTTACAACCTAATCCCTCCTTCCTTAAAACCTAATCCTTTAATCCCTAATACCTAATCCCCAATCTTTAATCCTTATTATCTAATCGTTAATCCCTAATCTATAAATCCTAATCCCTAATCTCTAATCCCTAATCCTTAATAACTAATCCCTAATAACTAATTCCTAATTCTTAATCTCCAATCCCTAATCTTAATACAAATCATTTATTCTCTAATCCCTAATCCCTAATCTCTGAAACCTAATCCTTAATCTAGAACCCCGAATCACTATTCTCTAATCTGTAATCCTTATTTCGTAATCTGTAATCCCTAATCTTTAATAATTAATCTCTTAATCATTAATCTTTATTCCCTAATCCTTAATCATTGATGTTGTCATCCATAATTCTTATTCTTTATTTCATAATCTTTACTCTCTAGTCCATAATCCTGAATCCCTAAGTCATAATCCCTAATTATTAATTCATAATACCTAATACCTAATCTCTCCCTCCATAATCTCTAATCCATAATCTTTAATCCTTAATCCCACCCCTTTAATTGATAATTTATATTTCTTAATCCATAATCCCTCCATCTTTAATGCCTAAACTCTAATCCTTAAGCCCTAATTCCTAATCCTTAATGCATTTCTTCTTCCTCTTCTCCTTCTTTTTCTGTCTTCTTCTTCCACTTCTTGTACTTCCTAATTCTCTTCTTCTTCTCCTTCCCCCTCATCTTCCTCTTCTTCTTCTTCTTCCTCTTCCTCTTCTTCTTCTTCTCCTTCTTCTTCTTCCTCTTCCTCTTTTTTCTTCTTCTTTTTCATCTTCTTCTTTTCTTCCCCTTCTTTTTCCTCTACTTTCTATTCATCTTCCTCTTCCTCTACTTCTTCTCTTTCTACTTCTTTTCTTATTCTTCTTATTCCTTTTCTTCTTCTTCTACTTCTTCTTCGTTTTCTTCTTCTTTTTCTTCTATTTCTTCTTCTTCCTCTTCTTCTTCTTCTTCTAATACTTCTTCTTCTCTTACTCTTTCTTCCTCTCCTCCTATTTTTCTTTCTCCTTCTCTTTCACCTTCTTCTTCTCCTTCCCCTTCTCCTTCTCCTTCTCCATCTCCTTCTCCTACTCCTTCTCCATCTCCTTCTCTTACTCCTTCTCTTTCTCCTTCTCCTTCTCCTTCTCTTCTACCTTTTTGTCCCCCTTCTCCTTCTTCTTCTTCTTCAAATTCGTCTTCTTCCTTCTTTCTTCTTTCTTCTTTCTCCTTTCTTCTCTCCTTTTTCTTGTTTCTTCTTCCTTCTTCTTTCTTCCATCTTCCTTCCCCCTTCCTACTTCCTTCTTCCTTCTTCTTTCTTTCTTTTTCCTTCTTCTGTATTCTTCCTCCTCTTCTTCCTCTTCTTCTTCTTCTTTTCCTCCTCTTCTTTGTCCTCTTCTTTCTCCTCTTCATCTTTTTCTTTCTTCCTTCTTCTTTCTCTCCTCTCCCTTCTTCCTTCTTTCATCTACCTAATTCATAATCACTAATCATTAATCCTTAATAGTTAATCAATTGCAATTATCCAACCCATAATCTTTATTCTTTAACCTTTAATTCTTAATCTCTAATCCCTAAACACTAATCTCTAATGCCTAATCCCTAACCCTTAATCCCCAATATATAATCTACCATCCATAATCTCTAATCTCTAATTTTTAATCTCTAATCCTTAATAACTATTCCCAAGTCCTTAATCCCTAATCCCTAATGCTTATCATAATCCCTTAATCTCTAATCACTAACCTCTAATCATATATCCTAACCGAAATCTTTAATATCTAATCCCAAATCCCTAATTTTTATTCCTTATTCCTTAATCCTTAATCCTAAATCCCTAATCTCTAATTAATAATTCTTAATCCTTCTACTTCCACTTCTTCCTCAACTTTCTCTTCTACTTCTTCTTCTTCCCCATCTACTTCTTCTTTGTCTTCTTCTTCTTCCTCTTCCTCTCTTTTTCTTCTTCTTCTTCATCTTCCTCTTCTTCTTCTTCTTCTTCTTCTTCCTCAAATTCTTCTTCTCCTTCTACTTTTCTTATTCTTCTTATTCCACTTCTTCTTCCACTTCTTCTTCTTCTTCTACTTCTTCTCTTTCTTCTTCTATATCTTCTTCTTCCTCTTCTTCTTCTTCTTCTTCTTCTTCTCCTTCTCCTTCATCTTCTCTTTCTTCTTTCTTTGTCTTTCTTCTTCTCGTTCTGTTTCTGCTTCTACTTCTCCAACTCCTTCTCCTTCTCCTTCTCCTTATCCTTCTCCTTCTCCTTCTCCATCTCCTTCTCTTTCTCCATCTTCTCTCCTTCCTCCTCTTTCTGCCTTCCCTCCGCTCCTTCTTCCTCCTCTTTTTTCTTTCTTCGAACTTCTTTCTTCTTTCTTCTTCCTTTTTCGTTCTTCCTTCCTTCTTTCTTCTCCTTTCCTCCTTCTTCCTTCTTACTTCTTCCTTCATTTTCATTCTTCCTCTTCTTCTTTTTCTTATTCTTCGTTTTCCCCTTCTTCTTCTTGCTCTTTTTCTTCTTTTTTTCTTTTTCCTACTCCTTAATCCATAACATTTAATCCATAATCACTAATCCATCCCAAATCTCCAATCCTTAAAATTTAATCCCTAACCTCTAATCCCTAATCTCTACTCCCTAAACAATAATCCATAATACCTAATTGCTAATCTCGAATCTATAATCCATAATACTTAATCTCTAATCTCTAATCCATAATCCCTAACCCTTAATCACTAATCCAAAATCCTTAATCCCTAATCCCTAATCTCTAATGCTTATCCTAATCCCTTAATCTCTAATCTCTAATTTTAATCTCTAATCCTTAATCCAACATCCCAAATCTCTAATCTGTAATCTCTAATCCTAAATTGCTATTCCCTAATCTTCAATCCCTAGTCCTAAATCCCAAATCTATAATACCTAATCCTTAATAATTAATCACTTAATTCTTAATTCTTAATCGTTAATCACTAATCATTAATCCCTTTATTATTGGTCTTTAATCCACAATCTCAAATCCATAATCCTTAATTCCTAATCCCTAATCCCTGTTACTATTCCCTAATCTATTTTTCTTAATCCCTAATCCTTAATCCCTAAACCCTAATCCTTAATGACTAACCCTCAAATTCCTAATCACTAATCCCTAATCCTTAATCCCTCCCTTCCTAATCTTTAATCCGTATTCCCCAATACCTATCCCTAATCCTTCATTCCCTACTCTCTAGTCTTTAATCCCTAACCCCTAATTCCAATTCCTTAATCCAACTTTTCTACTTATTCTTCTTCTTTTTCTTCCTTTTCTTCTTCCTCGTTTTCTTCTTTTTCTTCTTCCTGTTCTTCTTCTTCCTTTTCTTCATCATCTTCCTCCTCTTTTTTCTTCCTCTTCTTCTTTTTCTTCTTCTTCTTCGTCTTCCCCTTCTTTTTTTTGTTCTTCTTCTTCTTCTTCTTCTTCATCTTCCTCTTCTTTTTCTTCTTCCTCCTCCTCCTCTTCTTACTATATCTCTTCTTCTTCTTCTTCTTCTCCATCTTTTTTCGTTATTTTTATTCCTCTTCTTCATCCACTTCTTCTTTTTCTTCTAGTTCCTCCTCCTCTTCTTCTTCTTCTTCTTCTTCCTTTTCTTCATCATCATCTCCTTCTTCTTCATTTTCTTCTTCTTTCTTTTCATCTTCTTCTTCTTCTTCTTCATTTTCTGCTTCTTCTTCTTCTTCTTCTTCATACTTATGTGCTTTCTCTTCTTCTTCTTTTTCTAGTTCTTCTTTATTTGTTCTTCTTTTCCTCTTCTCCTTCGTCGTCTTCTTCTTCTTCTTCTTCCTTCGTTCTTCTTTTTTTATTCATCTTTCTTCTTTCTTCTTTTTTCTTTCTTCTTCCTTCCTGCTTCTTACTTTAGCTTACCTCCTTCCTTCTTTCTTCCTTCCTTTTTCTTCTTTCTTCTTTATTCTTCCTCTTCTTGTTCTTCTTTCTACCTTCTTTTTTTCCTTATTCCTTCTTCTTCTTCCTTCTTGCTTCTTGCTTCTTCCTTCTCCTTTATCCCTAATCCTTAATCTGTAATCCATCCAAATTTTTTAATCCCTGATCTTTAATCTTCAACCTCTAATCCTAATCTCTAATCTTTAAACTTTAATCTCTAATACCCAATCCCTTATCTCTAATTTATAATCCATAATCCTTAATCCTTAATCCCTAATCCATCTTCAATCCATAATCTCCAATCCTTAATCAATAAAATATAATCCTAATCTCTATTCACAAATCCCTAATCCATAATCCCTAGTCCCTAATCCTTAATCTTTAATCGCTAATTCCTCTCCCCTAATCAACAATCCCTAATCATTAGTCCTAAATCTTTGATTTCTAATCCTTAATTCCTAATCCCTAATCTCCAATCTTGAAGAACCCCTAATCCTTAATCACTAATCCTTAAACTCTAATCTTTAATACCTAATCGTTAATCCGTAATCTATAATCCAAAATCCCTATTCATAAACTCTAATTCCTAATCCCTAATCCTTAAACTTTAATATCCAATCTCTAAACTTTAATCTCTAATTCTTAATCTTATAACCCTAATCTCTAAATTTTAATCCCTAATCCCTAATCTTTATTCTCTAATTCCTAATTCCTAATTCTAAATTCATAATCTATAATCCCTAATCATTAATCTCTTGATCTCAAATCCATAATCCCTAATCACCATCGCCTATTCCCTAATCCCTACTTCCTAATCCCTTATCCCTAACCCATAAACTAAAATCCTTAATTGCTAACTCCTAAATCCCTAATCTCTCCTTAATCTTTAACCCACATTCTATAACACTGAATGCCTAATCCTTCATTTCTTCATCCCTGATCCCTAATCCCTAATCCCTAATCCTTAACCTCTTATCCCTAATCCATCATTTCTTCATCTTCCTCTTCTACTTCTTCCTCTTCTTTTTCTTCTTCTTCTTCCTCTTCTTTCTCATCTTTCACTTAATATTCTTATTGTTGTTGTTGTTGTTCTTCTTCTTCTTGTTCTTCCTTTTCTTCTTCTTCTTCTTCTTCTTAATCTTTCTCTTCTCCTTCTTCTTCTTCTTCTTCTTCCCCATCTTCTTCTTCTGCCGCTTCTTCTTCTACAACTTTTTCTTCTTCCACATCTTCTTTTTCCTCTTCTTCTTCTACTTCTACAATTTCTTCATGTTCTTCTTTTTCTTCTTTTTCTTCCTCCGCTTCTTCTTACTCTTCCTCTTCCTCTACTTGTTCTTCTTCTTTTCTACTTCTTTTTCTCCTTTTTCTTCTTCTTCCTCTTTTATTTCTTCTTCTTTTTCTTTCTCGTTTTTTCTTCTTCTCCTTCTTCTTCTACTTCTTCAACTTCTTCTTCTTCTTCTTCTTCCTCTTCTTATTCTTATTCTTATTCATCCTCTTTATCTTCTTTTACTTCTTTTTCTTCTTCTTCTTCATCATCATCTTCTTCTTCTTCAACTTCTTCACAATCCTCTTCTACTTCTAAATTTTCTTACAATTTTCTTTCATCATCTTCTTCTTTTTCTTCTTTCATTTCTTCTTCATCTTCCTCTTCTTCTTCTTCTTCTTCTTCGTCATTTTCTCCTTGTTCTTCTTCTTCCCCTTCTTCTATATCTTCCTCTTCTTCTTCTTCTTCTTCTTCTCCTTGTTCTTCTTCTTCGTCATCTTCTTCTTCTTCTCCTTCTTCGTAATCTGTTATCCCTATTCCACAAACCTTACTCTTAAATCCCTCCCTCCCTAACCTATGCTCCTTTTTCTTCTTCTTCTACTTCTTCTTCTTCTTCTTCTTCTTCTTCTTCTTCTATTTCTTCTACTTCTTCTTCTTCTTCTTCTTCTTCTTCTTATTTTTTTCTTCTTCTTCATCTTTATCAACTTTTTCTTCTTCACTTCTTCTTGTTCTTCTTAATTTTCTTCTTCAACTTCGTTTGCTTCTTCTTCTTATTATTATTTTTGTTCTTCATCCTCCTCTACTTCTTTTTCTTCATCACCTTCTTCTTCTTTAACTACTTCACCTTCGTCTTCTTCTTCTTTCTCTCACTCTTCTTCTTCTTCTTCTTCTTCTCTTTCTTCTTCCTCTTCATTTTCTTCTTCTTTACCTTCCTCTTGATTTTCTTTTTTTTCATTTTCTTCTTCCTCTTCTTCTTCTTCTTCTTCTTCTTCTTCTGCTTCTTCTTCTTCTTCCTTATTTTCTTGTTCCTCTTATTCTTCAGCTCGTTCTTCATGTTCCTCTTCTTCTTCTTCTTCTTGTTCTTATTTATTTTTTTTTACTTTTCTTCTTCTTTTTGTTCTTCTTCTTCTTCTCCTTGTTTTTCTACTTTTTTCATTTCCTTCTTCTCCTCCTTCTTCATAATCCTTAATCCCTATTCCCTAATCCATGTTGCTTAAACCTCCCTCTTTAATCTCTCATCTCTAAATCTATATTGCCCAATCCATCCCTCCTAATCCTTAATCCATAATTCTTAATCCCTAATATATCCTAAATCCATAATCTTTAATCCTTAATCTAATCTCTAATCCCTAATCTCTCATTCCTTAACCCTAATCCTTAATTTCTAATTCTTAATCCCAAATCCATATTACTTTTCCTTAATCTATACTCTTTATTCCCAAATTGTTAATCCCTAAACCCTAATACCTAGTTGCTAATACATATTCTCTAATCCCTAATCCTTAGTCCTTATTATCTAATCTCAAATCTCTAAACCCTAATCCATAATTGCTAATCCACTTCTTCATCCTCTTCTTCTTTTTCTTCCACTTCTTCTTCCTCTTCTTCTTCTTCTTCTTATTCATCTTGTTCTTTTTCCTCATTTTCTTCTTCTTCTTTTTCTTATTCTTTTTGCTCCTCTTCTTCATCTTCCTCATCCTTTTCTTCTTCTTCTTCTTCTTCATCTTCTTCTTCTTCCACTTCTTTTTCTTCATCATCTTCTTCCTTTTCTTCTTCATCTTTTTCTTCTTCTTCTTCTTCTTCTTCTTCTTCTTCTTCTTCTTCTTTCTTTTCTTCTTCTTCTTCTTCTTCTTAATTTCCTTCTTCTTCTTCTTCTTGATTTTCTACTTCTTCTTCTCCTTCTTGTCCTTATCCTTCCTCCTTATCTTCTTCTTCTTCTTCCTTTTCTCCTTATTTTCTTCTTATTGTTCTTTTCCTTTTCTTCTTCATTTTCTTCTTCTTCTTCTTTTTTCGTTCTTCTTTCTTCTTTCTTCTTTCTACTTTCTTCTTTCTTCTTCCTTCTTCCTTTTGACTTCATTCTACCTCCTTCCTTCTTCCTTCTTCCTTCTTTCTTCTTTCTTCTTTATTCTTCCTCTTCTTCTCCCTCTTCTTCTTCTTCTTTTTTCCTTCTTCCATTTTCTTTCTTCCTTCTTCTTCTTTCTTCCTTCTTCCTTCTTCCTCCTTGCCTCTTGATTCTTCTTTCTCCTTAATTCTTAATTCATAATCTCTAATCCATCGATATTCTCTAATCTCTAATTTCTAATTTTTAATCTCTAATCCTTTGTCTCTAATCGTTACACTTTAATCTCTAGTACCTAATCCCAAATCAGTTATCTCCTATTTATAATCAAGAATCCTCAATCCTTAATCCATCATTACTCCATAATCCCTAATCCTTAATCCCTAATCTATAATCTTTAGTCCCTATTTCCAAATCCCTAATTCGTAGCCCCTAATTCTTAATCTTTAATTGCTAATCCCTATCTCCTAATCTATAATCCCTAATCTCTAATCCTAAATCCTAAATTCTTAATCCTCAATTCTTAATCGCTAATCCTAATGTTTAATAACCTCTAATCCTTAATCTTTATTCTTTAAACTCTAATCTCTAATACCTAATCCTTAACCACTCTATTCTCTAATACCTAATCCTTAGTCCCTAATCTATAATCGATAAACCCTATTAATAATCCATAATTGCTAATCCCTATTCCTTAATCCTTCATCTCTTATCCCTAATCTTTAATCTCTGATCCCTAATCCTGAATAGTAATGCTAATCCCCTAATCTCTAACATCTAATATCTGATCTTTAATCTACAATCTTCAATCTCACATCTCTAATCTCTAATCTATAATCTTTATTTCCTAATCTTTATTCACTAATCCCTAATTCTTAATCCTAAATTCTTAATCTATAATCCCTAATCATTAATCTCTTCATCTCTAATCTCTAATATATATTACTTATTCCCTAATCCCCTCTCCCTAATCCTTAATCCCTAAGCCATAAACTCTAATCGTTAATTACTAACTCCAAAATCCCTAATCCCTCCTTAATCTTTAACCCATATTCCATAACACTTAATGCCGAATCCTTCATTTCTAAATCCTTGATCCCTAATCTCTAGTCCCTAACCTCTGATCCTTAAAAAGCCCTAATCCATCACTTCTTCCTCTTCGTCTTCTTTTCTTCTTCTTCTTCTTCTTCTTCTTCTGCTTCCTATTCTTTTTCTTCTTCTTTTTCCTCTTCCTTTTCTTCTTTGTCATCATCGTCCTCTTCTTTTTTCTCTTCTTTCTCATCTTCTGCTTCTTCTTTTTCTTCTTCTTCTTCTCCTTCCTCTTCTTCTTCTTCCTCTTCTTCTTCTTACCCTTCTTCATCCTCTTCTTCTACTTTTTCTTCTTCTTCATCATCATCTTCTTCTTCTTCAACATCTTTTTCTTCTTCCTCTTCTTCTTTTTTCCCTTCTTCTTCTTCTTCTTCTTTTTCTTCATGTTCTTCTTCTTCTTCTTCTTCCTTTTCTTACTCTTCTTCTTTCTCTACTTGCTTTTCTTCTTCTGCTTCTTTTTCTCCTCCTTCTTCTTCTTCTTTCCCTTCCCTTTCTTCTTCTTCTTATTCTTCTTCTATTTCTTCTTCTTCATCATCTTCTTCTTCCTCTTCTTCTTCTTCCACTTCATCTTCCTTTACTTTTCTTCTTCTTCTTCTTCTTCTTCAGCTTCTTCACTTTCTACTTCTTCTACTTCATCTTCTTACAATTCTCCTTCTTCTTCATCTTCTTTTTCTTCTTCCATTTCTTCTTCTTCTTCCTCCTCTTCTTCTTCGTCTATTTCTTCTTCTTCTTCTTCCTCTTCTTCCTAATCTTCTTCTTTTTCTTCTTGTTCTTCTTCTTTTTTTGTCTTCTTCTTATTCTTTTTCTCTTTTTGTTATTCTCCTACTTTTTATCTTCTTCTTTTTCTCCTTGTTCTCCTTCTTATTCATCATCATCTTCTTCTTCTTCATAATCCTTAATCCCTATTCGCTAATCCTTAGTCCTAAATCCCTTCCTCCCTACTCTTTTATCCCTAAATCTATAGTCCGTAATCAATCCCTCCCAAATCCCAAATCCTTAATCCTTATTCTTTAATCCCTAATCTCTTATCCCTAATCCCTAATCCTTAATCCTTAATTTCTAATCTCTCATCCCAATCTCTAATCCCTGTCGTTAATCCATAATTTTTAATTCCAAATCCTTTATCCCTGATCTGTAATCCTTAATCCCTAATCTCTTGTCTCTAATCTCTAATCTTTAATCCTTTTTCCCTAATCTCTAATCATTAATCCCTAATTCTTAATCCCTAAACCATTTTCCTAATTATAATCGTTCAATATCTAAGGTTTACCCTATAATCCCTAATCTCAAATCGTTAAACTTCAATCACTAATACCAAATCCCTAATCCTTAATCTCTAATCTATAACTCATAATCCTTAATCCTTAATCCATTCTTACTCCATAATCCCTAATGCTTAATCCGTAATCTATAATCTTTAATCTTTAATCTCTAATCCCATATCCCTTTTTCGTAATCCCTAATCCCCATTACTTAATATTAAATTGCTAATACAAGTCCTTTAATCTCTGATCCTTAATCCCTAATTTCTAATCCTTAATCCCTAATTCCTAATCTTTAATCCCTAATCCCAGATCCTCAATCCTTAATAACCTCTAATCCCTAATCTCTAATCCTTAAACTCTAATCTCTAATACCTAATTCTTAATCCCTAACCTATAATACATAAATCTTATTCATGATCTCTAATCCTAAATCCCTAATCTATAATCCTTACTCACTAATTTTTAATCTTTAATCTCTAATCCCTCATCTCTAAGACAAATTATAATCCTTAATCTCTAATCTCAAATCTTTAATCTTTAATCCTGAATCATATATCTCTAATATCTAATCTCTAATTCTTAATCCTTAATCTTTATTCTCTAATTCCTAATTCTTAATCCTAAATTCTTAATATACAATCCCTAATCCTTAATAATTAATCCCTTTATTTTTAATCCTTAATCACTAATCCATTCATCCCTAATCTCTAATCCTTATTACTTATTCTCTAATCCTTTCTCCCTAGTCCTTAATCCTTAATCCCTAATCCCAAATACCCAAACTCTTATCTTTCTTCTTCTTCTTCTTCTTCTTCCCCTTCATCTTCCTTTACTTCTTCTGCTTCTTCTTCTTCATCTTCTTCTTCTTCAACTACTTCACCTTCTTCTTCTTCTTCTTTCAATTCTCCTTATTATTCTTTTTTCTTCTTCTTTTTCTCCTTCTTCTTCTTCTTCTTCCTTTTCTTCTTGTTTTTCTTCTTCTTCTTCTTCTTCTTCTTCCTCATTTTCTTCTTGAGCTTCTTCTTCTTCTTTTTCCTCATCTTCCTCTTATTCTTAATCTTCTTCTTCTTATTCTTCTTCTTCTTTGTCTTCTTCTTGTTCTTATTCTTTTTTTTATTATTCTTCTTCTTCTCTTTCTTCTTCATAATCCATAAACCCTATTCTCTAAACCATACTTCTAAATCCCTTCATTCCTAATCTCTCATCCTTAAATCTATAATTTCTAATCCATCCCTCCAAAATCCTAAATCCATAATCCTTAATCCCTAATTTATTATTCTTAATCCATCTCTAATCCCTAATCCCTAATCTTTAATCCATAATCTCTCATCCCTAATTTTTAATCCCTAATCCTTAATGCCTAATTTTTAATCCCTAATCCTTAATCCCTAATCTCTAGTCTCTAATCCCTAATCGTTAATCTTTAATCTCCAATGCCTAATCAATAATCCTTGATTATTAACTTCAAAGCCCTACTCTTAATTATAATCATTTAAAATGTAAGATTTAACCTCTAATCCTTAACCCTAAATCTCAAATCCCTAATCACTAATCTTTAATCTATAATTCATAATTCTTTTTCCATAATCTGTAATCCATAATCCAAAATCCTTACATCATAATCTTTTGTAATTAATCCCTTAATCCTAAATACCTAATCCTTAATCAATAATCACTTCATGTGTAATCCCTAATTCTTAATCCTTAATCTATAATCCCTACTAAATTTCCTTAATCCCTACTCTTTAATCCCTAACTATTAATCCTCAGACCCTAATACGTAGTCACTAATCCATATTCCCTAATCTCTAATCCTAATCCGTAGTCCTTATCCCTAAAATCCCATCCTTAATCCTTAATCCCTAATCCATCCCTTCATCCTCTTCTTCTTCTTCATGTACTTCTTGTTGCTCTTCTTTTTCTTCTTCTTCTTCTTCTTCCTCCTCTTCCTCTTCTTCTTCTACTTCTTTCTCATTTTGTTCTTCTTCTTCATCTTCCTCTTCTTCCTTATCTTCTTATTCCTCTTTTTCTTCTTCTTCTTATTCCTTTTCTTCTTCTTCTTGTTCTTCTTGTTCCTCTTCTTCTTCTTCTACTTCTTCTTCCTCTTCTTCTTCAACCTCTTCTTCTTCTTCTTCTTCTTCTTCTTCCTCATCTTCCTGCTCCTTTCTTCTTTCTACTTTCTTCTTTCTTCTTTCTTGTTCTTTCTTCCTTCTTCCTTCTTCTTACCACCTTCCTTCTTCCTTCTTCCTTCATCCTTCATCTTTCTTCTTTATTCTTCTTCCTCTTCTTCTTTCTTCCTTCTTCCTTCTTCCATCTTTTTTCTTCTTTCTTACTTCTTCTTCTTCTTCCTTTTACTTTCTTTGTTCTCGTTAATCTTTAATCCTTAATATGAAATCTATCTGTAATCTATAATCTATAATCTTTAATCCCTAACCTCTAATCCTTAATCTCTACTTATTAAATTCTAATCTCTTATACCTAATCCCTATTCTATAATCTTTTGTCCCTAATCCCTAATCCATAATCCTTAATCACTAATCTCTAATCGCAAATCCTTTAATAATCCCAAGTCTTTAATCCTCATCTTAATCCCTTAATGTTTAAACTTTAGTCTCTAATCACTAATCTTGAATCTTGTAACCTTAATCTTTAACACCTAATCACTATTCCTTAATCTCTAATCCTTAGTCCTTAATAATTAATCTTTTAATTCTTAATCCCTAATCTCTAATCCCTATTCATTAATCCCTTCATCCAGAATCCCTAATCTATAATCTATAATCTATAATCATTAATCCTTAATCCCTAATCCTAATTACTTATTCCCTGACTTCTACTCCCTAATCTTAAATCCCTAATCCTTAATCGCTAATTCTTAAACCCTAATCCCTAATTACTAACTCCCAAATCTCTAATCCTTAAGTCTTCTTCTTCTTCTTCTTCTTTTTCCTCTTCTTCATCTTCATCTTCTTCTTTTTTCTTCCTTCTTCCTTCTTTCTTCTTTCTTCCTTCTTCATCTTTCTTCCACCTTCTTCCTTCTTCCTTCTCCTTAATCCTTAATCCCTAATCCCAAATCCTTAATCTTTAATCTACCCCAAATCTCTAATCTCTAATCTTTTATCCCTAACCTCTCATCCCTAATCTCTAATCCTTAAACTCTAATCTCTAATACCTAATTCGTAATCTCCAATCCCTAATTTACAGTCCACAATACCTAATCTATAATCTCTATTCATTAATCTCTAATCTTTAACCACTAGTCTGTAATTTGTAAACAGTAATCTATAGTCTCTAATCTTAATCTTAATTCCTTAATCTCTAATCCTAAATCCTAGATCCCAAATCTTTACTCTCTAATCCTTAATTCTAAATCCTTAATCTCTAACTCCAAATGCCTAATAATTAATCTCTTTTATCTTAATCCCTAACCTCTAATTCCTAATCATTAGTCCCTCATCCTTAATCCCTTATCCATAATCTATAATCTTTAATCATTAATCCTTAATAAAAAATTCCTACTAATTATTCCTTAACTCCTATTATTTCTTCCTTAATCCCTAGTTTTAACTCCTAAATCCCTAATTTCAAGTCCTTAATCTATAATACCTAATCTCTAATCCGTAATCCTTCCCTCCTTAATTTTTATTCCATATTCCCTTATTCCTAATCCCTAATCCTTTCTTCCTCAATCCCAAATCCCTAACCCATAATCCCTAACCCTAATTCCTAATCCCTAATCTATCACTTCTTCCTCTTCTTCTTCCTTTTCTTCTTCCTCTTCTTCTTCTTCTTCTTCTTCTTCTTTTCTTCTTGCTCTTCTATTTCTTCACCTTCTTCTCTTTCTTCTTCACCTTACTCTTCTCCTTTTTATTCTTCTTCTTCTTCCTCTTCCTCTTCTTCTTCTTTGACTTCCTCTTCTTCTTCTTGCTCTTCTTCTTCTTCTTCTTCTTCCTTTTCTCTTTCTTCTTCTTCTTCTTCTTCTTAATCTTCTTATTCTTCTTCTTCATCATCTTCTTCTTCCTCTTCTTCCTATTCTTTTTCTTCTCCTTCTTCTTTTGCTTCTTCATCATCTTCTTCTTTTTCTTCCTCTTCTTCTTCTTCTTCCTTATCTTCTTCTTCTTCGTCTTATTCTTCGAATTCTTCTTCTTTTTCTTCTTCTTCTTATTCTTCATCCCCTTCTTTTTCTTCTGTCACTTCTTCTTGTTATACTTGTTCTTCCTCTTCATTCTCTTCCACTTCTTCTTCATCATCATCATCTTCTTCTTCTTCTTCTTCTTCTTCTTCTTCTTTTCTTATTCTTTTTCTTTTTCTTATTCTTCTTCTTCTTCCTCTTCCTCTTCTTCTTCTTCTTCTTCTTATTTTTCTTATTCATTTTTCTCTTCTTCTTCTTGTTCTTCTTCGTCTCCTTCATCTTCTTCATCTAGTTCTTCTTTTTCTTCAACTTAATTCTTCTTCTTCTTCTTCTTCTTCATTGTAATCCTTAATCCCTACTCCTTAATACTTTCCTAGCTAATCTCTCATCCCTAAATCTATGTATCCTAATCCATCTCTCCATAATCCCTAATCGCTACTATCTAATACATAATCCATAATTCTTAATTCTTGATCCTTAATCTCTAATCCCTAATCCCTAATCTATCCTTAAACCATAATCCCTAATCTCTAATCCCAAATATTAAATATTTAATCCCGAATCCCTAATCTTTTATCCTCAATCCCTAATGTCTAGTCACTAATCCCTAATCCTTAATCCTTAATCCCAAATCCCTAATACCTAATCCCTAATCCTTAAACCCTATTCCTAATTGTAATCATTTAATCTCTAATCCTTAAACACTAATTCATAATCCTGAATCCTAAATACTTAATCACTAATATCTAATCCTTAATCCCTAATTCTTATTCCCTAATTCGTTATCCTTAATCCTAAATCTTTAATCTATAATCCTTGGTAATTAATCCCTAATCTTAAGTCCTTAATCATTAATCCCTTCATCCCT
>JAIUJO010000088.1:1730196-1750196 GCA_023846275.1 Vanilla planifolia
TCCCTTTTTTCTTCTTATTATTATTCTTCTTCCACTTCCTATTCTTATTCTTTCTCATCTTCTTTTTCTTCTTCTTCTTTTCTTCTTTTTCGTCTACTACTACTTCTTATTCTCTTCTTCTTCTTCTTCATCTTCTACTTTTTCTTGTTCTCCTTCTTCCTATTATTCTTCTTCCTCTCCATCTTTCTCTTCTTCTTCTTCTCCTTCTTCTTTTCTCCTACACCTCCTTCTCATTCTCCTCCTCCTTTTCTTTCTCCTTCTCTTTCTCCTTCTTCTTCTTCATCTTCTTCGTCATCTTCTTCTTCTTTCATCTTTCTTCTTTCTTCTTTCATCCTTATTCTTTTTTTTTTCTTCTTTCTTAGTTTTCTTCCTTCATCCTTCTTCCTTCTTTCTTATTTCTTCAACCTTCCTTCTTCCTTCCTCCTTCAATCTTGCTTCTTCCTTCTTCCTTCTGCCTTCTTATTTCTCCTTTCCTTTTTCTTCTTTATTCTTTCATTCTTCTTCTTTGTTTTGTCTTCTTCTATCTTCTTTTTTCATATTATTCCTTCTCATTTATTGTTCTTACTTTCTTCTTCTTTCTTTCTTTTTTCTTCTTCTTCTTCTTCTTCTTTCATCATCATCTTCTTCGTCTTCTTCACCTCCGCCTTCTTCTTCTTCATCTTCCTCTTCTATTACTACTTCTTCGCCTTCATCTTCTTCTTCTTCTTCTTCCTCTCCTTCTTCTACTTCCTCTTTAAATAATTGTTCTTCTTCTTCTTCTTCTTCTTCCTTTTCTTGTTCTTCTTCATTTTTGTTCTTTTTCTTCTTTTTCTTCTTCTTGTACTTCTCTTTCTTCTTCTTCTTCTTCTTCTTCTTCTTCTTCTTATTCTTATTCTTCTTTTTATCCTTCTTCTTCTTGTTGTTCTTTTTGTTCTTGTTCTTCTTTTTCTTCATCATCTTCTTCATCTTCTTCTTCTTTTTCTTCTCTTCATCAACTTCTTCATCTTCTTCTTCCACTTCTCCCTCTTCTTCCACTTCTTCTTCTTCCTTCTCTTCTTCTTTTTCTTCAACTTCTTCTTCTTCTCCTTCTTCTTCATCTCCTCCTCCTCCTTCTTCTTCTTCTTGTTCTTCCTCTTTTTCTTATTCTTCTTTTTCTTATTCTTCTTCTTCTTCTTCTTCTTCTTCCTCTTCTTCTAGTTCTTCCTCCTCTCCTCTTCTTCCTTTTCTTCTTCCTCTTCTTCCTCTTCTTCTTCTTCTTCCTCTTCATCCTCTTCCGCTTCTACATCAACTTCGTCTTTGTCTTCTTCTTCTTCTTCTTCTTCGTCTTCTTCTTTCTCTTATACTCCTTTTCCTTCCGCATCTCCTTCTTTTTCTTCCACATCTTCTTCATCTTCCTTTTGTTCTTCTTATTCTTCTTCTTTCTCTTCTACTTATTCCTCCAGTTCTTCTTCCCCTTCTTATTCCACTTCTTATTCTTCTTCTTCTTCTTCTTCTTTATCTTTTTTTGCTCCTTCCTCTTCTTTGTCTTCTTCTTCTTTTTCTTCATTTTCTTTTCCATTTTCCTCTTCTTATTCACTTCTTCTTCTTCTTCTTCTTCTTCCTTTTCCTCTTCTTCTTCTTCTTCTTCTTCATATTCTTCTACTTCTTCATCTTCTTCTTCTTCTTCCTTTTCCTCTTCTTCTTCTTCTTCTTCATATTCTTCTACTTCTTCATCTTCTTCTCCTTCTTCTTCATCTTGCTTTTCTCCTTCTTCTTCTTCTTATTCTTCTATTTCTTCTTCTTCATCTTCCTCTTATTGTTCTTCTCCCACTTCTTCATCTTCTCCTTTCTCTTCTTTTTCTTCTTCTTCTTATCCTTCCTCTTCTTCTTCTACTTCTTGTCCTTCTTCCTGTTCTTTTTCTTATTCTACTTCTTTCTCTTCTTAGCCTTCTTCTCCTTCAGAATTTTCTTCTTCTTCTTCTTCTTCATCATCTTCTTCTTCTTTTTCCTTTTCTTCTACTTCCTTTTATTCTTCTTCCTTTACTTCTTCTTTCTCTTCCCCTTCTTCTTCTTACTATTCCACTTCTTCTTCCTCCTCTTCTTCTCCGTCCTCTTTGTCTTCTTCTACTTCTTCTTCGTCATCCTCTTCTTCTTCTTCTCCATCTTCCACATCTTCTTCAACCTCTACTTCTTCATCTTCCCATTGTTTTCTTCTTCTTCTCCTACCTCTACTTCTTCTTCTTCTACATCTTCTTCCACTTTTTCTTCTACTTGTACTTCTTCCTCTTCATCTTTCTCTTCATTTCGTGTTTTTCTTCTTCATCTTTTAATTGTTCCTCTTCTTCTTCTTCTTCTTTCACTTCTGCTTCTTCTTCTTTTTCTTCTTCATCGTCTTCTTCATATTCTTCTTCTTCTTCATCTTTTCCTTCTTCCTCTTCTTCTTCTTCCTCCTCTTTTTCTTTTTCCTCTTCCTCTTCTACTTCTTCTTCTTCTTCCTCTTCCTCTTCTTCATCTTCTTCCTCCTCTTCTTTGGCTTCTTCTTCTTCTTCTTCCTCTCCCTCTTCACCTTCTTCTGCATCTTCTTCATCCTCTTCTATCTCTTTTTCCTCATCTTCCTCTAGTTCTTCTTTTTCTTCTTTCTCTACTCCTTCTTGTGCTTCTTATTCTTCTTCCTCTTCTTCCTTCTTCTCTACTTCTTATTCTTCTTCTTCTTCTTCTTTATCATAATCTTCTTCCTCTTCTTCTTTTCCTCTTATTCTTCTTCCTCTGATTGCACCTCTTCTTCTTCTTCTTCATCCCCTTCGTTTTCTTCTTCTTCTTCTTCTTCTTCAAATTGTTGTTCCTCTTCTTCTTATTCCTCTTCCTCTTCTTCTTCTCCTATTTATTCTTCTTCTCCTTCTTCTTCTTCTTCTTCTTCCTCTTCTTCTTCTACTTATTATTCTTTTTCTTTTTCCTCTTCTTATTCCTATTCTTCTTATGCTTCTTGCATTTCTTCTTCTTCCTCTTTTTTATTTTCTCCTTATTCCTCTTTTTCATCTTCTTCCTCTTCTTCCCCCACTTCTTCTTCTTCTTTCTCTTCTTGTTCCTCCTCTTCTTCTCCTTCTTCCACTTCTTCTTCTACTTCTTCTTCCACTTCTTCCTCATCTTCCACTTATTGTTGTTCTTCTTCTGCTTCCTCTTTGTCTTCTTCTTGTTCTTCTTCCTCATCTTCTTCTTCTTCTTCTTCCTCATCTTCTTCTTACTCTTCTTTTTCTTCTTCCTCATCTTCTTCTTCCTCTTCTTTTTCTTCTTCTTCATCTTCTACTTCTTCTACATCTTGTTCTTCTTTTCGCTCTTCTTCTTTTTCTTTCTTTCTTCTTCTTCTTCATCATCATCATCTTCTTCTTCTTTTTCTTCTTCCTCTTCTTCTCCATCTTCTTCAACTTCTTCTCCCTCTTCATCTTCTTCTTCTTCTTCTTCCTCCTCTACTTCTTCTACTACTTTTTCTTCTTCTCCTTCTTCTTCTTCATCTTCTTCTTCTTCTTGTTGTTCTTCTTTTTAATATTGTTCTCCATCTTCTTTCTCTTCTTCTTGTTTCACTTCTTCTTCCTCTTCTTCTTCTCCTTCTTCCTCTACTTCTTCTTCATCTTCTTCATCTTTTCTACTTCTTCTTCTACTTCTTCTTTCTCTTGTTCTTCATTTCCCTCTTCTTCTTCTAATTGCTCTTCTTCTTCTTCTTCTTTTTCTCTTTCTTCTTCTTCCTCTACTTCTTCTTCTTCTTCTCCTTCTTCCCATTCTTCTTCCTCTTCTTCTACTTCATCTTCTTGTTGTTCCTCTTCTTCTCCTTCTTCTGGTTCTTCCTCTTTTGTCTCTTCTTCTTCTTCTTCAACTTCTTCTTCTTCTTCTTCTTCCTCTTCTTCTACTTCTTCCTCATCTTCTTCTTCTTCTTTCCTCTCTTCTTCGTCATCCTCTTTTTGTTCTTCTACTTCTTCATCTTCTTCTTTCTCTTCTCCTACCTTTTCTTCCTCCTCCTCTTCTTCTTCTTCTCACTCTTCTTCTTTTTATTCTTCTTCTTCATCTTCTTCATCAACTTTTTCATCTTCTTGCTATTCTTCTTTTTCTTCGTCTTCTTCTTCTTCTTCTTCTTCTTCTTCTTCATCTTCTTCTTCTGCTTTCCATTTTCTTCTTCTTAACCTTCTTCTTCTTCTTCTTCTTCTCCTCCTCCTGCTCCTCCTCCTTCTTCGTCCTCTTCTTCGTCTTCTTTTTCTTCTACTTCTTCTTCTCCTTCTTGGTCTTCTAGTTCTTTTTATTCTTCTTCTTGTTCTTCTTCTTCTTCTTCTTCTTTTTCACCATCATCATTGCCTTTTCTTCTTCTTCTCCTTCTGCTTCCTCTTCTACTTCTTCATTTTCTGCTTCTACTTCTTCTTCTTATTCTTCTCATTCTCCTTTTCTTCTTCTCTACTTCTTCTTCTAGTTCTTTATCTTCTCTTCTTCTTCTTCATTTTCATTTTCCTCATCTCCTTCTTTCTCCTCTGCTTCTACTTCGACTTCTTCTTCTTCATTTTCTTCTTCTTCTTCTTCTACTATTCTTCTTCTTATTCATATCCTTCTTCTTATTCTTCTTCCTCCCCTTCCCCTCCTCTTCTGCTTCTTCTTCTTCTTCTTTTTCTTCTTCTTCTTCTCCTCCTTCTCCTTCTTCTTCTTCTTCTTCTTCTTGCTCTCCTTCTCCTCATTCAGCTACTTCTTCTGCTTTGACTTCTTCTTCCTTTTCTTCTTCTTCCTCTTCTTCTTCTATTCTTTTTCTTCTTCCTCCTCTTCTTCTTCCTCTTCTTCTTCATCTTCTTCTTCTTCCTCCAAATCTTCTTGTTTTTCTTCATCCTCTTCTTCTTTTTCTTTTTTTTTTCTTCTACTTTTTCTTGCTCTTCTTCTTCTTCTTCTTTATCATCTTCTTCTTCATCATCATCATCTTCTTCTTCTTCTTCCCTCTCTTCTTCTTCTTCTTCTTCTTCTTCTTTTTCTTCTTCTGCTTCTCTTCTTCTTCATTGTCTTCAACATCATCAACTTCCTTTTCTTCTTCTTTTTTATCTTCTTCAGCATCATCATCATCTTCTTCTTCTTCTTCTTCTTCTTATTAATATTATTATTATTATTATTATTATTATTATTATTATTCTCCTTCTTTTCTTCTTCTTCTTCTTCTTCTACTTCTTCCTCTTCTTCTTCTTCTTCTTCTTCTTCCTCTTCTTCTTCTTCTACTATGACTACTATTTCCTCTTCTTCTTTTCCACTTCTTCTTCTTCTATTTCTTCTTCTTCTTCTTCTTCCTCTACTTCTTTCGTAATCTGTAATCCCTAATCCCTGATCTTTAATCGCTAATCTCTAATCCCTAATACTTAATCCCCAATCTTTATGACCTAATCCCTTAATTGCTAATCTCTAATCTCTAATATTTTATCTATTATCCTTAATCTTTAATCCCTAATCTCTAACCCAAGTTCCATAATCCCTAATCATTAATCCCAAATCACTTATCCCTAATTCCTAATGCTTCTTCTTCTTCTTTTTCTTCTTTTTGTTCTTCATCTTCTTCTACTTCTTCTACCTCTTCTTCTTATTCTTCCTCTTTTTCTCCATCTTTTTTTCTTCTTCTTCTTCTTCTTCTTCTTGTACTACTACTACTTCTTCTTCTTCTTCTACCTTTCATTCCTCTTCTTCCTCTTCTTCTACTTCCTCTTCTTTTTCTTATTCCTCCTCTTCATCTTCTTCCTTTTCTTCTTCTTCTTCTTATTCTTCTTCTTCTTCCTCTTCCTCTTCTTCTTCTTTTACTTTTCTTTTTTCACTTGTTCTTCTTCTTCTTCTTCCACTTTTTCGTCATCTTTTGCTTCGACTTCTTCCTCTCTTCTTCTCCTTCTTCCTCTTCTTCTTCTTCTTTTTCTTCAACTTCTTCTTCTTCCTTCTCCACCTCTTCTTCTTCTTCCCCTTCTCCTTCTACTACTTCATCTTTTTCTTCTTCTTCATCATCATCTTCTTCTTCTTCTTCCTTTTCTACTTCTTCTTTTACTTCTTCTTGTTCATCTTCTACTTCTTGTTTTTCTTGTTCCTCTTCATTTTCTTCTTTTTCTTCTTCTTCTTCTTCTTCTTCTTCTTTGACTTCTGCTTCTTCTTCTTCCTCCTCCTCTTATTTCTCTTCTTCGTCTTCTTCTTCTTCCTTCTCTTCGTTTTCTTTTTCTTTGTCTTCTTCTACTTCCACTACTTCTTCTTTTTCTTCTTCTTCCTCTTTATCTTGTTCTTTTTTTCTTCTTCTTCTTCCTCTTCTTCTTACTCTTCTTCCTCTTCTACTTTTCCCTCTTATTCTTCCTCTTCTTCCAAATCTTCTTCTTCTTCTTCTTCTTCTTCTTCTTCTTCTACTTCTTCCTCTTCTTATTCCTATTATTCTTTTGCTTCTTCTTCTTCCCCTTCTTCTTCTTCCTCATCTTCTTCTTTTTCTTCTTTATTTTTTTCTTCCCCTTCTCCTTCATCTACTTCATCTTTTTCTTCTTCTTCATCTTCTTCTTCTTCTTCTTCCTTTTCTTCTTCTTTTACTTTTTCTTCTTTTTGTCATCTACTTCTTCTTGTTATTCTTGTTCCTCTTCGTTTTGTTCTTTTTATTCTTCTTCTTCTTCTTTGACTTATTCTTCTTCTTCTTCCTCTCCTCTTGTTCCGCTTCTTCCTCTTCTTCTTCTTCCTTCTCTTCGTTTTCTTCTTCTTTTCCTTCTTCTACTTCCTCTACTTCTTCTTTTTCTTCTTCTTTCTCTTTATCTTGTTCTTTTTTCTTCGCTTTTTTCCTCTTCTTCTTGTGCTTCTTCCTCTTCCACTTCTCCCTCTTATTCTCCTCTTCTTCCACTTCTTCTTCTTCTTCTTCTTCTTCTTCCTACTCTTCTTCCTCTTATTCTTTTGTTTCTTCTTCTTCTTCCCCTTCTTCTTCTTCATCATATTCTTGTTTTTCATCTTCTTTATTTTTTTCTTCTTCTTCTTCTTCTTCCTTTTCATCATCATCATCATCATCATCTTCTTCTTCTTCTTCTTCTTTTTCTTCTTCCCCATCTTCTTCAACTTCTTCTTCTTCTTCTTCGTCATCATCTTCTTCTTCGTCTTCTACTTCTTCTTCTTCACTTTCCTCTATTTTTTCTTCTTCTTTTTCTTCTTCTTCTTCTTCTTCTTGTTCTTTTTCTTCTCCTTCCTCCCCTTCTGGTTCTCATTCTTCTTGTGTTTCCACTTCTTCTTCTGCTTCTTCTTCTTCTTCTTCTTCTTCTTCTTCTTCTTCCTCCTCCTCCTCTTTTCTTCTTCTTTTTCTTCTTCTTCTTTTTGTTCTTCTTCTCCTTCTTCATATTCTTAGTCTTTTACTTTTCATTCTAGTTTTTTTCCTCTTCTTTTTCTTCATTTTCTTATTCTTTTTCTACTTTTTCTTCTTCCTCCTCCTCTTCTTCCTCTTCCTCTTCATCTTCTTCCTTTACTTTTTCTTCTTCTTCTTCTTTTTCTTACCTTACCACTTCTTCTTTTCATCATCATCATCTTCTTATACTTGTCTATCTTCTTCTTATGCTTCATGTTCCCCTTCTTCCTCTTTTTCTTCTCCCATTTCTTCCTCTTCTTCCACTTCTTCATCAACTTCATCTTCTTCTTCTTCTTCTTCTTCTTATGTCCCTTCTTCTTCCCCATCTTCTCTTCTTCTTCCTCTTCTTCTTAATCTTCATCATCTTCTTGTTCTTCTTCTTCTTTTTCTTCTTCTTCTTTGTGTTCTTCTCCTTCTTCTTCTTTTTCTTGTTCCTCTTCATCTTCATCACCTTCTTCTTCTTCTTCCTCTTCATCTTCATCACCTTCTTCTTCTTCTTCCTCTTCTTCTTCTTCTTCACCTTCTTCTACTTCTTCTTCTTCTCCATCCTCTTTTTCTTCTGCTTCTTCATCTTCTTCTTGATCTTCTTCATCATCTTCTTCCTCTTCTACTACTATTACTACTACAACTACTTCTTCTTCTTGTCCTTCATCTTCTTCTTCATTTTCTTCTTCTTCTTCTTGAAATTCTTCTTCTTATTCTTCTTCTTCTTCTTCTTCTTCTTTCACTTTTACTTCTTCTTCTTATTCTTCTTCTTCTTCTTCTTCTTCTACTTCTTCTACTTCTTGTTCTTCTTCTTTTATTTCTTCTTCATCTTCTTCTTCTTCTTCTTCTCCTACCTCTTCCTCTTCTTCATGTACTACTTTCTCTTATTCCTCTTCTTCTTCTTCCTCTTGTTCGTCCTTTTCTTCCTCTTCTCTTTCCTCTATTTCTTTTTCTTCTTCTTCTTTTTCCTCTTCCTCTTCTTCTTTTTCCTCTTCTTCTTTCTCATCCTCTTCTTCTTCTTCCTTATCATCATTTTCTTCTCCTTTCTCTTCTTCCCCATCCTCCCCCTCATCGTCTTCTTTTTTTTCTTCCTCTTCTTCTTGTTCTTCTTCCTATTTTTCTTCTACTTTTTCTTCTTCTTCTTCTTCTTCTTCTATTACTACTACTTTTTTTGGTATTTCTTATTCTTGTTCTTCTTCTTCGTCTTCTTCTTCTACTTCTTCGTCCTCTTCTTGTTCGTCTTCTTCATCTTGTTCTTCTTCTTCGTATACTTCATCTTCTTCCTCTTCTTCTACTTCTTCTTCTCATTCTTCTTCTTCTTCTTTTTTAACTTCTTCAACATCTTATTTTTCTAGTTCTTCTTTTTCCTCCTCTAATTCCTCTTCATCCTCTTCTTCAACCTCCTCCTCTTCTTCTTCTTCTTGCTCTTCTTCTTCTTCTTCATGTTTAGCTTCCTCTCCTTCTACTTCTTCTTCTCCTTCTCCTTCCATCTCCTCTTTTTCTTCCTATTCTTCCTCTTCTTCTTCATCTTGTACTAGCTCTTCCTGTTCTTCTTTTTCTTCTTCCTCTTCTTCTTCCTATCCTCCACTTCTTCTTCTTCCTCTTCAACTTCTTCATCCTCATCTTGTTCTTCCACTTTTTCTTCTTCTTCTTCTTCCTCCTCTCATTCTTCTTCTTCTCCTCCCTCTTCATCTTCTTCTACCTCTTGCTATTCCTCTTCTTTATCCTCTTCTTCTTGATGTTTTTCTTCTTCATCTTCTTGATCTTCTTCCTTCTTCCATCTTCCTTCTTCCTTCTTCCTTCTTAATTCTTTCTTTTTCCTTCTTCCTTCTTTAATCATCCTTTTCCTTCCTCCTACCTACTTCTTTCTTACTTCTTCAATTTTCTTTCTTCCTTCTTTTTAACTCTTTCTTCTTTCCAACTTCTTCATCTTTCTCCTTCTTCTTCTTCTTCTTCTTCTTCTTCCTCCTCCTCCTCATCATCATCTTCTTCTTCCTCTTCTTCCACTTCCTCTTCCTCTTCTTCTTCTTCTTGCCCTTCTTCTTCTCCTTCTTCTTTTTCTTCTTCTTCATATTTTTCTTCTTCTTCTTCTTCTTCTTCTTCTTCTTCTTCTTCCTCTTCCATTGTCCTACTCCTTGTTCTTCTTCTTACTCTTATTCTTCTTCGTCTTGGTCTTCTTCTTTCGTCTTTCTACTTTCTTCTTTTTTCTTTTTTCTTTCTTTCTTCTTCTTCCTTCTAGCTTCTTCCTTCTTCCTACTTCCTTCCTTTCCCTTCTTACTTCTTGCTTCTTCCATCATCCTTCATCCTTCTTACTTCTTCCCTCTTCCATCTTCCTTTTTCTTTCTTCTTTCCTTTTTCTTATTTTTTGTTTTTCTTTTTCTTTCTTTTTTTTCTTTCCTCTTTTTTCTTCTACTTTCTTCCTTTTCTTTCTCATTTCTTCTTCTTTTTTCTTTATTTATCTTTCTTTCTTTCTTCTTCTTCTACTACTTTCTTCTTCTTTTTTTCTTCTTCTTCTTCTCCTTCTTTTTCTTCTTCTTCTTTTTCTTTTTCTCCTTCTTCTTCCTCTCCTCCATCTTCTTAAATATTTAATCTTTAATCTTTAATCCCTCCCTATTAACGCCTAATCCCAAAAGCCTAATTCCTAATAACTAAACCCCCGCCCACTAATACATAATCTATCTTCTTCCACTTCAAATTCTTCTACTTCTTCTTCTTCTACATCTGCTTCTTATTCTTCCCTTTCTTGCTCTTCTTACTCTTTTTCTTTGTCACTCTCTTCTTCTTCTTTCTCATTTCTTCTTCTTCTTCTTCTTTGTCTTCTTCATCATCATCATCTTCTGCTTCCTATTCTTCTTCTTCCTCCCCTTTCTCTTCGTCTTCTTCTACTTCTTCCTCTTGCTCTTCCTTTTCCTCCTCTTTTCCTTCTTCTTCCTCTTATTCTACTTCATCTTCATCTTCTTCCTTCTTCCATCTTCCATCCTCGTTCTTATTTCTTCCTTCTTCCATCTTCCTTTCCCTTCTTCATTCTTCCTTCTTCTTTCTTCCTTCTTCCATCTTCTTTCTTCTTTTTTCTTTCCTCTTTATTCTATCTTATTCTTTCTTTCTCCTTCTTCTTCTTCTTCTTCTTCTTCCTCCTCCTCCTCCTCTTCTTCTTCTTCTTCTTCTTCTTCTTCTTCTGCTTCTTCCACTTCTTCTTCTTCTTCTTCTTCCCCTTCTTCTTCTTCTTCCTTTTCGTGTTCTTCTTGTTCATCTTTTTCTTCATCTTCTTCTCTTTTTCTTCTTCATCTTCTTCTTCTTCTTCAGCTTCATCATCATCATCATCATCTTAATATTCTTGTTCTTGTTCTTGTTCTTCTTCTTCGTCTTCTAATTCTTCTTCTTCTTATTGTTCTGCTTCTTCTCCTCCTGCTTCTTCTTCTTCTTCTACTTCTTCTTCTTCTTCACTTTTTGCCTTTTCTCTTCATGTTCTTCTTCTTCTTCTTCTACTTCTTCTTTTTCTTCTTCTTCATCATCTTCTTCTACTTCTTGTTCTACTTCTTCTAATTCTTCTTTTTCTACTTCTATTTTCTTCTTCCTCCTTCTCTTGCTCTTCTCCTTCTTCTTCTTCTTCTTCTTCTTCTTCGACTTCTTCTTTTAATTCTTCTTCTTCTTCTTCGACTTCTTTTAATTCTTCTTCTTCTGCTTCTTCTTCTACTACTACTACTTCATCCTTTACTTCTTATTCTTCTTCTTTATCTTTTTCTTCTTCTCGATCTTCTTCTACTTCTTTTTCTTCTTCTTCCTCTTCTTTCTCTTATTCTTCTTTCTCTTCTTCTACATATTCTTCTCCTTCTCATTGTCCTTCTCCCTCTTTTTCTCCTTCTCCTTCTCTTACTCCTCCATCTTTTCTTCATCTTATTCCTTCTCCTCCCCCTTCTCCTTCATCATCTTCTTCTTCTTCTTCTTCTTCTTCTTCTTTTTCTTCTTCTTGTTTCTTATTTCTTCTTTCTTACTTTTTATTTCTTCTTCCTTCTTCCTTCTTCCTTCCTTCTTTTGTCTTCCTTCTTCCTTGTTCCTTATTTTTTTATTCCTTCTTACTTCTTGCTTCTTCCTTTTTCCTTCTTCTTTCCTCTTTCTTCTTTCTTTTTTCTTCTTTCTTCTTTCTTCTTTCTTCTTCTTTCTTCTTCTTTGTTCGTCTTTCTTCTTCTTCCTTCTCCTTTCTTCTTCTTTCTTTATTCTTCTTCTCCTCCTATTTCTTTTCTTCTTCTCCTTCCTCTTCTTTATCCCTAATTCCTAATCCAACTCTCTGTAATACCTAATCTTTAATCAATAATCTCGTGCTCCTTAATCATAAATCTCTAATCCCTAATCTTTAATATCGAATCCCTAAAGCTTAATGTTTAATTACTAATCTCCAATCCTTATTCTTTAATCCATTCCTATTCTTTAATCACTAATCCTTAAACCCTAATCCCTAATGCCAAATACCTAATTACTTTCATTAATACCTTGTCCTTAATCTTTGACTCCTAATCCCTAATTCCTAATCCTTAATTGCTAATTCCTAATACTTATTCCCTTGTCTTGAATTCGAAATCGTAGATCTCTAATATCGAATCCCTAATTCATAATCTTTCATCCCTAATGCTTAACCCTTAATCCCTAATCTTTGATACTTAATCCTTAACCTCTTAATCCCTAATCCCTAATCCCAAATCTAATCCTTAATCCACAATCCATAATTCTTAATTCCTAATCCCTATTCCCAAATCTGTATTCCTTAGTTCTTAATCCCTAAATGCTAACCATAACTCCTAATTCTTAATCCCTAAACCCTATTCCTAATATCCAATCCCTAATCCTTAATCCTTAATCTTTAATCCATAATCACGAATCCCTCTCTCAATAATGCCTAATCCCTAATCCCTACTACCAAAATCCAAATCCGAAAGCCTTAATCGACAAATCCATAATATGACTCCTTCTTCTACTTCTTCTTCTACTTCTACTTCTTCTTCTCTATCTTCTTGTACTTCTTTTTATTCTTCTATTTATTCTAATTCTTCTCCTTCTTGCCTTTTTTACCCTTCTTCTTCATCCACTTCTCTTATTCTTCTTTTTTTTCATCATCATCATCATCTTCTTCTACTTCTTCTTCTTCTTCTACATGTTCTTCTTCTTCAAAGTCTTCTTCTTCTTCTTCTTTTCAACTTCTTTGTATTCTTCTTCTTTTTCTTCTTCCTCAACTTGTTCTTCTCCTTCTTCCGCTGTTTCCTCTTCTTCTTATTATTACTGTTATTATTATTTGTCTTCTTCTTCTTATTCTCTTCTTCTTCTTCTTCTTCATCATCCTCTTCTTCTTCCACTTCAACATCTTATTATTCTTATTATTATTCCCCTTCTTTTTCTTCATCTTCTTCATCTTCTTCTACTTCTTCTTCCTCTTCTACTTCTTCTTCTTCTTTTGCTTGTTGTTCTTCTTCTTCTCTTCCTTTATTTCTTCATCTTCTTCTTCTTCTTCTATACCTTCTTCTTCTTCCCCTTCCTCTTCTTCTTCTTCTTCTATTTCCTCTTCCTCTTCTTCAACTTCTTCTTCATAGCCTTCTTCTTCTTCTTCTTCTTCTTCTTCTTCTTCTGCTTGTCTTCTTCTTCTTCTTCTTATTCTTCTTCTTCCTCTTCTTCTTCCACTTCTTCTTCTTCTTCTTCTTTTTCTTCTTTATCTTCTTATTTCTCTGCTTCCTCTTCTTCTTCTTCTTTTTCTTCTTCCTATTTTTCTTCTTCTTCTTCTTTTTCTTCTTCCTATTTTTCTTCTTCTTCTTCTTCTTCCTCGTCTTCTTCTTCTACCCCTTTGTCTTCATCTTCTTCTACCTCTTCCTCTTCCAATTCTTCATTATCATCATCTTCTTCTTCTTCTTCTTCCTCTAAATCTTCTTCCTTCTTTCTTCCATCTTCCTTCCTTCTTCTTCCTTCTTATTTCTTCTTCTTCCTTTAATTTCTTCATTCTTCCTTCTTCTTTCTTCCATCTTTCATCTTCTTTCTTTCTTCTTCTTTCGTCTTTCTTCTTTCTTATTTCTTTTTCTTTCCTCATCTTTTTCTTTTTCTTCTTCTTCTTCCTCTTTTTCTTCTTCTTCTTCTTCTTCTTCTTCGACTACTTCTTCTTCTTCTTCTTCTTCCCCTTCTTCTTCCTTCTCTTCTCCCTCTTATTCTTCTTCTTCTTCTTCTTCTTCTTCTTCTTCTTTTTCAACTTCTTCTTCTTCTTCATCGTCTCCTTCTTCTTCTCCGCTTTTTCTTCCTCTTGCCATTCTTCTTCTTCTTCCTCTTCTTCATCATAGTAATCACGATCTTCTTCTTCTTCTTCCTCTTCTTATTCTTCTTCTACTATTTCTTCTTCTTGTTCTTTTTCTTCTTCTTCTTCACTTCTTTTTGTTCTTTCTCTTCTTATTCTTCTTCTTCATCATCATCTTCTTCTTCTTCTTCTTCTTTATCTTCTACTTCTACGTATTCTTCTTCTTTTTCTTCTTCTACTTCTTCTACTTCTAGTTCTTCTTCCTCCTCCTCCTCTTCATCTTCTCCTTCTTCTTCTTCTTCTTTTCCTTTTTCTACTTCTTCTTCTGCTACAACTACTTCATCTCCGTCTTCTTCTTCTATTTCTTCTTCTACTACTTATTCTTCTTTTTTTTCTTCTTCTTCATCATCTTCTTCTACTTCTTCTTCTTCCTCCGCCTCTTCTTTCCTCTTCTTCTTTCTCTTCATCTTTTGCTTCTTCTCCTTCTCCTTCTCCTTCTCCTTCTCCTTGTCTTTTCCTTCTCCTTATCCTTCTTAATCTCCTTCTCCTACTCCTAGTTCATATTCTTTTCTTCCTCCTTTTCCTTTTATTTATTTCTTCTTTCTTCTTTTTTCTTTCTTCTTTCTTATTTCTTCATCCTTCTTCCCTCTTCCTTCCTCCATCTTCCTTTCTTCTTCCTCCTTCCTTGTTCCATCTTCTTTCTACCTTGTACCTTCTTACTTCTTCCTTTTTCCTTCTCCCTTCTTCGTTCTTCTTCCTTTTTCTTTCTTCTTTCATCATCCTTCTTTCTTTTTCTTCCTTCTTCTTTCTTCTTCTTTCTTTCTTCTTCGTTCTTTCTTCTTCTTTATTTCTTCTTCTTCTCCTCCTTATTCTTCTTCTTCTTCTCCTTGTTCTTCTTTATCCCTAATCTTTAACCCTTAATCCTTAATGTCAAATACCTAAACCATAATCTTTAATCACTAATCCCTAACACTTAATCTTTAATCCATCTCTAATCCTTAATCA
This sequence comes from Vanilla planifolia, assembly GCA_023846275.1. Taxonomy (NCBI): domain Eukaryota; kingdom Viridiplantae; phylum Streptophyta; class Magnoliopsida; order Asparagales; family Orchidaceae; genus Vanilla; species Vanilla planifolia. Next base: position 1,744,761 of record JAIUJO010000088.1, read on the forward strand.
CTAATCTTTAGACCCTAATCCCTAATCTTTATTCTTTAATACTTAATAACTGATCTTTAATTCTTAAACCATAAATCCTTATGCTTAATCCCTAATCTCTAATCCCTTATCTTGAATTCCTAATCCTAAATATATAATCTCTAATCCTTAATTCAAATCCCTAATCCCTAACGCTTAATCCATAATCCTTGATACTTAATCCATATTTCTTGAATCTCTAATTCTTAATCCCTAATACTTAATCCTAAATCCTTAATTCCTAATCTATTTTTACAAATTTTGATTCCTTAATTCCTAATCTTTAAACCGTAACACCAATTATTGACTAATACTTAAAACCTATCCAAAATCTCCTAATTTGTAATTTCTAATCCTTAATCTTTAATACATAATCTTGAATCCCTCCCTCCAAAATGCTTAATCCCCAATCCCTAATACCTAATTCCTAATCCCTTAGTCGTAGCCAACTAATCCATAGTCTGTCTTCTTGTTCTTCTCTCTTCTTCATTTACTACTACTTCTTCTCCTTCTTCTATATCTTATTTTTTTCCTTCTTGCTCTTCTTACTCTTCTTCTTCATCCTCTTCTATTTCTTCCTATTCATCCTCCTCCTCTTCTTCATCTTCTACTTCTTCTTCCTCTTCTTATTCTTCTTCCTTTTGTTCTTCTTCTTCTTCTTCTTCTTTTTGTCTTCTTCTACTTCTTCTTCTCCTCCTCCTTCACCTTCTTCTTCTTCTTCTTCTTTTTCTTCTTCCTCTTCTTCTTCTTCTTCTGCTTCTTCTTCTTCTTCTTCTTCTTCTTCTTCTATGTCTTCTTCTTCTTCTTCTCTTCTTCTACTTCTTCATCTTCTTCTCCTTCTTCTTCTTCTTCCTTTTCTTCTTCTTCATCTTCTTCTTTTACTTCTTCTTTTTCTTCGCCTTCTTCTTCTTCTACCACATCTTCTTCTTCTTCTTCTTCCCTTTTTTCTTATTCTTCGCTTTCTTCCTCTTCATCTTTCTCTTCTTCTTCTTCTTCTTCTTCTTCTTCTTCTTCAGGTTCATCTCGCCCTTCTTCTTCTCTTCTTCTACGACTACTAATTTTTCTTCTTCCTCTTCCTATTCGAATCCTTTTTTTCTTCATCATCATCATCATCTTCTTCTCCTTCTACTTCTTTTTCTACTTCTTCTTCTTTCTCCTCTTCATATTCAACTTCTTCTTTTGCTTCTTATTTTTCTTCTACAACTTCTTCTTTTTCTTCTTCTTCATCGTCTTCTTTTTCTTCTTCTTCTTCTCTTCTTCTTTTTCTTTCTCTTCTTATTATTCTTCTTCTTCTTCTATTTCTCCTTGTTCTTCTTCTTCTTCTCTTTCTTCTTCTCCTTCTCTTCTTCTCTCTTCTTCTTCTTCTTACACTACTACTAGTACTTCTTCTTCTTTTTCTTCTACTTTCTTCTACTTCTACTCCTTTTTCAGCTTCTTTTTCTTCCTTTTTCTCCAATTCTTCTTCTCTTTCCCCTTCTCCTTCTCTTCTTCAACTTCTTCTTCTTCTTGTACATCTTCTTCTTCTTCTTCTTCTACTTCTACTTCTTCTTCTTCTACTACTACTTCTTCTTCTTCAACTTCTCTTCTTCATCTTCTTCTACTTCGTTTCTTCCTCCTCTTCTTTCTCTTTTTATTCTTCCATTTGTTCTTTATCCTCTCTTCTTCTTCTCCATCTACTTCTCCTTCTTTATTTTCTCCTCCTTCTACTTCTCCAACTCCTCCATTTCCTCCTTCTTATTGGTTTTTTCCAATTTTTCCTTCTATTTGTCCTTCTCCTTCTTCTTCTTCTTGTTCTTCTTCTTTCTTCTTTCTCTTTCATCTTTTTTCTTTCATCTTTCTTATTTCTTCCTCCTTTCTTCCTTCTTCCTTCTTCTTTCTTCCTTCTTCCATCTACTTTCTTCCTTCTTCCTTCAACTTCCTTCATTCTTCTTTCTTCTTCTTCTAACATTTCTACTTCTTCTTCCACTCCTTCATCTTCTTCCACTTCTTCTTCTTCTTCTTCTTCTTCTTCTTGTTTTTCTTCCCCTTCTTCTTCTTCTTTTTTCTCTTCTTCTTCATGTTCTACTTCTTCTTTTTGTTCCCCTTCTTCTTCATCTTCTCCTTCTTCTTCTCCTCCTCTTATTCTTCTTCTTCTTCTTCCTCTTTCCATTCTTCATTTTCTTCTTCTTCTACTTTTTTATCTTCTTCATCATCACCAAAATCATCTTCTTCTTCTTCTACTACTACTTTCTAATTCCTCTTATTCTTCTTCTTCTTGTTCTTCATTTACTTCTTCTTTTCTTCTTCTTCTTCTTCTTCTTTTTCTTCTTCTTCACTTCTTCTTGTTCTTCCTTTTCTTATTCTTCTTCTTCTTTTGCTTTTGCTTCTTCTTCTTCTTCTTCTCTTTCTAATTCATCACCTTCTTCTTCTTCTTCTACTTCTTCTTCTTCTTTCCTTCTTTGGCTTCTACTTCTTCTTTCTTGTCTTTCTCCACTTCTTCTTCTCCTTCTTTCTTCTTACTGCTTCTTTCTTCTTTCTTTTTCTTCCCTTCTTTCTTCTTCCTTCCCCTTTTCCTTCTTCTGCCTTCTTTTTTTCTTCCTTTCTTTCTTCATCTTTCTTCTTCTTCTTTCATTCTTCTTCTTCTCCTCCTTCTTCTTCCACTTCTACTTCTTGTTTTCCCTCTTCCTCTTCCTCTTCTTCTTCTTCTTCTTCCACTTCTTCTTATTCTTCTTCTTGTTTCCTTCCCCTTCTACTTCTTCTTTTTCCTCTTCTTCTTCTTCATGTTCTTCTTCTTCTTTTTTTCCCCCTTCTTCTTCTTCATCTTCTCTTTCTTCTCTTCTTCTTCTTCTTTTTCTTCTTCTTCTTCCTCTTCTCATTCTTCATCTTCTTCTTCTTCTACATTTTTATCTTCTTTATCATCATCAAAATCATCTTCTTCTTTTTCCTCTTCTTCTTCTACCACTACTTTCTTCTTCCTCTTATTCTTCTTCTTCTTATTCTTCTTCTACTTCTTCTTTTTCTTCTTCTTCTTCTTCTTTTTCTTCTTCTTCACTTATTCTTGTTCTTTCCTTTTCTTATTCTTCTTCTTCTTTGTTTTTGCTTCTTCTTCTTCTTCTCCTCCTTCTTCTTCTTCTTCTCGTCCTTCTTCTTCATCATCATCTTCTTCTTCTTCTACTTATTGTTCTTCTTTTCTTCTTCATCTAGTTCTTCTTCTTTTGCTTCGTCCTTCTTGTCTTTCTCCACATCTTCTTCTCCTTCTTCTTCTTCTTCTTCTTCTTCTTTTCTCCTTCTTTCTTCTTACTCCTTTAATCTTTCTTTTTTTCTCTTCTTTCTTCTTCCTTCTCCTTTTCCTTCTTCTGCCTTCTCTTTTCTTCCTTTCTTTCTTCATCTCTCTTTCTTCTTCTTTCATTCTTCTTCTTCTCCTTCTTCTTCTTCCACTTCTTCTTCTTGTTTTTCCTCTTCTTCTTCCACTTATGTTTCTTCATCTTCCTCTTCTTCTTCATCATCTTCTTTATCTTCCTGTTCTTCCTCGTCTGCTTGTTCCGCATCTTCCACTTCATCGTCTTCTTCTTCTTCTTCCTCATTTCCTTCTTCTTCTACTTTTCCTCTTCCTCTTCTTCCCTTCTTCTTCTTCTTCTTTTCTTCAACGTCCTCTTCTTCTTCTTCTACTTCTTTGTCTTATTCTTCTTCTTCTTCTTCTTCTTGTACTTCTTCTTCTTCATCATCTCAATCTACATCTGCTTCTTCTTCTTTTTCTTCTTCTTCTTCTTCTTCTTCTTCTCTTCCTCTTCTTCTTCTTCTTCTTCCTCTTCTTCTTCAACTCTTCCTCTTCTTCTTCTTCTTCCTTTTCTTCCTCCTATTTTGCTTCTCTACTTCATTTTTCACTTCTTCTTCATCATGATCTTCTTCATCTTCACCTTCTCTCTTCTTCAACTTTTTCTTCTTTTTCTACAACATTTTCTTCTTCTTCTTCTTCTTCTTCTTCTTCTGCTTCTTTTATTCTTCTTCTTCTTCTCTTGTTTTTCTTCTTCTTCTTCTTCTTCTTCTCCTACCTCTTCTTCTTCTTCTTCTTCTTCTTCTTCGTCTTCTTCTTCTTCCTCTTCTTCCTATTTTTCCTCTTCTTTTTCTTCTTCTGCTTCTTTTTCCTTGACTTCTTCTTCTTCTTCTTTTCTTCTTATTCTTTTTCATCATCATATTGTTCTTCCTCTTCCTCTTCTTCCAATTTCTCTTCCCCTTCTTCCTCTTCTCCTTCCTTATCTTCTCCTTCCTCTTCTTCTTTTTCTTTGTCTTCTTCTTCCTCTTTTGCTTCTTCTTCTTCCACTTCCTCTCCTTCTTCTTCAACTTCTTCTTCTTCTTCTTCCTCTTCTTCCTTTTTCTTCATCATCTATTTCTTCTTCCTCTTCTTCTTTTTCTTCCTCATTTTCTTCTTCTTCCCTCTTCCACTTCTTCTTCATCATCATCTTCTTCTTCTTCTTCGTCCTCTTCTTCTTCTTCTTCTTCCATTTCTTCTGCTTCTTCTTCTTCGTCCTCTTCTATATTGTTGTTGTTCTTCTTCTTCCTCTTCTTTCTCTGCTTCTTCTTCTTCTAATTCTTATTCTTCCTCTTCTTCTTTTTATCTTCCTCTTCTTCTCTTCTTTACCTTCTTCTACTTCTTTTTCTTCCCCCTCTTCTTCTTCTTCCCCTTCTTCTTCTTCTTCTTCTTCTATTTTTCTTCTTATTCTTCTTCTTTTTCTTTTGGTTCTTCTTTTTCTTCTTCTTCTTCTTCTACTACTACTACTATTACTTCTTCTTTGCTTCTTCTTGTTCTTCCTCTTCTTCCTCTTCTTCTTTTTCGTCTTCTTCTTCTTCATCTTCTTCTTCTTCTACTTCTTCTCCTCCTCCTCCTCCTCCTTCTTCTTCTTCTTCTTCTTCTCTTCTTCTTCGTCTTCTTCTTCTTCTTCTTCTTCTTCTTCTTCTGCTTTTCATCTTCTTTTCTTCTTCTACTTCTGCTTCTTCTTCTTCTTCTTCTTCTTCTTTCTTATCTTTCCCCACTTCTTCATCTCCTTATTTTTCTTCTTTTCCTTCAAGGTCTTCTTCTTCTCTTTCTTTCTTCTTCTATCTTCTTTCTTCTTTCTTTTTTCTTCCCTTTTTTCTTCTTCCTTCTCCTTCTTCCTTCTTCTTCTTTCTCCTTTCTTCTTCTTTCTTTCTTCTTTTTTCTTCCTTCTTCTTCTCCTCTTTCTTTTTCTTCTTTCTTTGCTTCTTCTTCTTCTTTATCCTTAATCTCTAATCCCTAATTGTGCTCTCCATAACACTTATTCTATAATCCATAATGCCTTCCTCCCTAATCCCCAATCTCTATTCCCTAACACCCAGTGCAAAATCTATAAATTAAAATCCGTAATGTTTAATCACTAATCCCTAATTTTTAATCTTTAATCATTAATCCCAAATTCTTAATTT
>JAIUJO010000088.1:1755196-1812696 GCA_023846275.1 Vanilla planifolia
TCTACTTCTTCTCCTACTTCTTCTTCTTCTTCTTCTTCTTCTTCTTCTTCTTTTTCTTCTTCATCTTCTTCTTTCTTCTTCCTCTTCTACTTCTTTTCTTTTTCTTCTTCTTCTTTTTCTTCCTCCTCTTCTTCTTCTTCCTCTTCTTCTTCTTTTTCTCTTATTCTTCTTATTCTTCTTCTTATTCTTGTACTTCTTTTTCTTCTTCTTCTTCTTCTTCTTCTTCTTCATCTTCTTCGCTTCTTCTTGTTCTCCTCTTCTTATACTTCTTCTTCTTCTCCTTCTTCTTCTTCTTCTACTTCTTCTTCTCTTCATCTTCTCCTTCTACTTCTTCTTCTCTTCTTCTTCTTCTTCTTCTTCTTCTCTCTCTTCTTCTTCTTCTTCTTCTTCTTCTTCTTCTTCTTCTTCTGCTACTACTACTACTTTTTCTTCTTCTTTTCATCTTCTTCTTCTACTTCTACTTCTTCTTCTCCTTTCTTGTCTTTCTCCTCTTCTTCTTTGGCTTTTTTACTTCTTCTTTTTCTTCAAGTTCTTCTTCTCCTTCTTTCTTCTTCTTGCTTCTTTCTTCTTTCTTTTATCTTCTCTTCTTTCATCTTCCTTCTCCTTCTTCCTTCTTCTACTTTCACCTTTCTTCTTTCTTTCTTCATCTTTCTTTCTTCTTCTTTCTTTCTTCTTCTTCTCCTTCTCCTTCTTCTTCTTCCTTTGCTTCTTCTTCTTTATCCTTAATCTCTAATCGCTAATCGTGCTCTCCAGAATAACTTATCTATAATCTCTAATGCCTTCCTCCTGAATCCCAAATCCCCAATCTCTATTCCCTAATCCCCAATGCAAAATATGTAATTTAAAATCTCTAATTTTAATCCCTAATCCTTAATTCTTAATCTTTAATCCATCCCTAATCCTTAATCACTAAATCTCTAACTCTAATCCCTAATGCCTAAACCCTAATCCTTTGTCCTAAATTCCTAATCCTAAATCTCTAATCTTTAATGTTTAATCCATAATGCTTAATTCCTAATCCCTAATCTCTGATACATAATCCTTAATCTCTTAATCCCTAATGGCAAATCCCTAATCCCTTTTTTAATATTTAATCCTTAATCCTAAACTTTTAATCCTTAATCCCTAATCCCTTATTCCTAATCTGTACTCCTAAATAACAATTCTTTGAACCCTAACCCTAATCACTAGTCCTTTATCCCTAATCCCTAATCCTTAATCCAAAATCCCTAATCTTTAATCCCTATCCATACTCCAAAATCGTTCTCCCCTTATTGCATAATCCTTAATCCCTAAGCCCTCACCCATTAATCCATAGTCTATCTTCTTCTACTACTTATTCTTCTACAACTACTACTTCTTCTTATTCTTCTTCTTCTTCTTCTTCTTCTTTGTTCTTCTTACTCTTCTTCTTCATCCTCCTACTCTTCTTCTTATTCCTCCACATTGTTTTGCCCTTCTTCTTCCTCTTCTTCTTTTTCTTCCTCCACTTCTTCTTCTTCTTCATCATCTTCATCATCATCTTCTTCTTCCTCCTCTTATTCCTTTTCTTCTTTTTCTTCTTCTTCTTCTTCCTCCTCTTCTACTTTTTATCTTTTTCTTCTTCCTCTTCTTCATCTTTTCTTTCTCATTTTCTTCTTATACTTTTTTCCTCTTCTTCCTATTCTTCTTCTCCCACTTCTCCTTCTACTTGTTCCTCTTCTTCTTATTATTATGTTTCTTCTTCTTCCTCTTCTTCTTCTTCTTCTTCTTTATCTTCTTCTTCTTCTTCTTCCTCTCGTTGCTCATCTTCCTCTTCTTCTACTCCTTCCTCATTTTCTTCTTCTTCTTCGACTTTTTCCTCTTCCTCTTCTTCACCATCATCTTCTTCTTCTTCTTCTTCCTCTTCTTCTTCTTCTTTGTCTTCCTTGTCCTCTTCCTCTTCTTCTTTTTCTTCTTCTTCTTGCTCTTATTCCTTTGCTTCTTCTTCTTTTATTTCTTGTTCTTCTTCACCTTCTTCTTCTTCTTCATCTACTTCTTCTTCTTCATCTACTTCTTCTTCAACTATTACTACTTCTTTTTCTTCTTCTCCTTCTTCTTTTTCTTCTTCCTCTTATTATTTTTCTTCCTCTTCTCCTTCTGCTTCTTCTTTTTCTTCCTCTTGTTCTTCTTTTACTAGATTTTTCTCTTCTTCTTCTTCTTCTTCTTCTACTTTTTCTTCTTTTTCTTCTCCTTTTGCTTTTCCTTCTTGAACTTTTTCTTCTTCTTCTTCTTCTTCTTCTTCTTCATGTTCTGCTTCTTCTTCTTCCTCTTCTTCCTCCTTTTTTCTTCTTCTTCTTCTTCATCTTTTGCTTTTACTTCTTCTTCTTCTTCTACTCTTCTTCTTCTTCTTCTTCCTCTTCTTCTTCAACTTCTTCTTCTTCTTTTCTTCTTCTTCTTCTTCTTTTTCTTCTTCATATTCTTCTTCCTCTTCCACTTTCTCTTCCTTTTCTTCCTCTACTTCTCCGTCCTTTTCTTCTTCTTCTTCTTTGTCTTCTACTTCCTTTTTTGCTTCTTCTTCCTCCAATTCTTCTTCTTTTTCAGCTTCTTCTTCTTCTTTCTCTTCTTCCTCTTCTTTTTCTTCTTAATCCCTAATCCTTAATCTATAATTCTTAATTTATAATCCTTAGCCCATCATTCAATAATCCCTAATCCTTAATTGTTAGGCCTCAATCCTTGATCATTAATTTCTAATCTTTAAGCTTAATCACTAATCTCTATCCTCTTATCCTTAATCCCTAATCTCTAGTCCACTATTAATTTTTAATCCCTAAATCTTAATCTCTAATCCCTAATCCTTAATCTCTCATCCCTAAATTCTAATATGTATTACTTGATCCTTAATCTTTAATCCTTAATTTATAATCCATAATACCTAGTCCTTAATCTCCAATCCCAAATCTTTAATCCTTAATCCCTAATCCTTAATCCTAATCCTTAATCCCTAATCCCTAATCCCTAATCTCTTATCCAAAATCTTAATCTCAAATCCTTAATCACTAACCTTTAATTCTTAATCCCTAATCTTTTTTCCTTAATTTATAATTTCTAATCCTAAATCCTTAATTCTTAATCCTTAATAATTAATCTATTAATCCTTAATCACTAATCTCTAATAATTAATCCCTTCATCCCTAATCCTTAACCCTAATCTTTAATCATTAATCATTAATCCCTTGTTCTTATTACTTATTCCTTAATTCCTTCTCACTAATCTTGAATCATTAATCCTTAAACCATAATCAACAATCCCTAAAATAATCACAAATCCTTAATCCCTAAAACCTAATCCAATATCCCACCCTCTTTAATCCTTAATCCATAATCCTTAATTCCTATCCCCAAATCTTTAATCCCAATCCATCTCTTCTTCCTCTTCTTCTTCTTCCTCCTCTTCTTCTTCTTGTTCCTCCTTTTCTTCTTTTTCCTCATCTTCTTCTTCTTCTTCTTTTTCCTTATCTTCCTCTTCTTCTTCCTCTTCTTCTTCTTCTCCTTCTTCTTTCTCTTCTTCTTTTTTTCTTCTACTTCTTCTTCCTATTATTCTTTTTATTCTTCTTCTTCTTCATCATCTTCCGCTTCATCTTCTTTTTCTTCTTCTTTTTCTTCTTCGTCTTGTTCTTCTTCTTCTACCTCCCTTACTTCTTCCCCTCCTTCTTTTTCTCCATTTTTCGTTTTTTCTTGTTCTTCTTCTTCCTCTTCTTCTTTCTCTTCTTCTTCTTCTCCTCCTCCTCCTTCCTCTTCTTCTCCTTCATCTTCTTCTTCTTCTTCTTCTATTTCTTGTTCTCCTTCTTCTTCTTCTTCTTCTTCTTCTTTTTCTTGTTCTTCTTCTTCTCTTTCTCCTTCTTCGTCTCCCTCTCTTTCTCTTTGTCTTTCACATTCTCCTTCTCCATCTCCGTCTTCTTCTTCTTCTCCATCTCCTTCTCCTTCTCCTTCTCCTTCTCATTCTTCATCGCCTTCTCCGTCTCCTTCTCCTTCTTCTTGTTCTCCTCCTTCGCTTTCTCCTCCTCCTTCTTCTTCATCTTCCACTTCCTCTACTTCATTCTTTCTTCTTTCTTCTTTCTTCTTTCTTCTTCCTTCTTCATTCTTCCTTTTTCCTTCTTCCTTCTCTATTCTTCCTTACTCTTTCTTTTGTCTTTCTTCTTCATTCTTCCGCTTCTTCTTCTTCGTCTTCTTCTTCTTCTTCTCTATTTCCTCTTCTTCCACCTTGTCTTGTTCTTCTTCTTTCTTTCTCATCCAAAATCCCTAATCCATAATTTCTAATCTCTGATCCTTATTCCTTAATTTGTAAACCCTTGTCCATAATCCTTAATCTTTAATAATTAATCACTTAACTCTTAATCCCTGAACCTTAATCAATAATCCTTCATGCCTAATCCCTAATTTTTAATCCTTATACTAATTCCCTAATCCTTACTATCAAATATGTAATAATTAATCCTTAAAACTTAATCCCTAATTATGAATCATAATCCCTAATGCCTCATATTTAATACCTAAACCCTTCCTCCCTAATCTCTAATACCTAATCTTTAATTCCTAATCCCTCCCTCTCTAGTTTGTAATACGTATTCCTTAATCTCTAATCCCTCCCTCGTTAATCCTCTCTAGTTCTTCCATCTTTCTTCTTTCTTCTTTCTTCTTTGTTCTTTCTTCCTTTTTTCTCTTTCTTCCTTCTTCCTTCTTTCCTCCTTTCATCTTCCTTCTTCCCTCCCTTCTTCTTTCCTCCTTCCTTCCTTCCTCTTCTTCTTCTTCTTCTTCTTCTTCTTCTTCTTCCTCTTCTTCTTCCTCCTATTCTTCTTCTTCTTTTTCCTACTTCTTTCATCTTTCTTCTTTCTTTCTTCTTCCTTCTTCCTTCTCCTTAATACCTAATCCTTAATTATCTCTAAACTCTAATCCCTAATATCTAATCTTTAATCCTTAATCCCTAATCTATAATCTATAATCCCTAATCTTTAATCTCTAATACCAAATCCTTAATTCCTGATCCTTTATCATTAACCTTAAATCCTTAATCCCTAATCTCTAATACTTATCATATTCTCTTAATCTTGAAAACCTAATATCTAATCTCTAATCCTAAATTCCTAATCCCTATTCCCTAATCCTTAAGCCCTAATCTCTAATCCCTAATCCTTAAAAATTAATCCTTTAATTCATAATCCCTAATCTTTAATCCCAAATTATTAATCCTTTCATCCCTAATCCCTAATCTTTAATACCTATTACTTATTCCTTAATCCTTAAGCCCTAATCCCTAATTCTTGAGCCCTAATCTCTTATTACTAACCCTCAAATACTTAATCATTAATCCCTAATTCCTCTCTTCTTAATCTTAAATCTAAATTCCTTGATACCTAATCCCTAATCCTTCATTCCTTAATCTCAAATCTCTAATCTCTAATCCCTAACCCCTAATCCCTAATCCCAAATCTATCTCTTCTTTTTGTTCTTCTTTTTCTTCCTCTTCTTCTTCTTCTTCTTCCACATTGTCTACTTCTTCTTCTTCTTCTTCTTCCTCCTCTTCTTTTTCTTCTTCCTTTTCTTCTTTTTCTTCTTCTTCCTCTTCCTCTTCTTCTTTTTCTTCTTCTTCTTCTTCATCATCATCATTTTTAATTCTTCTTCTTCTTCTTCTTCTCTTTCTTCTTTTCTTATTTTTCTTATGCCTCTTATTCTTTTACTTCTTTACTTCTTTTTCAATTTCAACTTCTTATTTTTCATCTTCTTCTTCTTCTTCTTTTCCCTCTCTTTTTCTTTCTCGATCTCCTTCTCGTTCTACTTCTCCTTCTCCTAATCTTTCTAATTCTCCTTCTCCTAATCTTTCTCCTTCTCCTTCTCTTTCTCCATCTTCTTCTCCTACTCCTTCTCCTTCTCCTCCACCACCTCCTCCTCTTTCTCTTTTTCCTTATTTGAATTGTTCTTCTTCTTCTTCTTCTTTCTCTTCTTCCTCATCTTGCTCTTCTTCTTCTTCTTCTTCTTCTTCTTCATCTTCTTCTTCTTCCTCCACTTCATCTTCTTCTTTCTCTTCTTCTTCTTCTTTTTCTTCTTAAACTTTTCAACTTCTTCTTCTTCTTCTTCCTCTTCTTCATCTTCTTCTTCTCTTTCTTTTATTCTTGTTCTTCTTATTCCCTTTATTCTTCCACTTTTTCTTCTTCTTCTTCTACTTCTTCTATTTCTTCTTCTTCTACTACTTCTTCTATTTCTTCTTCTTCTTCTTCTTTTTCTACTACTACTACTTCTTCTATTTCTTCTTCTTCTTCTTCTTCTTCTTCTTCTTTCTTCTACTTCTTCTTCTTCTATTTCTTCTTCTTCTTCTTCTTCTTCTTCTTCTTCTTCTCCTTCTCTATTTTCTTCTCTTTCTCCTTCTCTTCGTCTTTCTCCTTCTCCATCTCCTTTTTCTTTACCTTCTCTTATTCCTCCTTCTACATCTCTTTCTCTTTCTCCATCTCCTTCTTCTTCTTATTCTCCTTCTTCTCCTTCTCCTTCTCCTTCTTCTCCTCCTCCACCTCCTTCTCAGTTTCCTTCTCCTTCTTCTTCGTCTTCTTCTTCTTGCTTTTCTTCCATATTCCATCTTTCTTTTTTCTTCTTTCTTCTTTCTTCTCCCTTCTTTCAACATCCTTCCTCCATCCTTCTTCTTTCGTCCTTCTTCCATCGTCTTTATTCTTTCTCTTCTTCTTCCACTTCTTCTTCTTATTCTTCTTTTTCCTCTTCTTGTTCTTCCTTATCTTCTTCTTCTTTCTTCCTTCTATTTAATTCTAATCCTTAATAAGCAATCACTAATCCATCCTAAATCTTAATTCTTTAATATTTAATCCCAAACCTCTAATCCTTAATCTCTAATCCCTAGACTATAATCCTTTATACCTAATCCCTAATCCTTAATAAAAATTCCATAATCTTTAATCTCTAATCCTTAATCCCTAATCTCTAATCCATGATCATTAATCCCTAATCCTTAATCTCTAATCTTTAATGCTAATCTTAATCTCTCAATCTCTTATCCCAAATCTCTAATCTCTAATCTTGAATCTAACTTCTCTTATCTCTAATCTCTAATCTTTAAACCCTATGCCCTAATCCCTAACTCTTAATCCTAAATAAGTAATCTCTAATCCCTAATCTATAATAATAAATCCCTTAATTCTTAATTCCTAATCACTAATCTCTAATCATTAATCCCTTTATCCCTAATCCCTATTACTTATTTCTTTGTCCTTAAGCCCTAGTCCCTAATCCCTCCTCTAATCTTTAATTCTTATTCCCTGATACCTAATCGCTATTCCTTAAACCCTAATCTCTAATCCCTAATCCTAAATCCATCTCTTCTTCTTCCTCTTCTTCTTCTTCTTCCATATTTTCTTCTTCTTCTTTCTATTCCTCTTCTTCCTCATCTTCTTCTTCCTCTTTTTCTTCTTCTTCTTCTTCTTCCTCATTTTCTTCTTCTTCTTCTTCTTCTTCCATTCTGTCCTCATCTTCCTCTTCATCATCATCTTCTTCTTCTTCTTCCTTTTCTTCTTCTACTTCTTCTTCTTCTTCTTCTCCTTGTTCTTCTTCTTCTTCGTCTTCTTCATGGCCTTTTTCTTCTCCATCTTCTCCATAATAGTTATTCTTTATCCTGTAATCCACAATAAATCCCTTCCTCCTTAATCACTAATTCATAAATGAATAATGCCTAATCCATCCCTCACTAATCGCTAATCCATCATTAATCAATAATCCATAATCCCTAATCTCTAATCATTATTTCTTAATCCCTAATCCTTAATCCCTTAATCCTTAATCCTTAATCCTTAATCTTTAATCTCTAATTGCTAATCCTTAATCTTTAATTTCGAATCCCTAATCTCTTAAACTCTAATCCTTAATACCTAATCCTATTCCTAATTTCTAATCCCTAATCTCTAATCCATAATCCTTAATAACTAATCTTTAATCATAATTCCTATTTCTTAATCTCTAACGCTAATCATAATCCATTAATCTCTAAGTCCTAAACTCTAGTCTCTAATCCTGAATCTTACATCTCTAATCTCTAATCTCTAATTTCTAATCCCTAACCCTTATCCCTATCCCTATTCTCTAATCCCAAATCTCCAATCCAAAATTCATAATCTCTAATCCCTAATTAGTAATAATTAATCCCTCAATTCATAATTCATAACGTCAAATTCATAATAATTAGCCCTTTCATCTCTAATCCTTAATCCCTAATATGTAATATTTATTACTTATTTCCTAATTCCTACTCTCTAATCCCTAATCCCTAACCCTAAACCTTAATCTCTAATTGCTAACTTCCAAATACCTAATCCATAATGCTTCCTCCTCTAATCATTAACCCATATTCTTTAACACCTAAGGCTTAATCCTTTGTTCTTTAATCCTTAATCCTTAATCCCTAATGCCTAATACCTTATCCCTAATCTATCTCTTCTTCCTCTTCTTCATTCAATTCTTCTTCTTCTGTTTCTTCTTCATGTTCTTCTACTTCCTCTTCTTCCTCATCTTCCACTTCTTCTTCTTTTTCTTCTTCTTCCACCTCTTCTACTTCTTCCTTTTTTTCTTCTTCTTCCTATTCTTCTTATTTCTCTTCTTCTTCCTCTTCCTCTTCCTCTACTTGTTCTTCTTCTTCTTTAGCTTCTTCTTCTTTTTCTTCTTCCTATTCTATTTCTTCTTCTTCTTCTTCTTCTTCTTCTTTTATTTCTTCTACTCCTTCTTTTATTTATTCTTCTTCTTCTTTTTCTTCTTCATCATCTTCTTCTTCTTCTTTTTGTTCGTCTTCATCTTAATCATCATCATTTTCTTCTTCTCTTCTTCTTTTTCTTCTTCTTCTTCTCTCGTTCTTCTTCTTCCTCTTCTTCTTCTTCTTTTTCTTCATATTCTTCTTCTTCCTCTGCTTCTTCTTGTTCTTCGTCTTCTTTTTCCTCTTCTTCTTCCTATTATTTTCATCAGCTTCTTCTTCTCCTCCTTCGTCTTCTTGTTCTTCCTTCTCCTTCTTTTTCTTCTCCTTCTTATTCTTCATATTCTTCTTCTTCTTCTTCCAATTCTTCTTATTCTTCTTCTTCTTTTTCTTCATCTTCTCCTTGTTGTTCTTCTTCTTCTTCTTCTTCTTCACCTTCTTCTTCTTCCTAATCCTTAATACCAATTCCCTAATTCCTACTCATTAATCCCTCCGTATCTAACCTCTAATTCTTGATCCTTAATCTATAATCCCTTATCCATCCTTCATTAATCACTAATCCTTAATCCCCAATCAATAATCTCTAATCTTAAACTATAATCCTTATTCTCTAACCCTTAATCCCTAATCTCTAGTCCATCATTAATCCCTAATCCCTAATTATTAATCTCTAATCCCAAATCTATAATCTTTAAACCCTAATCCATAATTCTTAATCCCTAATCCTTAATCCCCAATCTATAATCCAGAATATTTTGTCCCTAATCCCTAATCTCTAATCCATAATCCCTAATCTATAATCTTTCACCTCTAATTCCTAATCTCTTGTCCTAATCTTAATCCTAATCACATAATCTTTAATCTCTAATCCTTAATCCCTAATCCCTAATCCATAATCTTTAGTCGCTAACCACTTATCTCTAATCCTTAATCTCTAAAGCTTAATCACTAATCTTTAATCCATATTCCTTAGTCCTTAATCACAAATCCCCAATCCATAATCTCTCATCCCTAATACTAATACCAATCCCTTATTCTCCAATCTTTAATCCTTAATCTATAATACCTACTCCTTAATCAAAAATCTCTAATTATAAATCACTAATCCCTAATCCTTATTCCCTAATCAATAATCCCTAATCTTTAAAAATTAATCACTTAATTCTTAATCCCCAGTCCCTAATCATTAATCTCATCATCTCTAAGCCTTAACCCTAATCCGTAATCCTTAATCCATAATCCCTATTACATATTCCTTAATCCCTACTCCCTAATCCTAAATCCTTAAACCCTAATCCCTAATCATTAATCCTTAATTGATAATCTCTAACCCCTAATACTTAACCCCATATCACTCCCTCCATAATCTATAATCCATAATAACTTGCCCCTAATCCTTAATCCTTAATCCATCTCTTCTTCATATTGTTCTTCTTCTTCTTCTTTTTCCTCTTCTTCTTTTTCCTCCTCATCCTATTTTTCTTCCTCATCTTCTTCTTCTACTTCTCCCACATCTTCCTCATCTTCTTATTCCTCCTTATCTTCTTCTTTTTCTTCTTCTTGTTCATCATCATCATCTACCACTTCATCTTCTTTTTCTTCATTTTTTTCTTCGTCTTCTTCTTCTCTGACTTCTACTTCTTCCTCCTCTACTTCCTCTTCCTTCTCTTCTTCTTCCACTTCTTTTTCTCTATTTTCTTCTTTTCTTGTTCTTCTTCCTCCTCTTCTTCTTCTCTTTCTTCTTCTTCTCCTTCTTCTCCTTCTTCTTATTATTATTATTCTTTTATTTCTTATTCTCTTTCTATTTCTTCTTCTTCTTCTTATTCTTCTATTTCTTGTTCTCCTTCTTCTTCTTCTTCTTCTTCCTCTTCCTCTTCTTTTTCTCTTTCTTCTTCTTCTTCTCCATCCTTTACTCCTTGTCTTTTACCTTCTCCTCTTCCATCTCCTTTTCCTTCTTCTTCTCCTTCTCCATGACGTTTTGCCTCTCCTTCTCCTTATTCTCCATCTCTTTGTCCTTCTCCTCCTCGTCCTTGTCCTCCTCATCCTTCTCCTTCTTCTTCTTGTTCTTGTTCTTCTTCTTCTTCTACTTCTTGGTTCTTTCTTCTTTCTTCTTTCTTCTTCCTTCTTCCTTCTTCCTTATTCCATATTCTTTCTTGTTTCTTATTTCTTCTTTCTTCTTTCTTCCTTGTTCTTTGTTCTTCCTCTTCTTCTTTCTCTTCTTCTTCCTTGTCTTCTTCTTCTCCTTTCTTCCGTATCCCAAATCGCTTATCCCTAATTCGTAATCCCTAACCCCTAATCAATAACCAATAATCCCTAATCCCTAATCTCTAATCTATTCTCTAATCTCTAAACCTTAATCATTAATCCATAATCCCAAATCTTTAATCTCTAATCCTTAGTCTTAATACCAATCTCTTATTCTTTAATCCCTAAGCCCTAATCTCTAATACCCAATCCTTAATCCAGAATTCTTATTCACTAATCTCTAATTCTAAATCCCTATTTCTAAATCCATAATCTCTAATCCATAATCTCTAATCCATAATCCTTAAACTTTAACAATTAATCCCTTAATCTGTAATCCCTAATTCGTAATTCTTATTCATTAATCCCTTCATCCCAAATCCCTAATTCCTACTACTTATTCCCTAATCCTTTCTCTCTAATCTATAATCCTAAATCCTTAAACCCTTAAACCCTTATTCCTAATTATTAATCCATAATCCCTATTCCTTAATCCTTAATCCTTAATGCTTAATACCTAAAACCTAATCCCTCCCTCCTTAATCTTTAATCCTTTAATTCCTAATACCTAATCCTTAATCTTTAATCCATATTATCTAATCGCTAATCCCTAATCTATAAATCCTAATCCCTAATCTCTAATCCCTAATTCTTAATAACTAATTCCTAATACCTAATTCCTAATTCTTAATCTCAAATCCCTAATCTTATAACAAATCGTTTATTCTCTAATCCCTAATCACTAATCTCTGAAACCTAATCCTTAATCTAAAATCCTTAATCACTATTCTCTAATCTGTAATCCTTATTTCGTAATTTGTAATCTCTAATCTGTAATCCCTAATCTTTAATAATTAATCTCTTAATCGTTAATTTTTATTCCCTAATCCTTAAGTATTGATGCTTCATACATAATCCTTAATCCATAATTCTTATTCCTTATTTCATAATCTCTACTCTCTATTCCATAATCCTGAATCCCTAAATAATAATCCCGAATTATTAATTCATAATACCTAATACCTAATCTCTCCCTCCATAATCTCTAATCCATAATCTCTAATCCTTAATCCCACCCCCTTAATTAATAATCTGTATTTCGTAATCCTTAATCCCTCCATCTTTAATGCCTAAACTCTAATCCTTAAGCCCTAATTCCTAATCCTTAATACATCTCTTCTTCCTCTTCTCCTTCTTATTCTTTGCCTTCTTCTTCCACTTCTTGTACTTCCTAATTCTCTTCTTCTTATCCTTCCTCCTCATCCTCCTCCTCTTCTTCTTCCTCCTCTTCTTCTTCTTCTCCTTCTCCTTGTTCCTCTTCTTCTTTTTTCTTCTACTTCTTTCTTTTTTCTTCTACTTCTTTTTCATCTTCTTATTTTCTTCCCTTTCTTTTTCCTCTTCTTTTTATTCTTCGTCTTCCTCTTCCTCTATTTCATCACTTTCTACTTCTTTTCTTATTCTACTTATTCCTCTTCTTCTTCTACTACTTCTTCTTTTTCTTCTTCTTCTTCTTCTTCTTCTAGTACTTCTTCTTCTCTTACTCTTTCTTCCTCTCCTCCTTTTTTTCTTTCTCCTTCTCTTTCACCTTCTTCTTCTCGTTCCTCATCTCCTTCTCCTTCTCCTTCTCCTTCTCCTTCTCTTACTCCTTCTCCTTCTCTTTCTCCTTCTCCTTCTCTTCTAACTTCTCCTCATCCCCCTTCTCCTTCTTCTTCGTCTTCATATTCGTCTTCTTCCTTCTTTCTTCTTTCTTCTGTCTTTTCTTCTCTCCTTTTTCTTGTTGCTTCTTCCTTCTTCTTTCTTTCATCTTTCTTCCTCCTTCCTTCTTCCTTCTTCCTTCTACCTTCTTCCTTCTTTCTTTTTCCTTCTTCTGTATTCTTCCTCCTCTTCTTCCTCTTCTTCTTCTTCTTTTTCCTCCTCTTCTTCCTCCTCTTCATCTTCTTCTTTCTTCCTTCTTCTTTCTCCCCTCTCCCTTCTTTTTTCTTTCATCTACCTAATTCGTAATCACTAATCATTAATCCCCAATCGTTAATCAATTGCAATTATCCAACCCATAATCTTTAATTTGAAACCTTTGATTCTTAATCTCTAATCCCTAAACACTAATCTCTAATGCCTAATCCCTAATCCTTAATCCCTAATATATAATCTATAATCCATAATCTCTAATTTTTAATCTCTAATCCTTAATCACTATTCCCAAGTATTTAATCCCTAAACCCTAATGCTTATCATAATCCCTTAATTTCTAATCACTAACCTTTAATCAAAAATCCTAACCCAAATCTCTAATCTTTAATCCCAAATCCCTAATTTTTATTCCTTAATCCTTAATCTTTACTACTAAATCCCTAATCTCTAATTAATAATTCTTAATCCTTCTTCTTCCACTTCTTCCTCATCTTCCTCTTCTTCTTCTTCTTCCTCTTCCACTTCTTCTGTCTTCTTCTTCTTCCTCTTCGTCACTTTTTCTTCTTCATCTTCCTCTTCTTCTTCTTCTTTCTCTTCTTCCTCCTCTTCTTCTTCCTCAACTTCTTCTTCTCCTTCTTCTTTTCTTATTCTTCTTATTCCTCTTCTTCTTCCACTTCTTCTTCTTCTTCTACTTCTTCTCCTTCTTCTTCTATATCTTCTTCTACTTCCTCTTCTTCTTCCTCTTCTTCTTCTCCTTCTTCTTCTCTTTCTTCTTTCTTTGTCTTTCTTCTTCTCGTTCTCTTTCTGTTTCTACTTCTCCAACTCCTCCTTCTCCTTCTCCTTCTCCATCTCCTTCTCTTTCTCCATCTCCTCTCCTTCCTCCTCCTCTTTCTGCCTTCCCTTCTACTTCTTCTTCTTCCTCCTCTTTTTTCTTGCTTCTAACTTCTTTCTTAATTCTTTTTCCTTTTTTGTTCTTCCTTCTTCCTTTCGTTTCCTCCTTCCTTCTCACTTCTTCATTTTCATTCTTCCTCTTCTTCTTTTTCTTATTCTTTGTTTTCCCCTTCTTCTTCTTGCTCTTTTTTTCTTTTTCCTACTCCCTAATCCCTAATATTTAATCCATAATCACTAATCCATCCTAAATCTCCAATCCTTAAAATTTAATCCCTAACCTCTAATCCCTAATCTCTACTCCTTAAACTATAATCCATAATACCTAATCGTTAATCCCTAATCTATAATCCATAATACTTGATCTCTAATCTCTAATCCATAATCCCTAACCCTTAATCACTAATCCAAAATCCTTAATCCCTAATCCCTAATCTCTAATGCTTATCCTAATCCCTTAATCTCTAATCTCTAATTTTAATGTCTAATCATAAATCCAACATCCCAAAACTCTAATCTGTAATCTCTAATCCTAAATTGCTATTACCTAATCTTCAATCCCTAGTCCTAAATCCTAAATCTATAATACCTAATCCTTAATAATTAATCCTTTAATTCTTAATCCCTAATGTTTAATCACTAATCATTAATCCCTTTATTATTGGTCTTTAATCCACAATCCCTAATCCATAATCTTTAATTCCTAATCCCTAATCCCGAATACTATTCCCTAATCTCTATTTCCTATCAAATCCCTAATCACTAATCCCATTAGATATTAGGGATTATCGTTTTGAGATTAATGATCAGGGGCAAGGGATTGTGGATTAGCAATTCAGTATTAGGGTTTAGGGATTAAGGATTAGGGATTAAAGAGTTAGGACTAAGGAATAAGTAAAATAGGATTAGGGATTAAGGATTTGGAAGGAGAGATTAGGGATAAAGTGATTAATGATTAGGGATTAGAGATTTAGGATTAAAAGTTTAATTACTAAATATTATGGATTAGGAATTTAGGATTAGGGATTAAGGAATAGGGATTTTGGGTTATCAAGGATTAGAGGTTAGTGATTAGAGATTACAGATTAATGATCAGAGATTAAATGGTTATAATTAGGATAAGGGTTTAAGGATTAAAAATTAAGGATAAGGGATTAGGAATTAGAGCTTACGAAGGGAGGGATTTGGATTAATCATTAGAGATAAAAGACTAGAGATTAGGAATTAGGGATTAGAGATTAGGGATTATCGATTAGGGTTTAAGGATTAGGGATAAGATCAAGAATTAGAGAATAAGGGATTAAATATTATGGATTAGGGATGGATTGGGGATCAGGAAAGAAGAAGAGGAAGAAGAAGTAGTAGAAGAAGAAGAAGAAAAAAGAAGTAGAAGATGAAGAAATAGGAGAAAAAGAAGAAGAATAAAAATAAGAAAAGGAAAAAGAAGGAGGTGAAGAAGAAAAATAAGAAAAAAAAGAAGGAGAAGATGACGAGGAAGAAGAAGAAGTTAAAGAAGAAGATGAGAGAGAAGAAGAAGATGTTAGAGAAGAAGAGGGAAAAATAGGAAAAAGAAAACAACGAAGAAGAAGAGGAAAAGGAAGAAGAAGAAGAGGAAAAGGAACAAGAAGAAGAAGAAGAAAAAGAAAGAGAAGAAGAAAAAGTATAAGAAGAAGTAGAAGAGCAAGAATAAGAAAATGAAGAAGAGGAAGAAGAAGAGAAAGAAGAAGTGTAAGAAGAGATAGACAAAGAAGACGAAGAAGAAGAAGAACAAGAAGATGAGGAAGAAGAAGAAGAGGAAGAAGAAGAAGAAGAAGAAGCAAGGGTAAAAGAAGAACAAGAAGAAGTAGAAGAAGAAGAATAAGAAGAAGAAAAAGAAGAAGAAGATGTTGAGGAAGAGGAAGAAGGAGAAGAAGAAGAGGAAGAGTAAAAAAGAATAAGGAGGAGGAGGAGAAGAAGAAGAAGAAGAAGAAGAAGAACGAGAAGAATAAGAAGGAGAAGAAAGAGAAGAAGGTGAAGAGCAAGAAGAAGAAGAATAAGAAGTGAGAGAAGAAGAATAAGAAGTCGAAGAGGGAGAAGAAAAATAATAATAATAATAATAATAATAATAATAAGAGGAAGAAGAAGAAGAGGAGGAAGAAGAAAAAGAAGAAGAATAAGAAAAGAGAAGAATTAGAAGAAGTGGAAGAAAAAGAAGAGGAAGAAGAAGAAGAAGAAGAAGAAGAAGATTTTGATGAAGAAGAAGAAGGAGAAGAAGAAAGAGAAGAAGAAGAAGAAAAAGAAGAAGAAGGAGAAGCAAAAGAAGAAGAAGAAGAAAAGGAATAAGAAGAAGAAGGAAAAGAAGAAGAGGAAGAAGAAGAAGAACAAGAGTAAGGGGAATAAGAGGAAGAGGAAGAAGAAGAAAATGATGAAGAAGAAGAAGAAAAAGAGGAGAAGAAGAAGAAGAAGAAATAGTAGTAGAAGAAGAAGAGGATGAAGAGATGGATTAAGGATTATGGGTTAAGGATTAGGGATTTGGGAATAAGGAGTAAAGATTAGGGAATGGGGATTATAGGTTATGAAGAAGAAGGAAAAGATGTAGGAGATGAAGACGAAGAAGAAGAAGAACAAGGAGAATAGAAAGAAGAAGAAGAAAAAGAAGAACAAAAAGAAGAAAATGATGAAAAAGAATAAGAACAAGAAGAAGACAAAGAAGAAGTAATAAAAAAAGAAGAGGAAGATAAGGAATAAGAAGAAGAAGAAGAAGAAGAAGAAGAAGAGGAGGAGGAGGAAGAAGGAGAAGAAGAAGAAGATGAAGAAGGAGAAGATTAAGAAGAAGAAGAAGAAGAAGAGGATGAATAAGTTGAAGAAGAAGAAGTAGAGAAAGATGAAGAGAAAAAAGATGAAGAAGTAGGAGGTGAGGATGAACAAGAAAAAGAAGAACAAGAAGAAGATAAGAAGAAAAAGATGAAGAAGAAGAAGAAGAGGAAGAAGAAGAAGAAGAAGAAATAGAACAAGTAGTAGAAGAAGACGAAGAATGAGAAGAAGAAGAAGAAATGGTAGAGGAAGAAGAAGACGAAGGAGAAGAAAAGTAGAAATTTAGGATTACGGGTTAGGGATTAGAGAATAGGGATTAGGGTCTATTGATTAGAGATTAGAGATTAAGGATTTTGATTTAAGATTATAGATTAGAGATTAGGGATTAGTGATTAAAGGAATAAGATTAGCATCAAAGATTAAGATTAGGGATTAAGGATTAAGGATTAGCGATTAAGGCTAGGGATTATGCATTAGAGATTTTGGATGACAAATATGGATTATAGATTAGGACTTAGGGATTAGGTATTAAGGAATAGAGTTTAAGGATTTGAGATTTAGTATGAGAGATTAGAGATTATGGATTAAGGATTTGCAATTAAGGATGAGGGATTAGGGGTTAAGAATTATGGGTTAGGGATTCGGGATTAAGAATTAAGGGTTAGGGATTTGGGTTTAAGGACTAGGAATTGCAGATTATGGATTATGGATTAGGGATTACGGATATAGGATAGATTAGGGATTAGAGATTAGGGATTCGTGAGGAATGGTTTAGGCATTATAAATTTAGAGATGAGAGATTAAGGAGGGAGGGACTAAGGATAATGATTAGGAAATAAAGATTAACAATTATGAAGTACAAGGAGAAGATGAAGAAGACGAAAAAAGAAGAAGAACAAGGAGAAGAAGAAGAAGAAGAAAAGAAGAAAATGATGAAGAGGAGAAGAAGAATAGGAAAAAGAAGAAGAAGAAGTAGAGGAAGAAGAAGATGAAGAAGATGTAGAAGAAGAAGAAATACAAGTAGATGTAGAGGAAGAAGAAGAAGATGAAGAAGAGGAGGAAGAAGAATATGAAGAAGAAAAAGAAGAAGAAGAGGAAGAAGAAGAAAAAGAGGAGGAAGAAGAAGAAAAAGAGGAGGAAGAAAATGATGAAGAAGAAGAAGTAGAATAACAAGAAGAAAAGGAAGAAGAAGAAGAAGTAGAAGAGGAAGAAGAAAAGAAGAAGAAGGATAAGTAGAGGAGGAAGAAGAAGAAGAAGAAAAAGAACAAGAAGAAAAAGTGGAAAAAGAAGAAGAGCAGGAAGAAGATAAAGTAGAAGAAGAAGAAGAAGAAGAAGAAGCAGAAGAAGAGGGGGAAGAAGAAGAAGAAAAAGAAGATGAAGAAAAAGAAGAAGAAGAAAAGAAAGAAGAAGAAGAAGAAGAGGAATAAGTAATAGAAGAAAAAGAAGAAGGTGAAAATGAGGAAGAAGAGGAAGAAGTAGAAGACAATGATAGGGAAGAAGAAAAACAAAACAAAGAAGAAGAAAAGAGGAAAAGGAAGAAGAAGAAGAAGAACAAGGAGAAGTAAAAGAGGAAGAGGAAGAAGAGACAACTTAGGGATTTGGGATTGGGGGATTGGGATTTAGGATTAGGGATTAAGGTTTAAAGGATTAGAGATTAGAAATTAAAGATTAAAGGATTAATGATTAGAGATTAAGAATTAAGGGATTAATTATTAAAGATTAATCATTAAAGATTAGGGATTTAAGATTAAGGATTAGAGATTAGAGAATAGTGATTAGGGATAGCAATTAAAGGTTAGAAGTAAGAGATGTAGGATTTAGGATAGAGATTAGGAATTGGTGATTAGAGATAAAGGGAATAGTGATTAAGGATTAGGGAGAAAGAAGAAGGAGAAGGAGAAGAGTAAGACAACGAAGAAGAAGGGGGAGGTGAAGAAGTGGAAGAAGAATATGAAGAAAGAAGAATGGGAAGATGAAGAGGAAAAAGAAGAAGAAGAAGAAGAGGAAGATGAAGAAGAAGAAGAATAAGAATAAAAAGAAGAGAAGAAGAAAAAGAAAAACAATAATAATAATAATAATAGTAAGTAGAATAAGAAGAAGACGAAGTACAAGAAGATGAAGAAGAAGAAGAAAAAGAAATAGAAGAGGAAGAAGAATTAGAAGAAAAGGAAAAAAAACAAGTTAAGGAAGAAGAAGAGGAAGAGGATTAGGAACAAGTAGAAGAAGAAGAAGAAAAAGAAGAAGAGGTAAAAGAAGAAGAGCAAGAAGAAGAAGAAGCAAATGAAGAAGAAGAAAAAGAAAAAGAAGAGGAAGAAGAAGAAGAAGAAGAAGAAGAAGACGAAGAAGAAGAACAAGAAGAAAAAGAAGATGTGGATGCAGAAGAGGAAGATGGAGAAGAAGGGGAAGTTGAGCAAGAAGTGGAAAAAATCCAAGAAGTGGAAAGAAAAAGAAAGAGGAAAGAAGAATAAGGAAATAAGATGGAAGAAATAAGATGGATGAGTGAAGAAAGAAGAAGGATGATGGAAGAAGTAAAAAGAAGACGAAAGAAGGAAGAAGAAAGAAATAAAAAGGACGAAGAAATAAGGAAGTTGGAAGATGGAAGAAGGACAAAGATGAAGACAATGAAGAAGAAGAAGAAGAGGAGGAAGAAGAAAAAGAAGAAGAAGAAAAGAAGTTGAGGAAGAAGAAGAAGTAGAAGAAGAAGAAGAGGAAAGGGAAGAAGAAGGAGAAGATGAAGAAGAATATGAAGAAGATGAAGAAGAAGAAAAAGAAGAAGAAGAAGTTGATGAAAAAGGAGAAGTAGAAGAAGAAAAAGGAGGAGAAGAGGAAGAGGAATAAGAATAAGAAGAAGAAGTGGAATAAGTGGAAAAAGAGGACAAGGAAGAAGAAGATGGAAAACAAGAACAAGAGAAGAGGAAGAAGAAAGAAGAAGAAGAAGAAGAAGAAGAAGAAGAAGAGAAAAGAACAAAAGACAAAGAAAAAGAAGAAGTGGACTTAGAAGAAGAGGAAGTATAAGAACAAGACGAAGAAGTTGAACAAGAGAGGAAGAAGAAGAAGAAGAAGACAATGAAGTAGAAGAAAAAGAGGAAGTCAAAGAAGAAGAAGAAGAACAAGATGAAGAAGAACCCGAAGAAGAAGAAGAAGTAGAAGAGGAAGAAGATGATGAAGAAGAAGAAGATGAAGAAGAAGAAGAAGAAGGAGAATAAGAAGAAAAAGAAGAAGTAGAAGAGGAAGAAGAAGAAGAAGAAGAAAAAGAAAAGGAGGAGGAGGAAGAAGAAGAAGAAGGAGAAGAAGAAGAAGAAGCAGGAGAAGGAGAAGAAGAATAAGAAGAGGAGGAACAAGAAGAAGAGAAGAGGAAGAAGAAAAAGAAGAAGAAGAAGAAGTAAAAGTAAAAGAATAAGAAGAAGACGAAGCGAAAGAGGAAGAAGAAGAAGAAGAACAAGATGATAATGATGAAGATGAACATGAAGAAGAAGAAGAATAAGAAGAAGTGAAAGTAGAAGAAGGAAGAAGAAGTAAAACAGAAGAAGAAAAGGATGAAGATGTAGAAGAAGAAGAGCAAGAAGAAGAAGAAGAAGAGTAAGAAGAAGAAGAAGATGAAGAAGCGTAAGGGGAAGAAGAAGAGGAAGAAGTGGAGGAGGAAGAAGAAGAAGAGGCTGAAAAAGATAGAAGAAGAAAGAAGAAAGAAGATTGAAGAAGAAAAAATGAAGAAAGAAGAAAGAAGAAAGAAGAAGAAGAAGAAGAAGAAGAAGAAGAAGAAGAAGAAGAAGAAAGAGAGGAAGAAGTAGAAGAAAAATATGGAAAAGAAGAATGAGAAGGTTTTGTTGAAGGAGAAGAAGAAAGAAAAGAAGAAAGAAAAGAAGAAGAAGATGATGAGAAAGAAGGAGGAGAAGAAGAACAAGAGAAAGAAGAAGAAGAAGAAGTAGAAGATGAACAATAAGAGGAAGAAGAAGAAGAATAAGAAGTTATAAAAGAAGAAGAAGAGGTAGAAGAAGAAGAATAAGAAGAAAGGGAAAAACAAGAATAGGATAAGAAAAAGGGTAAGAAGTACAAGAAGAAGATGAAGAAGAAGAAGGGGAAGAAGAAGCATAAGAAGAAGAAGAAGAAGAAGCAGAAGAACAAGAGAAAGGAGAAAAGGAAGCAGTTGAAGAAGAACAACAAGATGAAGAGAAAGATGAGGAAGAAAAATAGGAAGAGGAAGAAGAAGAAGAAGAAGTAGGACAGGAAGATGAGGAAAAAGTGGAAGAATAGTAAGAAGGAGATGATGTAGAAAAAGAAGAACAAGAGGAAGAAGAAGAAGAGCAAGATGAGGAATAAGAGGAAGAACAAAAAGAAGAAGGAGACGAGGAAAAAGATGAAAAAAAGAAAAAGAATTAGATGGAGTGGAAGAAGAAGAAGAAGAAGAAGAAGAAGAAGTGGAAGAAGAGGAAGAAGAAGAATAAGAAGAAGATGAAAATGAAGAAGATGAAGAGGAAGAAGTAGAAGAAGAAGAGACAGAAGAGGAGGAAGAAGAAGATGAAAAAGAAAAAGAACAAGAACAATAAGTGGAAGAAGAGAAAGAAAAAGATGAAGAAAAAGAAGAAGAAGAAGAAGAAGAGGAAAAGAAAGAAGAAGAAGTAGAAGAAGAACAAGAAGTGGAAGAAGAAGAATAAGAAGGAGAAGAAGAAGAAGAAGAAGAAGAAGAAGGGGAAGAAGAAGAGGAAGAAGAAGAAGAAGAAGAAGAAGAATAAAAAGGTGAAGAAGAAGAAGAAGAAGAGGAAGAAGAAGCAGAAGATGAAGAAGAGTTGAAGGATGAAGGAGAAAAAGAATAAGAAGAGTGAGAGGAGGAGGATGAAGAAGAAGAAGAAGAAGAAGAGGAAAATGAGGAAGAATTGGAAGAAGAACAAGATGAGCAAAAGGAAGAAAAAAGAAGAAGAGGAGAGAGAAGGAGAAGAGGAAGAAGAAGAAGACAGATTATAGAGTAGTGGGCAACGGCTTAATGATTAGGAAGTAAGTATTAGGGATTGAGCATTAAGCGTCAGGGAGGGGGATTTGGATTTACGGATTAGGCATTAAGGATGAGGGATAGGGGTTTAAGGATTCGGGATTCCGAATTAAGTATTAAGAATTATTGTTATTGTTTAGGGATTAGGGAATAGATATTTGGGAATAAGGATTAAGAATTAGGTATTAGGTATTAGATTAGGGATTACGAATTTGAAATTAGGGATTAAAGGATTAAGGTTTAACTATTAAGGATTAGGGATTATGGATTAGGGTTTAGGGATTATGAATTAGGGATAAGAGATTAGATATTAAGATTAGGAATTAAGGATAAGGATTCAAGATTAGAAACTAGGGATTAGAAACTATGGATTAAGGATTAGGAATTAAGAATTAGAGATTAGGTATAATGTATTAAATATTAAGGATTATGGATTAGGGGTTAAGGATTAGAGAGAAAGATGAAGGAGAAGGACAAAAGTAAGAAGAAGAAGAAGAAATAGAAGGTGAAAAAGTAGTAGAAGACGAAGAAGAAGAAGAGAAAGAAGAATAGAAAGATGAAGAGGAAGAAGAAGAAGAAGAAGAAGGAGAAGAAGAGGAAGATGATGATGAAGAAGAAGAATGGAAGAAGAGAAGAAGAACAAGTAGGAGAAGAAGAAGAATAATAAGAAGAAGATGGGGAGGAGGAGAAGAAGAAGAAGAAGTAGAAGTAGAAATAGAAGAAGAAGAAAAAAAGAAAAAGAAAATGAAGGAGGAGAGGAAGAAGAAATAGAGGAAAAAAATTAGAAGAGGAGTAAGAATAAGGATAAGAAGGAGGAGGAGGTGGAGGAGGAGGAGAAGAAGAAGGAGAAGAAAAAGAAGAAAAACAAGTAGAGGAAGGAGAAGAGGAAGAAGAGCAGGAAGAAAAAAAGGAAGAAGAAGAAGAAGAGGACCAAGAAGAAGTAAAATAAGAAGAAGAAGAAGAAGACGACAAAGAAGAAGAGGAAGAAGAAGAAGGCATAGAAGAAGAAGAAGAAGAAGAACAACAACAACAATAAAAATATTAATAATAATAATAATAATAATAATTGTAATAATAATAATAATAATAATAATAATAAAAATAGGAAAAAGAAGAAGAAGAAGAAGAAGAAGTGGAAGAGGAAGAGGAAGAAGAAGAAGAAGTAGTAGTAGAAGAAGAAGAAGGAGAAGAATAAGAAAGAAGAAAGTTGAAAGAAGAAGGAACAAAGAAGATTCACAAAGGAAGAAGGAAGAAGGAAGAAGGAAGAAGGAAGAGGAAGAAGGAAGAAGGAACAAGGAAGAAATAAGAAGGAAGAAGAAATAAGGAACATGGAAGATAGATGAAGGAAGAAGAAGAAGAAGAAGAGGAAGAAGAAGAGGAAGAGGAAAAGGAAGAGGAAGAGGAAGAGCTAGAAGAAAACGAAGAGGAACAGGAAGGAGTAGAGGAAGAAGAAGATGAAGAAGTTGAAGGAGAAGAAGAAGAAGAAGAAGAAGAAGAAGATGATGATGATGATGATGAGGAAGAAGAAGAAGAAGAAGATGATGATGATGATGATGATGAGGAAGAAGAAGAAAAAAAAAGAAAAAATTAGAGAGAGAAGTAGAAGGAAAAAGGAATAAGAAGAAGTTGAAGAAGAAGAAGAAGAAGATGAAGATGATGAAGAAGAAACAGAAGAAGAACACGAAGAACAAGAACAGGATGAAGAAGAAGAAGATGAAGAAGTAGAAGATAAGAGGAAGAAGAAGAAGAAGAAAAAGATGAAGAAGTTGATGATGAAGAGGAAGTAAAAGAAAAAAGAAGAAGAAGAACAAGAAGAAAAAGAAGAAGAAGTGAAAGAAGAAGAAGAAGAAGAAAAGGAGAATACGAAAAATAAGTAGTAGAAGAAGAAGAAGAAATAGAGATGGAAGAAGAACATGATGAAGTAGAAGAAGTACAAACTGAAGAAGAAGAAGAAGAAATAAAAGAAGAAGAAGAGAAATAAAATGAAGAACATGAAGAAGAAGAAGAAGAAGAAGAAGAAGAAGAGGAAGAAGAAGAAGAAGAAGAAGGAGAAGAGGTAGAAGAAGTAGAAGAAGAAGAAGAAGAAGAAGTGGAAGAAGAAAAAGAAGAAGAAAAGAAGAAAAAAAATAAGAGAAGGAAAAAGCGAAGAAGAATAAGAAGAAGAAGTAGAAAAAGAAGAATAAGAAAAGGAAGAAGAAGAAGAGCAAGATGAAGATGATGAAAAAAAGAAAGAAGAAGAAGAAGAAGAAGAAGAAAAAGAAAGCAGAAGAGTAAGGAAAGAAAAAAGAAGTAATTGAGAAGATGGAAGAAGAAAGAAAGAAGGAAGAAGGAAAAAGGAAGAAGGAAGAAGATGAAGAAGAAAAAGAAGAAGAAGAATAAGAAGAAGGAGAGGAAGAAGAAGTGGAAGTGGAAGAAGACGAAGAAGAGGAAGAGGAAGAGGACGGGAAGGAGGTAGAAGGGCATTAAGAGGAATAAGAAGAAGAAGAAAAGGAAGAAGATGATAAACAAGAAGAAGAAGAAGAAGAAGATGAAGATGAAGAAGTAGAAGAAGAAGAAGAAGAAGAAAAAAATGAAGAGGAAGAAGAAAAAGAAGATGTAGTAGTAGTAGTAGTAGAAGAAGAAGAAGAAGAAGAAGACAAAGAAGAAGAAAAGAAGAAGAAGAAAGAGAAGAAGAGGAAGCTGAAGAAGAAGAAAAAGAAGAAGTCAAAGAAGTAAAAGAAAAGATGATGAAGGAGAAAACGACAAAGAAGAACAAATAGAAGATGACGAAGTAGAAGAGAAGAAGAAGTAGTAGTAGCAAAAGAAGAAGATGATGAAGATAGAAGAAGAAGGAAAAAGAAAGTAAGAGGAAATAAGAAGGAATAAGAAGAAAGATTAAGAGCGAAGAAGAAAGAAGAAATAAGAAAAAAAAGAAAGAAGAAAGAAGAAGAAAGGGAGATGAAAGAAGAAAGAAGGAAGAAGGAAGAAGGGAGAAGGAAGAAGCAAGAAGCAAGAAGGAAGATGGAAGAAGCAAGATTGAAGTGGGAAAAAGGAAGATGGATGGAGGAAGGAAGAAGGAACAAGAAATAAGAAAGAAGAAAGAAGAAGAAGAAAGAAGTAGAAGAAAAAGTTGAAGAAGGAGAAGGAGAAGGGGAAAGGAAAGGAGGAAGAAGAGAACAAGAAGGAGAAGGAAAAGAAGGTAAAGGAGAAGGAGAAGAAGAAGAAGAAGACAAGAAATAAGGAGAGGAAGAAGAACAAGAGGAAGAAGGAAAGGAACAAGAAGTAGAAGATGAAGTAGAGAAGAAGAAGAAGAATAAGAAGAATAAGGAGATGTAAAAGAAGAAGAAGAAGAAGATGAAGAAGAAGAAGAAGCAGAAGAAGAAGATGAAGAAAAGGAAGAATAAGTATAAAGACGAGAGGAATAAAGAGAATAACCAAAAGAAGAGAAACATGAGGAGGAAAAAATTGAAGAGGAAGAAAAAAAAGAAAGAGAGGAACACAAGGAAGAAGAGAAAGAAGAACAAGAAGAGGAGGAAGAAGAAGAAGAGCATGATAAGGTACTAGAAGAGGAGGAAGAAGAAGTACAAAAAGAAGAAAGAGAGGAGGATAAAGAAGGAAAAGAGGAAAAAGCACAATAAAAAGGATGTGAAGAAGAAGAATAATAAGAAAATGTTAGAAGAAGAAGAAGAAGAAGATGATGATGATGATGATGAAAAAGAAGAAGAGGAAGAGAAGAAGAAGAAGAAGAGGAAGAAGAAGTAGAAGAAGAAGAAGAAGAAGGAGATGAAGCGAAAGAAGAATATGAGGAAAAAGAAGAAGAAGAAGAAGAAAAGAAAGCAGAAGAGTAAGGAAAGAAAAAAGTAGTAATTGAGAAGATGGAAGAAGAAAGAAAGAAGAAGGAAGAAGGAAAAAGGAAGAAGGAAGAAGATGAAGAAGAAAAAGAAGAAGAAGAAGAATAAGAAGGAGAGGAAGAAGAAATGGAAGTGGAAGAAGACGAAGAAGAGGAAGAGGAAGAGGACGGGCAGGAGGTAGAAGAGCATTAAGAGGAATAAGAAGAAGAAGAAAAGGAAGAAGATGATAAACAAGAAGAAGAAGAAGAAGAAGAAGAAGAAGATGAAGATGAAGAAGTAGAAGAAGAAGAAGAAGAAGAAGAAGAAAATGAAGAGGAAGAAGAAAAAGAAGATGTAGTAGTAGTAGTAGAAGAAGAAGAAGAAGAAGAAGAGAAAGAGAAGAAGAAGAAGAAGACAAAGAAGAAGAAAAGAAGAAGAAGAAGGAGAAGAAGAGGAAGCTGAAGAAGAAGAAAAAGAAGAAGTTAAACAAGTAGAAGAAAAGATGATGAAGGAGAAAATGACAAAGAAGAACAAATAGAAGATGAAGAAGTAAAAGAGAAGAAGAAGTAGTAGTAGCAAAAGAAGAAGACGATGAAGATAGAAGAAGGAAAAAGAAAGTAAGAGGAAATAAGAAGGAATAAGAAGAAAGATTAAGAACGAAGAAGAAAGAAGAAATAAGAAAAAAAAGAAAGAAGAAAGAAGAAGAAAAGGAGATGAAAGAAGAAAGAAGGAAGAAGGAAGAAGCAAGAAGCAAGAAGGAAGATGGAAGAAGCAAGATTGAAGTGGGAAAAAGGAAGATGGATGGAGGAAGGAATATGGAGGAAGGAAGAAGGAAGAAGAAATAAGAAAGAAGAAAGAAGAAGAAGAAAGAAGTAGAAGAAAAAGTGGAAGAAGGAGAAGGAGAAGGGGAAAGGAAAGGAGGAAGAAGAGAACAAGAAGGAGAAGGAAAAGAAGAAGGTAAAGGAGAAGGAGAAGAAGAAGAAGAAGACGAGAAATAAGGAGAGGAAGAAGAACAAGAGGAAGAAGGAAAGGAACAAGAAGTAGAAGTTGAAGTAGAGAAGAAGAAGAAGAATAAGAAGAATAAGGAGATGTAAAAGAAGAAGAAGAAGAAGATGAAGAAGAAGAAGAAGTACAAGAAGAAGATGAAGAAAAGGAAGAATAAGTATAAAGACGAGAGGAATAAAGAGAATAACCAAAAGAAGAGAAACATGAGGAGGAAAAAATTGAAGAGGAAGAAAAAGAAGAAAGAGAGGAACACAAGGAAGAAGAGAAAGATGAACAAGAAGAGGAGGAAGAAGAAGAAGAGCATGATAAGGTACTAGAAGAGGAGGAAGAAGAAGAAGTACAAAAAGAAGAAAGAGAGGAGGATAAAGAAGGAAAAGAGGAAAAAGCACAATAAAAAGGATGGGAAGAAGAAGAAGAATAAGAAAATGTTAGAAGAAGAAGAAGATGATGATGATGATGATGATGATGAAAAAGAAGAAGAGGAAGAGAAGAAGAAGAAGAAGAGGAAGAAGAAGTAGAAGAAGAAGAAGAAGAAGGAGATGAAGCGAAAGAAGAATATGAGGAAAAAGAAGAAGAAGAAGAAGAAGAAGAAGAGGATGGAGAAGAAGAAGAAGGAGGAGAAGAAGAAGAAGACATAGAAGAAAGATAAGAGAAAGAAGAACAAAAAGGAGAAGAAGAAGAAGAGGAAGAAGGGGATGAAGAAGTAGAAGAGCAAGGAGAGGAAGAGGAAGAAGAAGTAGTAGAAGAATAAGGGAAAGAGGAGGAGAAGGAAGAAGAAGAAGAAGAAAAAAAGAGAAAAATGAAGAAGAATATGAAGAAGAACAAGAAGAAGACAAGGAAGAAGAAGAAGAAGAAGAATAGAAAGAAGAAGAAGTGGAAGAAGAAGAGGAAGAAAAAGAAGAAGAAGAAGACAGATTATGGACTAGTGTCTGACAACTTAGGGATTAAGAATTAGGTATTAAGGTTTTGGGATTAGAGATTAGGGAAGAAGGGATTCAAGATTATGGATTAGGGAATAAGGATTAGAGATTAGGGTTTAGGGAATAAGGATTTATGATTTAGAATTAAGAATTAAGGATTATGGATTAGTGATTAGGGTTAGGGTTTAGGGATTAGGGATTAGGGATTACATATTAGGAGTTATTGATTAATGGATTAAGGATTACGTATTAGGGATTAAGGATTAGGTATTAACATTTAAACATTGGGATTTTGGGTTTATGAATTAAGATTTAAAGATTAGAGCTTAGGATTAGGAATTCAGAATAAGGATTAGAGATTAAGGATTAAGAATTGGAGATTTCTGATAAAGTATGAAAGATTAGGCATTAAAGATTAGACATTAGGGATTAAAGATTTAAAATTAGGGTTTAAGGATAAAGGATTAGTTATTAAGGATTATGGATGGTTTAAACATTAAATATTAAGGATTAGTTATTCGTGATTAGGGATTTGATGTTGGGGATTAGCGATTAGGGACTAGGATTTTAGATGAGATAGAGGGATTAGGTATTATAGATTATAGATTATAGATTATGGATAAAGGGGTGCAAGATTAGGGATTATGGTTTTTTTATAAAGAAGAAGAAATAGAAGAAGAAGAAGAAGAACATAGAGAAGAAGAAGAAGAAGATAAAGGAGAAGATGATGAAAGAAGAAGAAAAGAAAGGAAGAAAGAAGGAAGAAGAAGAAAGAAATGAGAAGGAAGAGGGAAGATGGAAGAAAGAAGAAGAAAGAAGAAAGAAGAAAGAAGAAAAAAGAAAAAAGAAAAAAGAAAGAAAGAAGGAAGAAGGAAGAAGAAAGAAGAAAGAAGTGAGAAGCAAGAAGGAAGAAGGTTGAAGAAAGAAAAAAGAAGGAAGAAGGAAGAAGACATAAGAAAGAAGAAAGAAAAAAGAAGAAAGAAGAAAGAAGAAGAAGTAGAAGATGAAGAAGGAGGAGAAGGAGAAGATGAAGAAGAGGAAGAGGAAGAAGAAGAACAAGAAGAAGAAGATGAAAATGAAGAAGTAGTAGTAGTAGTAGTAGAAGAAGAAGAAGAAGAAGATAGGAAAAAAGAAGAACTTGAAGAAGAAGAAGAGGTTGAAGAAGAAAAAAAGAAGAAGCAGCAAAAGAAGAAGAAGAGGAAGAAGAGGATGAGGAAGAAGAAGAAGAACAAGAACAAGAAAAAGAAGATGAAAAAGAAGAGGAAGATGGCAAAGAATGTGATTAAGAATAAGAAGAGGACAAGGAAGAAGGAAAAGAAGAAGAGAATGAAGGAGAAGGAGAAGAAGAAGAAGAAGAAGAAGAAGAAGACAGATTATAGGGTAGTGGACAAAGGCTGAAATATTAGAAATTAGGGATTGGGGATTAGGCATTAGGAATGGAAGGATTTTTATTTATGTATTAGGGATTAAGGATTAGGAATTGGGGTTTATGGATTAGGGATTCAGGAAAAAGAATTAGGAATTAGGGTTAGGGTTTAGGGAATAGGGACTATGTCATAGGGCTTTGGGAAAAAGGAATAGGAATTAGGTATTAGGGATTAAATTAGGGATTCAAGATTAGAAAATGGAAATAAGGGATTAAGGATTAAGTATTATGTATGAGGGATTAAGAATTAAGGTTTTGGGATTATGAATTAGGGATTAGAGATTACAGACTTAGGATTAGGAATTAAAGACAAAGATTAGAGATTAGAGATTAAGGATTTTTTATCAAGGATTAGGGATTAGTGATTAGGAATTAGGAATTAGGGATTAAGGACAAGGGAGAAAGAAGATGAATGACATGAGTAAGAAGAAGAAGAAAAAGAAGGCAAAGTAGTAATAGTAGTAGTAGAAGAAGAAGAAGAAGAGGAAGAGGAAGGGGACGATGAAGAGGAAGAAGAAGAAGAAGAAAAAGAAGAAAAAGAAGTAGAGAAGAAGAAGAAGAAGAAGAAGTAGAAGAAGAATAAGAGAAAGGAGGAGAAGAAGAAGAAGAAGAAGTAAAAGAAGAAGAAATAGAAGAAGAAGGAGAAGAAGGAGAGAAGAAGAGAAAATAGAAAAAAAAGAAATAGAAGACGAAGAAGAATAAGAACAAGAGTGAGAAGAAGAAGGAGGAGAAGAAAAAAATAAAGTAGAAGAAGAAGAGCAAGAAGAACAGGAAAAAGAAGAAGAAGACGATGAAGAAGAAGAAGGGGAAGAGGAAAAAGAAGAAGGCGAAGAAGAAGAAGTAGAATAATTATAACCATCGTAATAATAATAAGAAGAAGAAGAGGAAAAGAAGAAGAAGAAGAAGAAGAAGAAGAAGAGGAAGAAGAAGAACTTGAGGAAGAAGAAGAGGAAGAAAATGAAGTGGAAGATGAGGAAGAAGAAGAAAAAGAAGGAAATAGTAGAAAAAAGAAGAAACAAGAAAGATGAAAGAAGAAAGGGGAAGGAAGAAAGAAGATGGGAGAAGACAGAAAGACAACGAAGAAGGAAGAAGGAAAAAGAAGGAAGAAGGAACAAACAAGAAGGAAGAAGGAATAAGGAAGATGGAAGATAGAAGAAGGAAGAAGAAGAAGAAGAAAAAAAAGAGGAAGAAGAAAAGGAAGAGGAAGAGAATGAGGAAGAGGTAGAAGAAGATGAGGAGGAAGGGGAAGAAGAAGGAGAACGAAATAAGAAGAAGTAGAAGTAGATGAGGAAGAACAAAAAGAAGAAAAAGAAGAGAAAGAAGAAGAAGAAGAAGAAGAAGAAGAAGAAGGAAAGAAAAAGAAGAAGAAGAAGTAGGAGAGGAATAAGAAGTTGATGAATATGATGAAGAAGAAGTGGAAAAAGAAGACATGGAAGAAGAAGAAAAAGAAGAAGAAGAAGAAGAAAAAGAGAAGAGTAGGTGGAAGAAGACAAAGAAGAAGAAGAAGATGAGAAAGGAGATGAAATAGAAGACGAAGAAGAAGAAGAAGAGGAAGAAGAAGAAGAAGATGAGGCAGAAGATGAAGAAGTAGAAGAAGAGAGGAAGAAGAAGAAGACAAAAAAGAAGTAGAAAAAGAAGTAGTATAAGAGGAAGAAGAAGAAGAAGGAGAATGAGAAGAAGAGGAAGGAGTACATGAAGAAGAAGAAAAATAGGAGGAAGAAGATTAAGAAGAAGAAGCAAAAATAATAGTAGTAGAAGAAGAAGAATAACAAGAGGAAGAGGAAGAAGAAGTAGAACAAGAAAGAAGAAGAAAGAGGAAAGAAAAAAAGTAGGCAGAGAGAAGATGGAAGAAAGAAGAAGGAAGGACATAAGAAGCAAATGAAGATGAAAAAGTAGAAGATGAAGAAGAAGAAGAAGAAGAAGAAAAAGAAGATGAAGAAGTGGAAGAGGAAGACAGAGAAGAAGCGAAGAATGTAGAAGAAGATGAAGTGTAAGGGGAAGAAGAAGAAGAAGAGGAACCAGATAATGATGAAGAAGAAGATGAGGAAGATGAAGAAGAAGTAGAAGAAGAAGATGATGAAGAAGAAGAAGAAGATGAAGAAGAAGACGAAGAAGAAGAAGAAGAAGGAGAAGAAGAAAATGAAGAAGAAGAAGAAAAAGAAGAAGATGAAAAGGTTGAAGAGGAATAAGAAGAAGAAGGAGAAGGAAAAGAAGAAGAAGAAGAAGAGGAGGAGGAGGGGAAAGAAGAAGGAGGAGAAGAAGAAGAAGTAGAGAAGAAGAAGTAGAAGATAAAGAAGAAGAAGAAGATGAAGAAGAAGGAAAAGAAGAAGAAGACGAAGAAAAAGAAGAAGAAGAGGAAATCGAAGAGGAAGAAGAAGAAGAAGAAGTCAAAGAAGTAGAAGAAGAGATGAAGAAGAAGAAGTAGATGAAGAAGAACAAGTAGAAGAAGAAGAAGAAACAAAGGAAGTAAAAGAAGAAGAAGAAGAAGAAGAAGAAGAAAAAGAACAACATGAAAATGAAGTAGGAGAGGAAGAAGAAGAAGAAGAAGAGTAGTAAGAAGAACAGCAAGAAGAGGAAGAAGTAGAAGAAAAAAGGAAGAAGAAGAAGAAGAAGAAGAGGATGGAAGAAGAAGAAGAAGAAGAAGAAGATGAGGAAGATGAATAAGAAGGAGACGAAGAAGAAGAAGATGATGAAGAAAAAGAAAAAGAGGATGAAGAGCAGGAAGAAGAAAAAGAAGACAAAGAATAAGAAGAGGAAGAGTTGGAGGAAGAAGAAGAAGAAGAAGAAGAAGAGGAAGATGAGAAAGAATAGGAAGAAGAACAAGAAGAGGACAAGGTAGCAAAAAAAGGAAAAGTGAAAGAACAAGAAGAGAAAGAAGAAGAAGTTGAAGAAGAAGAAGACAAATCATAAAGTAGTGGCCGATGTCCTAATTATTAGGAATTAGGTGTTAGGGATTCGGGATAACGCGTTAGGGAGGGAGGGATTCAGATTTATCGATTAGGGTTTATGGATAAAGGATTAGGGCTTAGGGATTAGGGATTTGGGATTCAGAATTACTAATAATTCTTCGGGTTTAGAGATTAGGGGTTACGTAATAGAGATTTGTGAAAAAATTAGGGATTAGATTATGGATTAGGGATTAGAAATTAGGGATTAAAAGATTAAGGATTTAGTATTAAGTATTAGGGATTAAGGATTAAGGTTTTAGGATTATCTATTAGGGATTAGAGATTCGAGAATTTCGATTAGGAATTCAAAACAAGGATTAGGGGTTAGAGATTAGGGATTATGGATTAAGGATCAGAGATTAAGAATTTGAGATTAGGGATTAGGTATTAAAGATTAGGGATTATAAATTAAGGATTAAGTATTAGGGAGGAAGAAGAAGGAGAAGGATATGAGCAAGAAGAAGATGAAGAGAGAGAAGGTAAAGTAGTAGTAGTAGAAGAAGAAGAAGGAAAGAAGGGGAAGACGAAGAGGAAAAAGTAGAGGAAGGCAAAAAAGAAGAAAAACAAGAAGAGGAAGAAGAAGAGGAAGAAGAACAGAAAGAAGAAGAAGACAAAGAAGAAGAACAAGAAGAAGAAGAAGAGGAAAAAGAAGAAGAGAAAGAAAGAAATGACGTAGAATAATAAAAAAATAAGTGGAAAAAGAAGAAAAAGAAGAACCAGAAGAAGAAGAAGAAGAACTAGAAGGAGAAGAAGAAGAGGAAGTAAAAAATGAAGAAGATGAATATGATGGAGATGAGAAAGAAGAAGAAAAAATAAGAAGAAGAATGAAGAAGAAAGAAGAAAGATGAAAGAATAGAGAAGAAGAAAGAAAGAAGATGGGTGAAGGAAGAAAGAAGAAGGAAGAAGGAAGTAGGAAAAGGAAGAGGGAAGAAGGAAGAAATAAGGAAAAAGGAATAAGGAAGATGGAAGATAGAAGAAGGAAGAAGAAGAAGAAGAGGAGGAGGAAGAAGAAGAGGAAGAGGAAAAGTAAGAGGAAGAGAAAGAGGAATAGGCAGGAGAAGACGAAGAGGAAGGCGATGAAGAAGGAGAAAAGGAAGAAGAATAAGAAAAAGAAGAAGTGGAAGAAGAGGAAGAAGAAGAAGAAGAGGAAGAAGAGGAAGAGGAAGAAGAAGAAGAAGATGAGAAAGAAGTACAAGAGGAAGATGAAGAAGAAAAAGAAAAAGAGAAAAAAAAAGAAGTAGATGAGGAATGACAAGAAGTTGATGCAGAAGAAGAAGAAAAAGTAGAAAAAGAAGACAATGAAGAAGAAGAAGAAGAAGGGAAGAGGAAGTAGAAGAAGACAAAGAAGAAGAAGAAGAAGAAGTAAAGGAAGAGGAGGAAACTGAAGAAGAAGAAAAAGAAGAAGAAGAAGAAGAGGTGAAGGAAGAGGAAGAAGAAGAAGAAGAAGATGAAGAAGTAGAAGTGAGGAAGAAGAACAAGAAAGAAGATGATGATGATGAAGAAGAAGAAGAAGAAGAAAAAGTAGTAGAAGAAGAAGAATGAGAATAAGAAAAAAAGGAAGAAACAAAAGAAGAAGAAGAAGAAAAAGAGGAAGCAGAAGATGAAGATGAAGAAGAAGAAGAAGAAGAATAAGAAAAGGAAAAATAAGAAGAAGAGAAGAAGAAGGAGAAGATGAAGAAGAAGAAGAAGAAGCAGATGAAGAAGTAGAAGAAGAATAAGAAGAGGAAGAAGAAGAAGAAGAGGAAGAAGAAGAAGTAGAAGAAGAAGAATGGGAAGAGGAAGTTGAAGAAGAAGAATAAAAGAAGAAGAGAAGAAGGAGAAGATGATGATGAAGAAGAAGAAGATGAAGATAAAGAAGAAGAAAAAGATGAAAAAGAGGAACAAGAAGAAGAAGAAGAAGAAGAAGAAGAAGAAAAAAAAGAAAGAAGAAGAAAGAAGAAAGAAAAAGAAGGAATAGAGAAGATAGAAGAAAGAATAAGGAAGAAGGAAGAAGATGAAGAAGTAGAAGAAGAACATGATGATGAAGGAGAAGAAGAGAAAGAGGAGGTAGAAGAAGATAAGTAGAAGGGGAAGAAGATGAAGACAATGGAGAAGAATAAGAAGAAGAAGAAGATGATGATGATGATGATGATGATGATGAAGAAGAATAAATGAAGAAGAAGAAGAAGAAGAGGAAGGGGATGAAGAGCAGGAGGAAGAAGAAAAATAAGACAAAGAATAAGAAAAGGAAGTGGAGGAGGAGGAGGAAGAAGAAGAAGAAGAAAAAGAGGAAGGTAAGGAAGTATAGGAAGAACAACAAGAAGAGGACAAGGCAGAAGAAAAAGAAAAAGAGAAAGAACAAGAGAAAGAGAGGAAGAAGAAGTAGAAGACAGATTATAGAGTAATGGGTGACGTCCTATAGATTAGTAATTAGTTATTAGGATTTAGGATAATGCATTAGGGAGGTAGGGTTCAGATATTTCGATTAGGGATTAAGGATAAAGAATTAGGGTTTATGGATTTGTGATTCTGGATTAAGAATTAGGAATAAAGCTAAGGGTTTAGATTAGGCATTAGGGATTAGGTAATAGGGATTTGGTAGAAAAAATAGGAATTAGGTATTAGGGATTAGATTATGGATTATGGATTGAAAATAAGGGAATAAAAGGTTAAGGATTTAGTATTAAGTATTAGGGATTATTGATTAAGGTTTTGGGATTATTTATTAGGGAATAGAGATTAGAGATTTTGGATTCGAAATTCAAGACAAGGATTTGAAATTAGAGATTAGGGATTATGGATTAAGGAATAGGGATGAAGAATTTGAGATTAGGGATTAAGAATTAAAGATTGAGGATTAGGAATTAATGGTTAAGTATAAGGGAGAAAAAAGAAGGAGAAAGATAAGAGAAAGAAGAAGATGAAGAAAAATAAGGTGAAGTAGTAGTAGTAGAAGAAGAAGAAGATGAAGAAGAAGGGGAAGACGAAGAGGAAAAATAAGTAGTAGTAGAAGAAGATGATGAAGTACACAAAGAAGAAGAAGAAGAAGAAGAATAAGAAGAAGAAGAGAAAAAAGAAGAGGAAGAAGACGAAGACATTGTATAATAATAATACTAAAAATGATAATAAGAGGAAAAAGAAGAAGAAGAAGAACCAAAAGAAGATGAAGAAGAGGAAGAAGAAGAAGAAGATGAGGAAGTAAAAATTGAAGAAGAAGAATAAGATGAAGATGAGGAAGACGAAGAAAAAGAAGAAGTAGAAAGGCGAAGAAAGAAGAAAGATGAAAAAAGTGAGAAGAAGTAAGAAAGAAGATCGACGAAGGAAGAAAGAAGGAAGAAGGAAGAAGGAAAAGGAAGAAGGAAGAAGGAAGAAATAGGGAAGAAGGAATAAGGAACATGGAAGATAGAAGAAGTAAGAAGATGACGAAGAAAAAGAAGAACAAGAAGAAAGAGAAGAGGAAGAGGAAAAGGAAGGGGAAGAGAAAGAGGAAGAGGTAGGAGAAGACGAAGAGGAAGGCGAAGAAGAAGAAGAAAAGGACGAAGAAGAAGAAGAAGAGGAGGAAGAAGAGGAAGATGAAGAAGAAGAAGATGATGAGGAAGAAGAACAAAAAGAAGACAATGAAGAAAAAGAAGAAGAAGAAGAAGAAGAAGAAGAAGTAGAAGAAGAATGATAAGAAGTTGATGATGAAGAAGAAGAAGAAGTGGAAAAAGAAGATCAGGAATAATAAAAAGAAGAAGAAGAATAGAAGAGGAAGTAGTAGAAGACAAAAAAGAAGAAGAAGAAGAAAAAGAGGAAGAAGAGGAAATCAAAGAAGAAGAAGAAGAAGAAGAAGAAGATGAAGAAGAAGAGGAGGAGGAAGAAGAAGAAGAAGAAGAAGCAGAAGAAGAAGAAGAAGATGAAGTACAAGAAGTGAGAAAGAAGAACAAGAAGAAGATGAAGAAGAAGAAAAAGAAGAAGAAAAAGTAGTAGAAGAAGAATAATTAGAATAAGAAGAATATAAAGAAATAAAAGAAGAAGAACAAGAAAAAAAGGAGGAAGAAAAAGATGAAGAAGAAGAAGAAGAAGAAGAATAAGAAAAGAAAGAATAAGAGGAGGAGAAGAAGAAGGAGAAGAAGAAGCAAAAGAAGAAAAAGAAGAATAAGAAGAGGAAGAAGAAGAATAAAAGGAAGAAGTAGTAGTAGTAGTTGAAGAAGAAGAAGAAGAAGAAGAATGGGAAAGGAAGTAGAAGAAGAAGAAGAAAAAGAAGAAGAAAAGAAGAAGGAGAAGGTGATGAAGAAAAAGAAGATGAAGAAAAAGAAGTAGAAGAAAATGAAGAAGAGGAACAGCAAGAAGAAAAGGATGGGAAAGAAGAAGAAGGAAGAAGGATGAAGATGACGAAGTAGAAGAAGAAGAAGAAGGATAGGAAGAGGAAGAGGAGTTAGTAGAAGATATGGGGAAGGGGAAGAAGAAGAAGAAGAAGAGGACGAAGGCGATGAAGAAGAAGAAGAAGAAGAAGAAGAAGAAGAACAAAATGAAGAAGAAGAAGAAGTGGAAGAAGAAGGAAAGGAATAAGAAGAAGAAGAAGAAGAAGTGGAAGAAGAAGAGGTGGAGGAGGAAGTGAAAAAAGAAGAAGAAGAAGAAGATGACAAAGAAGATGATGATGAAGAAGAAGATTATGATGAAGATGAATCCAAAGAAGAAGAAAAAGAAGAAGAAATCAAAGATGTAGAGGAAGAGATGATGAAGAAGAAGATGAAGAACAACAACAAGTAGTAGAAGAAGAAGTAATAAAACAAGAAGAAAAAGAAGAAGATGAAGAAGAAGTAGAATGAAGGAGGAAGAAGAAGAAGAAGAACAAGAACAAGAACAAGAAAAAGAAGAAGAAGAAGAAGAAGAAGTGTGAGATGAAGAACAGGAGGAGAAGAAGTAGAAGATGAAGGGGAAGAAGAAGAAGAAGAAGAAGAGGAAGAAGAAGAAGAAGGAGAAGGCAAGAAGAAGAAGAAGAAGAAGAAGTGGAGGATGAAGAATAAGAAGGACTGGTAGAAGAAGAAGAAGAGGAAGAAGAAGAAGAAGAGGAGGAAGAAGAAAAGAATGAATTAGAAAAAGAAGAAGAAGAATATGAAGAGATAAAGGAGCAGGGAGAAGAAGAAGAGAAAGTAGATGAAGAAGAATAGGAAGACAAAGAAGAAGAGGCCAAGGAAGAAGAAAAGGAAGAAGAGAAAGAAGGAGAAGAGGAAGAAGAAGAAGAAGAAGAAGATAGATTATAGAGTTTTGAGCGATGGCTTAATGATTAAGAATTAGATATTAGGGATATGGGACTATGTGTTACGGAGGGAGGGATTTAGATTTATAGATAAGGGATTATGGATTAGAGATTAGGGTTTATGGATGAAAGATTTGGGATTAAGAATTAGTAATTAAGGTTAGGGTTTAGGGATTAGGTAATAGGGATTTGAAAATAAGGATTTGAAATACTATAATAGGGATCAGATTGGTGATTAGGGTATAGGGATTGGAAATAAGGGATTTAGGGATTAATGATTAAGTACTAAGTATTAGGGATAATGGATTAAGGTCTTGGGATTATGAATTAGGGATGGGATATTAGAGATTTAAGATAAGGAATTCAAGAAAAGGAGTAGAGATTAGAGATTAGGGATTATGAAAGAAGGATTAGGAATTTGGAATTAGGGATTACAGATTACCTATTAAAGATTAAGAGGTAGGAATTAAGGATTAAGTATTAGGAAGAAAGAAGAAGATGAAGAAGAGGATGAAGAAGGGGAAGATGAAGAGGAAAAAGAAGTAGTAGTAGAAGAAGAAGACGAAAATGATGATGATGAAGAAGAAGAACAAGAAGAGAGAAGAAGAAAAGAAGAAGAAGAAGAAGAATAAGAAGAAGAAGTAGAAGAGGAAGAAGAAAAAGAAGAAGAAGAAGAAGAAGAAGAAGAACAAGAAGAAGAAGGAGACAAAGAAGATGAAGTAGAAGAAAAAGAAATAGAAGAATAAGAAAAATAAGAACAAGAAGGTGAAGAAAAAGGAGAAGAAGAAAAAAGAAAAAAAAAGTAGAGGAAGAAGAAGAGGAAGAAGAACAGGAACAAGAAGAAGATGTAGAATAATAATAATAATAATAATAATGATAATAATAATGATAATAATAATAATAATAAGAGGAAAAAGAAGAAGAAGAAGAAGAAGAAGAAGAAGAGGAAGAAGAAGAAGAAGCTGAGGTAGAAGTGGAAGAAGAAGAAGGAGAGGAAGATGAGGAAGAAGAAGAAAAAGAAGAACAAGTAAAAAGATGAAGAAAGAAGAAAGAAGGAAGAAGAAATAAGGAAGAAGAAAGAAGGAAGAAAGAAGACGGGCAAAGAAAGAAAGAAGGAAGAAGTAAGAGGGAAAAGGAAGATGGAAGAAGGAAAAAATAAGGAAGAAGTAATAAGAAAGTTGGAAGATAGAAGATGGAAGAAGATGATGAAGAAGAAGAAGAAGAGGAGGAAGAAGAAGAGGAAGAGGAAAAAGAAGAGGAAGATAAAGAGGAAGAGGTAGAAGTAAATGAAGGGGAAGGGGAAGGAGAAGAAAGGAAGAAGAAGAAGAAAAAGAAGAAGTAGAGAAAAAAGAACAAGAACAAGAAGAAAATGATGACGAAGGACAACAAGAAGAAGAAGATGAGGAAGAACTACAAGAAGAAGAAGAAGAAGAAGAAGAAGCAGAAAAATAAAAGAACAAGAAGAAGTAGAAGAAAATTAAGAAGAAGTTGATGATGATGAAGAAGAAGAAGAAGTGGAAAAAGAGAAGAAAGAAGAAGAAGAAGAAGAAGAAGAAGAAGAAGAAGATGAAGAAGAGAAGAGGAAGTAAAAGAAGACAAATAAGAAGAAGAAGGAGGAGAAGAAGAAGAAGAAGAGGAAGAAGACGAAACAAAAGAAGAAGAAGAAGAAGAAGAAGAGGAGATCAAGTGGAAGAAGATAAAGAAGAAGAAGAAGTAGAAGAAGAAGTGGAAGTATTGGAAATAGAAGAAGAAGATGATGATGACGATGAAGAAGAAGAAGAAGATGAAGAAGTGGAAGAAGAGCAAAAGAAGCAAAAGAAGATGAAGAAGAAGAACAAGTAGAAGAAGGAGAGGAACTAGAAGAAGAGGAAGAAGAAGACAAAGAGGAAGAAAAAGAAGAAGAAGAAGGAGAATAAGAAGAACTGAAAGAAGTAGAAGAAGAAGAAGAAGAAGAAGAAGAAGAAGAAAAAGAGGAGGAAGAAGAAGATGTAGAAGAAGAAGAAGAAGAAGAAGAATAAGAAAAGGAAGAACAAGAAGAAGAGAAGAAGAAGAAGAAGAAGAAGTAGAAGAAGAAGAAGAAGAAGAAGAAGAAGAAGTAG
Source organism: Vanilla planifolia (assembly GCA_023846275.1). Taxonomy (NCBI): domain Eukaryota; kingdom Viridiplantae; phylum Streptophyta; class Magnoliopsida; order Asparagales; family Orchidaceae; genus Vanilla; species Vanilla planifolia. Next base: position 1,794,137 of record JAIUJO010000088.1, read on the forward strand.
AAGAAGAAGGAGAAGAAGGAAAAGAAGAAGAAGAAGAAGAAAAATAAGAAGGGGAAGATGAAGAAGAAGAAGAATTAGAAGAAGTAGAAGAAGAAGAAGAAGAAGAAGAAGAAGGGGAAGAGAAAGAAGAAGAAGAATAAAGAAGAAGAAGAGAAGAAGGGGAAGATGAAGAAGTAGTAGAAGATGAAAGAAAGGAAGAAGAAGAAATGGAAGAAGAGGAGTAAGAAGAAGAAGAAGAAGAGGGGAAAAAAGAAGAACAAAAAGAAAAAGAAGAAGAGGAAGAAGAAGAACAAGAAGAAGAAGAAGAAGAAAAAGATTGAAGAAGAAAGAGGAAAGAAAAAAAGAAGAAGAAAGATAGAAGATGGAAGTGGGAAAAAGGAAGAAGTAAGATGGAAGAAGGAAGAAGAAGAAGAAGAAGAAATAGAAGAAGAAGATGGAGAAGATGTTGAAGACAAAGAAGAGGAAGAGGAAGAGAAGGTGGTAGAAGAAGATGAAGAGGAAGGGTAAAAAGAAGAAGAAAAGAAAGATGATGACAAAGAAGAAGAAGAAGAAGAACAAGAAGATGTTGATGATCATGATGAAGAAGAAGAAGAATATGAATAAGAAGAAAAAGAAGAAGAAGAAGAGAAAGAAGTGGAATACAAGGAAGATGAAGGAGAAGTGGAAGAAGATGAGGAGGAAGAAGAAGAAGAAGAAGAAGAAGAGGAAGAGAAGAAGACGAAAAAAAGACGAAGAAGAAGAAGAAGAAGATGATAATGATGATGAAGAGGAAACCATTGATGGAGAAGAAGAAGAAGTAGAAGTCAAAGAAGTAGAAGAATAGGTGAAGAAGAAGAAGAAGAAGAAGAAGTTGAACAAGTAGTAGAAGATGAAGAAGCAGAAGAGAAGAATAAAAAGAAGAATAGGAAGAAGCAGTAGTAGTCGTAGCAAAACAAGAAGAAGTAGAAGAAGAAAGTGGATGAAAAAAGTAAGAAAGAAGAAATGAGAATGAATAAGAAGAAAGAAGAGAAAAGAAGAAAGAAGAAAGAAGAAAAGAGGAAGAAGAAAGAAGAAAAAAGAAAGAAGAAAGAACAAGGAAGAAGGAAGAAGAAAGAAGTAAGAAGGAAGAAGGAAGAAAGAAAATGGAAGAAGCAAGATTAAAGAAGGAAGAAGGAAGGAGGAAAGAATAAGGAAGAGGGAAGAGGGAAGAAGAAGTAAGAAAGAAGAAACAATAAAGAAGAAAGAAGAGCGAAGAAAGAAGAAGACGAAGAAGAAGAAGAAGATGAAGGAGAGGGAGAAAGAGAAAGAAAAGGAAGCAGAGGAGAACGAGATGGAGGTGCAGAATTAGGTGAAGGAAAAGGAGAAGGAGAAGAAGACAGAGAAGGAGGAGGAGAAGAAGAAGAACAAGAGAAAGAAGGAGAGGAAGAAAAAGAAAAGGAAGAAAGAGAAGAAGTAAAAGATGAAGAAGAAGAGGATGAAGAAGAAGAATATGAACAAGCAGTAGAAGAAGAAGAAGAAGATGTCGAAGAAGATGGGGAAAAAGAAGATGAAGAAAACGAAGAAGAAGAGGCAGATGAAGAATAAAAATAGGAAGAAGATGAAGGAGAAGAAGAAGAAGAAGGAGAAGCAGTAGAGCAATAAGAAGAAGAAGAAGAAGAAGAAGAAGAATGAAAAGAAGAAGTAGCAAGAGAAGAAGAAGAGGAAGAAGAGGAAGAAGAGGAATAGGAAGGAGAAGAGGAATAAGAGGGAATTAGGGATTAAGGATTAGTGATTCGAGTCAAGGTTTATAGATTAGGGATTAGGTAATAAGTATTTGGGAATTAGGATTAAGATTTAGGGATTAGGGATCAGATTAGCAATCAGAAATTAGGAGTTATTGATTTAGTGATGAAGTATTACATATTAGGGATTAAGGATTAAGGATTACGGTGTAAGGATTGTGGTTTATGGATTAAGAATTAGGAATTAGAGATTAAGAATTAGGTATTGAAGATTAAGGTTTAAGGATTTGGCATTAGGAATTAAGGATTTTTTATTAGGGTTTAAGAATTAGGGATTAGGGATTAAGGATTATGGATAAGGGACGGATTAAAGATTAAATTTTAAGGATTAGTTAATAGGGATTAAGGATTTGACAATGGGGATTAGTAATTAGAGATTAGGGATTAGGGATTTGGAATTAGAGATTAAGGAGAGAGGGATTCGGGAATATAGATTAGCTTTTATGGATAAGGGTATACGGGATTAGTGATTGTGGTTTCAAGATAAAGAAGAATAATGAGAAGAAGAAGGAAATGGAGAAGAAGAAGAAGAAGAAGACGATTATGAAAGAAGAAGAAAAAGAAAGAAAGAAAGAGAAAGAAAGAAGAAGAAATAAGGAAGAAGAAAAAAGAAGAATAAAGGAGAAGAAAGAAGAAAGAAGAAAAAAGATAGAGAAAAGAAGAAAAAAGAAAGAGAGAAGAAGGAAGAAGGAAGAAGGAAGAAGAAAGAAGCGAGAAGCAAGAAGAAAGAAGGAAGAAAAAGATGTTAGAAGGAAGAAGGAACAAAGAAGAAGGAAGAAGGAAGCAAGATGAAAGAAGAAAGAAAGAAGAAAGAAGAATTTATAAGAAAGAAGAAAGAAAGAAGAAGAAAGAAAGAAGAAAGAAGAAAGAAGAAGAAGAAGAAGAAGAAGAAGAAGGAGAAGGAAAAGGAGGAAGAGGAGAACGAGAAGGAGGTGTATGAGAAGGATAAGGAGAAGAAGAAGAAGAGAAAGAAATAGAGAAAGAAGAATAAGAGGAAGATGAGGAAGAAGAAAAAGAAGTAAATGAAGAAGAAGAAGAAGAAGAAGAAAATGAATAGGTTGTAGAAGAAGACGAAGTAGAACAAGAAGAAGAAGAAGAAGTTCAAGAAAAAGTAGAAGAAGAAGAAGAAGAAGAAGAAGAAGAAGAAGAAGAAGATGAAGGAGAATAAGAAGATGAGGAAGAAGAAAAAGAAGAAGAAAATTAGGAGGAAGAAGTAGAAGGTGACAAAGAAGAAGAAGAAAAAAAAGAAGAGGAAGCACAAGAAGAAGAAGAGGAGGAATAAGAAAAGGAAGAAGAAGAAGAAGAAGAGAAGAAGAAGAACAATAAGAACAAGAAGAAGAAGAAGGAGCACAGGATGGAGAAGAAGAATGAAAAGAAGAAGAATAAGAATAAGAATAAAAATAAGAATAAGAACAAGAAGAAGAAGGGTAAGGGAAGAAGAAGAAGAAGAAGAAGAAGAAGCAGAAGAAGAAAAGAAGGAGAAGATGACGATGATGAAGAAGAAGAAAAAGAGGTAAATGAAGAAGAAGAAGAAGAAGAAGAAGAATAAAAAGAGGTAGATGAAGAAGAAGAAGAAGAAGAAGTGGAAGAAGAAGACCAGGAAGAACAAGAAGTAGAAGAAGATGGGGAAGAAGTAGAAGAATAACAAGAGGAAGAAGAAGAAGAAGAAGAAGAAGAAGTAGAAGAAGAAGAAAAAGAGGAAGAAGAAGAAGAAGAATAAAAAGAAGAAGAAAAAGAAGAAGAAGAAGAAGATGGAGAAGAAGAAGAAGAATAAGAAGAAGAAGAAGAACATAAAGATGAGGAAGTAGAAGAAGAAGAAGAAGAAGAAGAAGAGAAGAAGAAAAAGAGGAAGAAGAAGAAGAATAAAAGGAAGAAGAAGAAGTAGAAGAAGAAGAAGAAATAGAAGAAGAAGAAGAAGAAGAAGAGGAAGAAGAAGATAAAAAAAGAAGGAGAACAAGAAGAAGAAGAAAAAAAGAAATAGAAAAAGAAGAAAAAGAACAAGTAGGAGAAGAAGAAGAAGAAGAAGAAGAAGAGCAAGAAGAAAAATAAGAAAAACAAGCTGTGGAAGAAGAAGAGTTAGAAGAACAGGAAGAACAAGAAGAAGAAGACGAAGAAGATGAAGAAGAAGAAAAACAAGATCAAGTAGAAGAAAAGGAAAAATAAGAAGAAGAAGAATAATAAGAAGAAGAAGTACAACAAGAAAAAGAAGAAAAACAAGTAGAGGAAGAACAAGAAGAAGAAGAATAAGAAGAAGAAGAAGAAGAAGACGAAGAAGAAGAAAAAAAGATGAACAAGAAGAAGAAAAGGAAAAAGAAGAAGAGGAAGAAAAAGACATAGAAGAATAATAACAAGAAGAAGAAAAAGAAGAAGAGGAAAAACAAAGGGAAGAAGAAGAAGAAGAAGAAGAAGAGGAAGAAGAAGAAGACGAGGAAGTAGAAGAGGAAGAAGAAGAAGAAGAGGAAGATCAGGAAGAAGAAGAAACATAAGAAGATGTAGAAAGAAGAAAAAAGAAGACTGAGGAAAGAAGAAGGAAGAAAGAAGAAGGATGAAGGAAGAAAGATGAAGGAAGAAGGAAGAAGGAAGAAGGAAAAGGAAGAAGGAAGAAGGAAGAAATAAGAAGGAAGAACGAATAAGGAAGATGAAAGAAGATGGAGATGATGAAGAAGAAGCAGAAGAAGAAATGAAGAGGAAGATGATGATGATGAAGTAGAAGAAAAAGAAGAAGAAGAAGAAGAAGAAGAAAAGAAGATGGAAGAAGCAAGAAGGAAGATGGAAGAAGGAAGATGGAAGAAAATGAAGAAAAAGAAGAAGAACAAGATGAAGAACAGGACGAAGAGGAGGAAGAGGAAGATGAAGTGGAAGAGGAGATAGAAGATGATAAGGGGAAAGGGAAGAAGAGAAAGAAGAAGAGGAAGAAGATGATGATGAATAATAATAATAATAATAATAATAACAATAAAAAGAAGAAGTAGAAGAAGAAGAGGAAGATGCGGAACAAGAAGAAGAAAAATCAGAAAAAGAAGAAGAAGAAGTGGAAGAGGAAGGGGAAGAAGAAGAAGAAGAAGAAGAAGAAGAGTGGAAGAAGAAGAAGAAGACAAAGAAGAAGAAGAAGAAGAGGAAACTAAAGAAGAAGGAGAAGAAGAAGAAGAAGAAGTCAAAGCAGTAGAGGAAAAGAAGAAGTAGAAAAAGAAGGATAAGGCAACAAAAAAGAAGATGTAGAAGAGGAAGAAGAAGAAGAAGAAGAAGAAGAAGAAGACAAAGAAGAGGAAGAGGAAGAGGAAGTGAAAGAGGGGGAAGAAGAAGATAAGGGGGAGGGAAAGAAGAAAAAGTAGAAAATGAGGATGAAGAGGAAGAAGAAGTAGAAGAAGAGGAAGAAGAAGAAGAAGAAGAAGGTGATGACGAAGAAGGAGAAGAAGAAGAAGAAGAAGAAGAAGACGAAGAAGAAGAGGAATTAGAGGAAGAAGAAGAAGAAGAAGAAGAAGAAAAAGAAGAAGAAGAAGTGGAAGAAGAAGAGGAGAAAGAAGAAGAAGAAGACTAGAAGAGTAAGAAGATAAAAAAGTAGAACAAGAAGAGGAAGCTTGAGAAGAAGGAGAAGAAGAAGAAGACGAAGTCAAAGAAGTTGAGGGAAAGAAGAAGTAGAAGAAGAAGAAGAAGACGTAAAAGAAGTAGCGGTAGAAGAAGAAAAAGAAGATGATGATGAAGATGTAGTTGTAGTAGAAGAAGACGATAAAGAAAGAAGAAGACAAAAGAATGAAGATGAATGCAAGAGGGACGAAGGAAAAGAAGAAGAAAAATAAGAGGAGAAAGTAATAGAAGAAGATGAAGAAGAAGAAGAATAAGAAGAATAAGTAGCATAAGAAGAAGAAGATGAGGCATAAGAAAATTAATAAGAAGAAGAAGAGAAGAAGTAGAAGCACAAGAAGAAGAAGAAGAAGAAGAAGTAGAGGAAAGAGAAGAAGAATAAAAAGAGGAAGAAGAAGAAGAAGAAGAAGAAGAAGTAGAAGAATGAGAAGGGAAGAAGAAGAAGAAGAAGAGGAGGAGAAGGAGAAGATGAAGAAGAAGAAGAAGAAAGGGAAGAAGAAGAAGTGAATGAAGAAGGAGAAGAAGAAGAAGAAGGGTAAGAAGAAGAAGAAAGAAGAGGAAGGGGAAGAAGATGTTGAAGAAGAAGAAGAAATGAAAGAAGAAGAAAGAAAAAAGAAAAAACAAAGAAGAAAGAAGATGGAAGAAGAAAGAAGGAAGAAGGTGGAAGAAGATGAAGAAGAAGAAGGAGAAGAAGGCGACAAAGAAGAGGAAGAGGAAGATGAAGCAGAAGATGAGGTAGAAGAAGATAACGGGAAGGAGAAGAAGAAAAAGAAGAAGAGAAAGAAGAAGATGAAGAAGAAGAAGAAGAAGAAGAATAATAATAAGAAGAAGAAGAAGAGAAAGATGTGGTAGAAGAAGAAGAAGAAAAAGAAAAAGAAAAAGTGGAAGAAGAAGAGGAGGAGGAGGAAAAAGAAGAAGAAGAAGAAGACCAAAAAGAAGAAGAACAGGAAATCGATGGAGGAGGAGAAGAAGAAGAAGTCGAAGAAGTAGACGAAAAGTGGATGCAGAAGAAGAAGTATAAGATGACAAAAAAGAAAAAGTGGAAGAAGGAGACGAAGAAGAAGAAGAAAAAGAAGAACAAGACGAAGAAGAGGAAGAGGAAGAGGAAGTGGAAGTGGAAGAGGAAGTAGAAGAAGATAAGGGGAAGGGGATGAAGAAAAAGAAGAAGAGGAGGAAGAAGAAGAAAAAGAAGATGAAGAAGAATTAGAAGAAGAAGAAGAAGAAGATGAACAAGTAGAAGAAGAAGACGAAGAATAAGAATAAGAAGAAGAAGAAGAAGAAGAAGATTTAGAAGAGGAAACGGGGGAAGAAGGAGAAGAAAAAGAAGAAGCCGAAGAAGCAGACGAAAAGAAGAAGAAGAATAAGACGAAAAAGAAGAAGAAGAGGAAGAAGATGAAGTAAAAGAAGAAGATGATGATGATGAAGAAGTAATAGTAGTAGAAGAAGTAGAAGATGAAGAAGATGATGAAGATAGAAGAAGAAGAAGAAGAAAAAAGAAAGAAAGAAGAATAAATGAGAAGGAATAATATGAAAAAAGAAGAAAGAAGAAGGAAAAACAAAGAAGAAGAATGAAAGAATAAAGAAGAAAAAGGAAAGAAGAAATGAAGGAAGAAGGAAGAAGAGATAAGCAAGAAGGAAGAACGAAGATGGAAGAAGCAAGATGAAGGAGGAAGGCAGAAGGAAGGTTGAAGAAATAAGGAAGAAGCAAGAGGGACGAAAAATAAGAAAGAAGAAAGAAAAAAGAATAAAGAAGAAAGAAGAAGGAAGAAAGAAGAAGATGAAGAAGAAGATGAAGAAGAAGAAGGAGAAATAGAAGGAGAAAGAAAAATAGGAGGAGAATGAGAAGGAGGTGTAGGAGAAGGTTATGGATAAGGAGAAGGAGAAGGGGAAGAAGAAGAAGAGAAAGATGGAGAGGAAGAAGAATAATAGGAAGAAGGAGAATAAGAAAAAGTAGAAGATGAAGAAGAAGAAGAGAATAAGAAGTAGTAGTAGTAGAAGAAGAAGAAGAAAAAGAAGAAGATGAAGAAAAAGAAGATGAGAAAGAATAATAATAGGAAGTGGATGGAGAATTAGAAGAAGAAGAAGAAAAGAAGAAGAGGAAGAAGAAGAAGAGGAAGAAGAAGAAGAAGATAAAGATGAGAAAGAACAAGTAGAAGAGGAAAAAGAAGTAGAAGAGGAAGAAGACAAAGAAGAAGGAGTTGAGGAAGAAGAGGAAGAAGAACAAGAGGAGGATGAGGAAGAAGGAGAAGAAGAAGAAGAGGTAGAAGAATAAGAGTAAGAAGAAGAAGAGAAAAAATTAAAAGGACCAGATAAGGAATTAGATGAGGAGGAAGAAGAAGAAGTAAAAAAAGAAGGAGAAGAGGAAAAAGAACAAGATTAAGGGAAGAAGAAGAAGAAGTCAAAGAAGAAGAAGTCAAAGAAGAAGAAGAAAAAGCAAAAGAAGTAGAAGAAGAAGAAGAAGAAGATGAAGAGGATGAAGATGATGATGAAGAAGAATAAGAAGAAGAAGAAGATGTTGAAGAGGAAGAATAAGTAAAAGTAGAAGAAGAAGAAGAAGAAGAGGAAGAAGAATGTGAGGAAAAAGAAGAAGAAGAAGAAGAAGAAGAAGAAGAAGTAGAAGAAGAAAAAAGAAGAGGAAGAAGAAGAAGAAGAAGACGAAAGTGAAGAAGAAGAAGAAGAAGAAGAAGAAGAAGAAGAAAAAGAGGAAGATAAAGAAGAATATTAAGAAGAAAAAGAAAAAGACAACGAAGAAAAGGAAGTAGAAGAGAAAGAAGAAGAAGAGAAAGAAGAGGAAGAGAAAGAAGAAGTAGAAGAATACATATTATGGATTAGTGTGTGACGACTTAAGGATTAAGAATTACGTTTTAGGGATTGGGGCTTAGGCGTTAGGGAGGGAGGGATTCAGGATTATAGATTAGGGATTAAGGATTAGATATTAGGGTTTAGGGAATAAGTATTTAGGATTAAGAATGAGGAGTTAGTTATTAAGAATTAGGGATTAGGGAATATGGATTTGGGAATTGGGATTAAGGATTAGGGAGTAGGTTTAGATTAAGGATTACAGATTAAAAGTTATTGATAAAGGGATTTTGGATTAAGCAGTTGGGATTAATGATTTGCATTTAGAGGTTAGGAGTTAGGATTTAGAGATTATGAATCAGGAATTAGAGATTAGAGATTTAGGATTATTAATTCAAAAGAGGGATTAGAGATTAGTGATTAAGGATTAAGGATTAAATACTATAGAGATTAGGGATTAGGTATTAAAGACTATGGATTAAGGATTAAGCATTAGTGATTACAGATTTAGGTTTAGGATTTAAGGCTAAAGGATTAGGGATTAAGAATTCAAAATGGATTAAATATTAAATGTTAGTGATTGGTTATTAGGGACTAAGGATTTGATAAAGGGGATTAGCAAACAGAGATTAAGGATTAGGAATTATAGATTAAGGATTGGAGAATAGGGAGAGAGGGATTACGGACTATAGATTAGGGATTACGGATTAAGGAGTGTAGGATTAGGGATTATGATTTTGGGATAAAGATTAAGAAGTCGAAGAAGAAGAAGATAATGGAGAAGAAGAAGATGATGATGATGAAGAAAGAAGCAGAAAAAGAAAGAAAGAAAGAAGGAGGAAAGAAAGAAAGAAGAACGTAGTAAGAAGAAAAAAGAAAGAAGAAAGAAGAAAGAAGAAAAAAAGAAAAAAGAAAGAAGAAGAAAGAAGGAAAAAGAAAGAAGAAAGAAGAAAGATGGAAGAAGGAAGAAGGAAGAAGCTAGAAGGAAGATGGAAGAAGAAAGAAGAAAGAAGAAAGAAGGAAGAAGAAATGAGAAAGAAGTAAGAAAAAAGAAAAAAAGAAGAAAGAAGAAGAATAAGTAGAAGGAGAAATAGAAGGAAAAGGAGTAAGAGGAGAACGAGAAGGACGTGTAGGAAGAAGAAGTAGAAAAAGAAGAACAAGAAGAACGAAAGAAGAAAATGATGAAGAAGGAGAAGAAGGAGGAGAAGAAGTAGTAAAAGAAGAAGAAGAAGATGAAGAAGATGCAGAAGAAGAAAAAATACAAGTAGATGTAGAGGAATAAGAAGAAGAAGGAGAAGAAGACGAAGAAGAATAAGAAGAAGAAAAAGAAGGAGAAGAGGAAGAAGAAAAAATTGAGGAAGAAGACAATAAAGAAGAAGAAGAAGAATAAGAAGAAAAAGAAGAAGAAGAAGAAGTGGAAGAGGAAGTAGAAATGAAGAAGAAGGATAAGAAGGAGAAGAAGAAGAAGAAGAAAAACACGTAGAGGAGGAGGAGGAAGAAGAAGAAGAAAAAGAACAAGAAGAAAAAGAAGAAGAAGAAAAAGATAAAAAACAAAGAGCAAGAAGAAGATGAAGTAGAAGATGAAGAAGAAGAAGAAGGAGAAGAAGTAGAAGAAGAGGGGGAAGAAGAAGAAGAAAAAGAAGAAGAAGAAGAAGAAGAAAAAGAAGAAGAAGAAGAAGGGAAAGAAGAAGAAGAAGAGGAATAAGTAGAAGAAGAAAAGGAAGAAGGGGAAAGTTAGGAAGAAATGGAACAAGTAGAAGACGAAGATGAGGAAGAAGAAGAAGAACAAAAGGAAGAAGAAGAAAAGAGGAAAAGGAAGAAGAAGAAGAAGTAAAAGCAGAAGAGGAAGAAGAGACAAATTAAGGATTTGGGATTAGGGGATTAGGATTAGGGATTAGAGATTAAGGTTTGATGGATTAGGGATTAGACATTAAAGATTAAAGGCTTAATGATTAGGGATTTAGAATTAAGGGAATAATTATTAAGGATTAGGGATTAAAGATTAGGAATTTAAGGTTAAGGATTAGAGATTAGAGATTAGAGAATAGGGATTAGGGATAGCGACTAAAGATTACAAATAAGAGATGTAGGATTTAGGATAGAGATTAGGAATTGGTGATTAGAGATAAAGGGAATAGGGATTAAGGATTAGGGAGAATGAAGAAGGGGAAGGGGAAGTGTAAGAAATCGAAGAAGAAGGGGGAGGTGAAGAAGTGGAAGAAGAATGTGAAGAATGAAGAAGAAGAAGAAGAAAAAGGGGAAGATGAAGAGGAAAAAGAAGAAGAAGAAGAAAAGGAAGATGAAATAAGAAGAAGAAGGAGAAGAAGAGGAAAAAGAATAAGAAGAAGAAAAAAAAGTAGAAGAGGAAGAAGAAGAAAAAGAGGAGGAAGAAGACGAAGAAGAAGAAGAAGAAGAAGAACAAGAAGAAAAGGAAGAAGAAGAAGAGTAGAAAAGGAAAAAGAAAAGAAGAAGGATAAGAAGAAGGAGAAGAAGAAAAACACATAGAGGAGGAAGAAGAAGAAGAAGAAAAAGAACAAGAAGAAAAAGAAGAAGAAGATAAAGAGATAAAAGAAGAAGAGAAAGAAGAAGATGACGTAGAAGATGACAAAGAAGAAGAAGAGGGGGAAGAAGAAGAAGAAAAAGAAGAAGAAGAAGAGAAAGAAGAAGAGGAAGAGGAATAAGTAGAAGAAGAGAAAGAAGAAGGGGAAAATGAGGAAGAAGAGGAAGAAGTAGAAGACAAAGATGAGGAAGAAGAAGAAGAAAAAGAAGAAGAAGAAGAAAAGAGGAAATGGAAGAAGAAGAAGAGGAAGAACAAGAAGAAGTAAATAAGGAAGAGGAAGAAGAGACAAATTAGGGATTTGGGAATAGGGGATTGGGATTAGGAATTAGAGATTAAGGTTTTAATGATTAGGGATTAGACATTAAAGATTAAAGGATTAATGATTAAGGATTAACAATTAAGGGATTAATTATTAAGGATTAGGGATTAAAGATTAGGGATTTAAGATTAGGGATTTATGATTAAGGATTCGAGATTAGAGAATAAGGAATAGGGATAGCAATTAAAGATTAAAAATAATAAGAAAAAAGAAGAAGAAGAAGAAAAAGAAGGAGGACAAGAAGAAGAAGAAGAAGAAGAAAAAGAATAAGAAGAAGTTGAAGAAGTGAAAAAAGAAGATGAGGAAGAAGAAGGAAAAGAAGAACAAGAGAAGAGGAGGAAGAAGAAGAAGAAGAAGAAGAAGAGAAAAGAACAAATCAAGAAGATAAGAAGAAGTGGACGAAGAAGAAGAGGAAGAACAAGAACAAGATGAAGAAGTTGAACAAGAGAGGAAGAAGAAGAAGAAGACGACGAAGAAGAAGAAGTAGAAGAAAAAGAGGAAGTCAAAGAAGAAGAAGAACAAGACGAAGAAGAAGAACACGAAGAAGAAGAAGAAGTAGAAGAAGAAGAAGAAGAAGATGAAGAAGAACAAGAAAAAGAAGAAGAAGAAGAAGAAGGAGAATAAGAAGAAAAGGAAGAAGTAGAAGAATAAGAAGAAGAAGAAAAAGAAAAGGAGGAAGAAGAAGAAGAAGGAGAGGAAGAAGAAGAAGTAGAAGATGGAGAAGAAGAATAAGAAGAGGAAGAACAAGAAAAAGAGAAGAGGAAGAATAATAATAATAAGAAGAAGATGAAGAAGAAGAATAATAATAATAATAATAAGAAGTGGAAGAAGAAGAAGAAGAAGAAGAAGAAGATGATGATGAAGATGAACATGAAGAAGAAGAAGAATAAGAAGAAGAAGAAGCGAAAGGGGAAGAAGAACAAGAAGAAGAAGAACAACAAGAAGAAGAAGTTGATGAAGAAGATGAACATGAAGAAGAAGAAGAATAGGAAGAAGAAGAAGCGAAAGTGGAAGAAGAAGAAGAAGAAAAACAGAAGAAGAAAAGGATAAAGATGAAGAAGAAGAAGAGCAAAAAGAAGAAGAAGATGAAGAAGCGTAAGAGGAAGAAGAAGATGAAGTAGAGGAGCAGGAAGAAGAAGAGGAGGCAGAAAAAGATAGATGAAGAAAGAATAAAGAAGAATGAAGAAGAAAAAATGAAGAAAGAAGAAAGAAGAAAGAAGAAGAAGAAGAAGATGAAAGATAAGAAAAAGCAGAAGAAAATTTTGGAAGAGAAGAATGAGAAGGAGGTGTAGGAGAAGGAGAAGAAGTTATAAAAGAAGAAGAAGATGATGAGAAAGAAGGAAGTGAAGAAGAACAAGAAGAAGAAGAAGAAGAAGAAGTAGAAGATGAAGAAGAAGAGGAAGAAGAAGAAGAATGAGAAGGAGGTGTAGAAGGGGAGGAGGAAGAAGAAGAAGAAGAAGAAGATGGGAAAAATAAGAATAGGAAGGAGAAAAAGGGCAAGAAGAAGAAGAAGAAGATGGGGAAGAAGAAAAAGAAGAAGAAGAAGAAAAAGAAGAAGAAGAGAAAGAAGAAGAGGAAGTAGTAGTAATAAAAGAAGAAGAAGAAGAGAAAGATAAGGAAGAAAAGAAGAAGAGGAAGAAGATGAAGAAAATGAAGGAGAGGAAGATGAGGAAAAAGTGGAAGAAGAATAAGGAGGTGAGGAAGAAAAAGAAGAAGAAGAGGAGGAAGAAGAAGAGCAAGATGAGGAATTAGAGGAGGAACAAGAAGTAGAAGAAGTACAAAAAGAAGAAGGAGACGAGGAAAAAGAAGGAAAAGAGGAAAAATAACTAGAAGAAGGAGTGGAAGAAGAAGAAGAAGAAGAACAAGGAGAAACTATGGATTATGGATTAGGGTTTAGGGATTATAAATTAGGGATCGGAGATTAGATATTAAGATTAAGAATTAAGGATAAATATTCAAGATTAGAAACTATGGATTAAGGATTAAGGATTAAAAATTAGGGATTACTTATTAGGTATTAAATGTTAAGGATTATGGATTAAGGGTTAAGGATTAGAAAGAAAGATGAAGGAGATAGACAAGAGTAAGAAGAAGAAGAAGAAATAGAAGGTGAAAAAGAAGAAGAAGAAGAAGAGAAAGAAGAATAGAAAGATGAAGAGGAAAAGAAGAAGAAGAAGAAGAATAATAATAATAAGAAGAAGAGGAAGATGATGATGAAGAAGAAGAATGGAAGAAGTGAAGAAGAAGAAGAAGAAGAATAAGAAGAAGAAGATGGGGGAGGAGAAGAAGAAGAAGAAGAAGAAGATGTACAAGTAGAAATATAAGAAGAAGAAGAAAAAAGAAAAAGAAAAGGAAGGAGGAGAGGAAGAAGAAGAAATAAAGGAAAAACATTAGAAGAGGAATAAGAATAAGAACAAGAGGGAGGAGGAGGTGAAGGAGGAGGAGGAGAAGAAGAAGAAGAAGAAGAAAAAGAAGAAAAACAAGTAGAGGAAGGAGAATAGGAAGAAGAATAGGAAGAAAAAAAGGAAGAAGAAGAGAAAGAAGAGGACCAAGAAGTAGAAGTAAAAGAAGAAGAAGAAGATGATGAAAAAGAAGAAGAGGAAGAAGAAGAAGGCATAGAAAATCAACAACAACAATACTAATAATAATAATAATAATAATAATAATAATAATAATAATAAGAAAAAGAAGAAGAAGAAGAAGAAGAAGAAGAAGAGGAAGACGAAGTGGAAGAAGAAGAAGAAGAAGAAGAAGAAGAAGAAAGAAGAAAGAAGAAAGAAGAAGGAACAAAAAAGCTTAGCGAAGGAAGAAAGAAAAAAGAAGAAGGAAGAAGGAAGAGGAAGAAGTAAGAAGGAACAAGGAAGAAATCAGAAGGAAGAAGGAATAAGGAACATGGAAGATAGATGAAGGAAGTAGAAGTAGAAGAAGAAGAAGAGGAAGAGGAAAAGGAAGAGGAAGAGGAAGAGGAAGAGGAAGAGGTAGAAGAAAACAAAGAGGAACAAGAAGAAGAAGGAGAAGAGGAAGAAGAAGATGAAGAAGATGAAGGAGAAGAAGAAGAAGAAGAAAAAGAAAAAGTAGAAGATGATGATGATGAGGAAGACAAAGAAGAAGAAGAAGAAGAAGAAAAAAGAAAAAAAGAAGAGGAAGAAGTAGAAGAGGAATAAGGAGTAGATGAAGAGGATGAAGAAGAAGTGGAAAAAGAAGACGAGGAAGAAGAAGAAGGAGAAGAAGAAGAAGAAGAAGGCAATAAAAATAAGAAGAAGTCAAAGAAGAAGAAGAAGAAGAAGAAGAAAACAAAGATGAAGAAGAAGAAACAAAAGAAGAACACGAAGAACAAGAAGAGGACAAAGAAGAAGAAGATGAAGTAGAAGATGAGTGGAAGAAGAAGAAGAAGAAGGTGAAGAGGAAGTAGAAGAAAAGAAGAAGAAGAAGAGGAAGAAGAAGAAAAAGAAGAAGAAGTGGAAGAAGAAGAAGAAGAAAAAGAGGAAGAAGAAGAAGAAGAAGAAGGCAAAGTAGAAGAAGAATATGTAGAGAAGAAGAAGAAGAAGAAGAAGAAGAAGAAGAAGTGGAAGAACAAAAAGAAGAAGAAAAGAAGAAAAAAATAAGAGAAGGAAAAGATGAAGAAGAAGAAGAAGAAGAAGTAGAAAAAGAAGAAGAAGAAAAGGAAGAAGAAGAAGAGCAAGAAGAAGATGACAAAAAAGAGAAAGAAGAAGAATAAGAAGAAGAAGAAGAAGAAGAGGAAGAAGAAGAAGAAGAAAAAGAAAAAGAAAGCAGAAGATTAAGGAAAGAAAAAAGAAGTAATTGAGAAGATGGAAGAAGGAAGAAGGAAGAAGGAAAAAGGAAGAAGGAAGAAGATGAAGAAGAAAAAGAAGAAGAAGAAGAGGAAGAGGAAGAAGACGAAGAAGAGGAAGAGGAAGAGGACGAGACGGAGGTAGAAGAGCACTAAGAGAAATTGGAAGAAGAAGAAAAGGAAGAAGACGATAAATAAGAAGAAGAAGAAGAAGATGAAGATGAATAAGGTGAAGAAGAAGAAGAAAATGAAGAGGAAGAAGAAAAAGAAGATGTAAAAGAAGAAAAAGAAGAAGAAGAAGAAGAAGAGAAAGAGAAGAAGAAGAAGAAGAAGAAGACAAAGAAGAAGAAGAAGAAGAAGAAGAAGAAGAAGAAGGAGAAGAAGAAGAAATTGAAGAAGAAGAAGAAAAGGAAGAAGAAGTCAAAGAAGTAGAAAAAAAGATGATGAAGAAGACGACAAAGAAGAACAAATAGAAGATGAAGAAGTAGAAGAGAAGAAGTAGTAGTAGTAGTAGCAAAAGGAGAAGACGATGAAGATAGAAGAAGGAAAAGAAAGAAAGAGGAAATTAGAAGGAATAAGAAGAAAGATTAAGAATGAAGAAGAAAGAAGAAAGAAGAAAAAAGAAAGAAGAAAGAAGAAGAAAGGGAAATGAAGGAAGAAAGAAGATGGAAGAAGCAAGATTGAAGAAGGAAGAGGGAAGATGGATGGAGGAAGGAATATTGAAGAAGGAAGAAGAAATAAGAAAGAGGAATGAAAAAGAAGAAAGAAGAGAGAAGAAAGAAGTAGAAGAAAAAGTGGAAGGAGGAGAAGGGGAAAGGAAAGGAGGAAGAAGAGAACAAGAAGGAGAAGGAAAAGAAGAAGGAAAAGGAGAAGGAGAAGAACAAGAACAAGACGAGAAAGAAAGAGAGGAAGAAGAACAAGAGGAAGAAGGAGAAGAACAAGAAGTAGAAGATGAAGTAAAGAAGAAGAAGAAGAATAAAAAGAATAAGGAGAGGTAGAAGAAGAAGAAGAAGAAGATGAAGAAGAAGAAGTAGAAGAACAATATGAAGAATAGGAAGAATGAGAACAAGAAGAACGAGGTGAGGAATAAGAACAAAAAGAAGAAGAAGAGAAACATGAAGAAGAAAAAACTGAAGAGGAAGAAGAAGAAGAAGAAGGAGAGGAAGACAAGGAAGAAGTGAAAGAAGAACAAGAAGAGGAGGAAGAAGAAGAATAGGAAGATAAGGTACTGGAGGAGGAGGAAGAAAAAGAAGAAGAACAAAAAGAAGAAAGAAAGTAGGATAAAGAAGGAAAAGAGGAAAAAGCACAAGAAAAATGATGGGAAGAAGGAGAAGAGGAAGAATAAGAAAAAGGTAGAAGAAGAAGAAAAAAAGGAGATGAAGAAGAAGAAGAAGAAGAGGAAGAAGAAGTAGAAGAAGAAGTAGAAGAAGGAGAAGAAGTGAAAGAAGAAGATGAAGAAAAGCAGAAGAAGAAGAAGAAGAAGAAGAAGCAGAAGATGAAAGAGAAGAAGAAGAAGAAGAAGAAGAAGGATAAGAAGGAGAAGAAGAAGAAGAAGGAGATGAAGAAGAAGTCAAAGAAGAAGGACAAGAGGAAGAAGAACAAGAAGGAGAAGAAGAAGAAGAGGAAGAAGGGGATGAAGAAGTAGAAGAGCAAGGAAAGGAAGAGGAAGAAGAAGAAGTAGAAGAATAAGAGAAAGAGGAGAAGGAAGAAGAAGAAGAAGAAAAAAAGGGAAAGATGAAGAAGAATATGAAGAAGAACAAGAAGAAGACAAGGAAGAAGAAGAAGAAGAATAGAAAGAAGAAGTGGAAGAAGAAGAGGAAGAAGAAGAAGAAGAAGACAGATTATGGAATAGTGTGTGATAACTTAAGGATTAAGAATTAGGTATTAAGGTTTTGGGATCAGGCATTAGGGAGGGAGGGACTCAAGATTATGGATTAGGGAATAAGGATTAGAGATTAGGGTTTTAAAAAATAAGGATTTAAGACTAAGAATTAAGAATTAAGGATTATGGATTAGTGATTAGGGTTAGGGTTTAGGGATTAGGGATTAGGAATTGGGATTAAGAATTAGGGATTCCAGATCAGATTAGGACTACATATTAGGAGTTATTGATTAATGGATTAAGCATTATGTATTAGGGACTAAGGATTAGGTATTAAGGTTTAAAGATTGGGGTTTAGGGTTTGTGAATTAGGATTTAAAGATTAGAGATTTAGGATTAGGAATTACGAACAAGGATAAGAGATTAGGGATTAGAGATTAACGATTAGGAATTGGGGATTACAGATAAGGTATGAAAGATTAGGTAATAAAGATTAGACATTAGGGATTAAAGATTTGGAATTAGGGTTTAAGGATAAGGGATTAGTTATTAAGGATTATGGATGGTTTAAAGATTAAATATTAATGATTAGTTATTCGTGATTAGGGATTTGACATTGGGGATTAGCGATTAGGGATTAGGGATTAGAGATTAGAGAGAGAGGGATTATGGATTACAGATTATGGATTATGAATGAAATAGTGCAAGATTAAGGATTATGGTTTTGGGATAAAGAAGACATATTAGAAGAAGAAGAACAAGATAGAGAAGAATAAGAAGATTGAGAAGAAGAAGAAGAACAAGAACAAGAACAAGAAGAAGAAGATGATGATAGAAGAAGAAAAAGAAAGAAAGAAAGAAGGAAGAAGAAGAAAGAAATGAGAAGGAAGAAGGAAGATGAAAGAAAGTAGAAGAAAGAAGAAGAAAGAAGAAAGAAGAAAGAAGAAAAAGGAAAAAAGAAAAAAGAAAGAAAGAAGGAAGAAGGAAGAAGAAAGAAGTGAGAAGCAAGAAGGAAGAATGCTAAAGCAAGAAGAAAGAAGGAAGAAGAAAGAAGGAAGAAGGAAGTAGACATAAGAAAGAAGAAAGCAAAAAGAAGAAAGAAGATAGAAGAAAGAAGTAGAAGAAGAAGAAGGAGAAGGAGAAGATGATGATGATGAAGGAGAAGAAGAAGAAGAAGAAGATGAAGAAGTAGAAGTAGTAGTAGAAGAAGAAGAAGAAGAAAGAGAAGAAATGGAAGAAGAAGATGAGGAAAAAGAAGAAGAACAAGAAGAAGAAGAGGTAGAAGAAGAAAAAAATAAGAAGAAGAGGAGGAGGATGAAGAAGAAGAAGAAGAAGAAGAAGAAGAAGAAGAACATGAAGAAGGAGGAGGAGAAGGAGAACATGAAGAAGGAGGAGGAGAAGGAGAAGATGAAGAAGAAGAATAAGAAGAAGAAGATGAAGATGAAGAAAAAGTAGAAGTAGTAGTAGAAGAAGAAGAAGAAGAAGAAAGAGAAGAACTAGAAGAAGAAGATAAGGAAAAAGAAGAAAAACAAGAAGAAGAAGAGGTAGAAGAAGAAAAAAAGAAGAAGCGAAAGAAGAAGAAGAGGAAGAAGAGGAGGAGGAGGAAGAAGAAGAACAACAACAAGAAAAAGAAGAAGAAAAAGAAGAGGAAGATGGCAAATAATATGATGAAGAACAAGAAGAGGACAAGGAAGAAGGGAAAGAAGAAGAGAAAGAAGGAGCAGGGGAAGAAGAAGAAGAAGAAGACAGATTATAGTGTGGTGGACGACGGCTGAAAGATTAGAAATTAGGGATTTGGTATTAGGTGTTAGGAATGAAAGGATTTTGATTTATGGATTAGGGATTAAGGATTAGGAATTAGGGTTTAGGGATTCGGGATTTTGAAATAAGAATTAGGAATTAGGTTAAGGTTTAGGGACTACGGATTA
>JAIUJO010000088.1:1825196-1837696 GCA_023846275.1 Vanilla planifolia
GCAAGAAGAAGAAGAAAAAGATGAAGAAGAAGAAGAAAAAGAAGAAGAAGAAGTAGTAGAAGAAGAAGAGAAAGAAGAAGAAGAAGAAGAAGATGAAGAAGAAGAAGAAGAAGAAGAGGAACATTAGGAAGAAGTGGAAGAAGAGGAAGGAGAGAAACAAGAAGATGAGGAGGAAGAATAAAAAAAGGAAGGAGGGGAAGATGAAAAGGAAGAAAAAGAAGAAGAAGAAGAAGAAGAGTAATAAGAAGGATAAGACGAAGAAGTGAAAGAAGAAGACAAAGAAGAAGAAAAGGAAGAAGAAGAAGAAGAAGAAGAAGAAAAAGAAAAAGTAAAAGAAGTAGTAGAAGAAGAAGAAGAAAAGGAAGAAGAGTAAGAAGAGGAAGAAAAAGCAGAAGAAGACCAACAAGAAGAGGAAGAAGTAGGAAAAGGGGAAAAACAAGAATTTTAAGAAAAGGAACAACAGGAGGAGGAAGAAGAAGTGTAGAAGAAGAAGTAGAAGACAAAGAAGAAGAAAAAGAAGAAAAATAGGGGGAAGAAGAATAAGAAGAAGAAGGAGAACAAGAAGAAGACAAAGAAGATGAAGAAGAACAAGAAGTAGAGAAAAAAGAAAAAAGCGCTAGAAGAAGAATAGGAGGAAGACCAAGGCAAAGAGGAAGAAGAAAAGTGAAAGAAGAAGAAGAAGAAGAGGAGAGAGAGAAGTAAGAGGAAGAAGAAGAAGAAGAAGAAGAAGAAGAAGAAAAGAAAGAAAAAGAAAAAAAATAAGAAGAAGAAGAAGTAGAAGAAGAGGAGAAGACTCATAGGAAGAAAAAGAGGATGAAGAAGAAGAAGAAGAAGAAAAGGAAGAAGAAGTTGAGGAAGAAGAAGAAGATGAACTAGAAGTACAAGAAGGGGAAGAAAAAGAATAGCAAGAAGAAGAAGAAGTAAAGAAGGAGAAGTAGAACAAGTAGAAGAAGAAGAAGAAATAGAAGAAGAAAAAAGAATGCTTAGAACAAGAGGAAAATGTAGAAGAAAAGAAGAACATAAAGAAGAAGGGGAGAAAGAAGAAGAGGAAGAAGAAAAGAGGAAGAAGTCGTAGTAGTAGAAGAAGAAGAAGAAGAAGAAAAAGAAGAAGAAGAAGAAGAAGAAAATTAAGAAGAAGTAGAAGTGAAGAAGAAGAAGCAGAAGAAGAGGATGAAGAAGAAGAAGAAGAAGAAGACGAAGAGGAAGAAGAAGAAGAAGTAGAAGAAGAAGAAGAAGACAAAGAAGAAGAAGACGAAGAAGAGGGACAAGAAGAAGACGAAGAAGAAAAAGAAGAAGAAGGAAAAGAAGGGGAGGAAGAAGAGGACAACGATGATGAAGAATAAGAAGAAGGGGAAGAAGAGGAAGAAGTGGAAGATGAAGAAGAAGAAGAAAAAGAAGAAGAAGAAGAAGAAGAAAGAGAAGGAGAAGAAGAAGAAGAAGAAGAAGAAGGAGGAGTAGAAAAAGAAGAAAAGGAAGAGGAAGATTACAAAGGAGAAGAATTGGATAAAGAATAAGAACAAGAGGAAGAAGATGAACAAGAAGAAGATAAAGAAGAAGAGTATGAACAAGAAGAGGAAGAAGAGGAATGACAGGATGACCAATAAGAATAAGAAGAGGTAGAAGAGGAAGAACAGAAGAAAAAGAAAAAGAAGGAGAAGAAGAAAAATAAGAAGAAAAGCCGAAGAAGTAGAAGAAGATGATGAAGAAGAACTGAAGTAGAAGAAGAAGAAGAAGTAGAGGAAGAAGAAGAAGAAGAAGATGATGAAGAAGAAGAAGAATAAGAAGAAGAAGTAGAAGAAGGAGAAGAAGAAGAAGAAGAAAATGATGATGAAGTAGAAAAAGAAGAAGAATAGGAGGAAGAAGAATTAGAAGAAGAAGATGAAGAAGAAGAAAAAGAAGAAGTTGAAGATGAAGATGAAGATGATGAAGAAATAGTTCTAGTAGTAGAAGAAGTAGAGGAAGAAGAAGAAGAAGAAGAATTAGATGAAGATGTTGAAGAAGTAGTAGTAGAAGAAGAAGAAGTAGAAGAAGAAGTGGTAGAGGTTGAAGAAGAAGAAGAAGAAGAAGAATAAGTGAAAAGGACGAGGACGAGGAGAAGAAGGCGAAGAAGAAGAAGAAGAAGAAGTGGAAGAAGAAGACTAAAAAGAAGAAGAAGAAGAAGAAGAAGAAGGGGAGGAGGAGGAAGGGGAAGAAGAAGAAGGGGAAGAAGAAGAAGAAGGGGAAGAAGAAGAACAGGAAGAAGTCAAAGAAGAAGAAGAAGAAGAAGAAGAAGCCAATGAAGAGGACGAAGAAGAAGAAGAGGAAGAGGAAGAGGAGGAAGAAGAAGAGGTAGAAGTAGAAGAAGAAGAAGAAGAAGAAGAAGAAGAACATGAAGAAGAAGAAGAATAGGAAGAAGAAGAAGAGGAAGAAGATGAAGAAGAAGTAGAAGAAGAAGAGGAAGAAAAAGAAAAAATAGAAGAAGAGGTAATTGAATAAGATGAGGAGGAGGATGATGAAGAAGAAGAAGACATAGAAGAAGAAGTAGAAGAAGAGGAAGATAGGGAGAAGAGGTGGAAGAAGAAGAAAAGGATCAAGAGGAAGAGGAAGAAGATGAGGAAAAAGAAGAAATAGAAGAGGATGAAAAGGAGGATGAAGAAGAAGAAGAGGAAGAGGAAGAAGAGGAAAAAGAGATAGTAGAAGAGGAGAAGAAGAAGATTAAGAAAAGGAGGAAGAAGAAGAAGTGGAAGAGGAGGAAGAAGAAGAAGAAGGAGCTGAGGTGGATGAAGTTGAAGAAGAAGTAGAAGAAGAAGAGGAATAAGGAGAAGAAGATGAAGAAGAAGACAAACATAAGGAGGAAGAAGAAGAAGAAGGGGAAGAAGAAGTAGAAGAAGTTAAGGAAGAAGAAGAGGAATAAGAAGAAAAAGAAGAAGAAGAAGAGGAAGAAGAAGAAGAAGAAGCAGAAGAAGAAGAGAAAGATGAAGTAGAAGAAAAGGAAGAGGAAGAAGAAGAAGAAAATGAAGAAGTAGAAGTGGAAGATGAGCAAGAAAAGGAAGAAGAAAAGGAAAAAAGAAGAACAAAAAGAAGAAGAAGAAGAAGAGAGAGAAGAAGAAGAAGAAGAAGAACCAGAAGAAGAAGAAGAGCAAGAAGAAGAAGAAGAAGAAGACGATGATGATGATGAAGAAGAAGGGGAAGAAGAAGAAGAAGATGTAGAAGTAGGAGGAGAAGAAGAAAAAGTAGAAGAAGAAGAAGAAGAATAAGAAGAAGAAGAAGAAGAAGGAGTAGAAAAGAAAGGAGAAGAAAAAGGGGGAGAAGTAGTTGATGAAGAAGAAGAAGAGGAAGAAGAAGAAGGAGAAGAAGAAGGAGAAGAAGAAGGAGAAGAAGAAGAAGAAGAAGAAGAAGAAGATAAGTTGATGAGGAAAGAAGAAGAAGAAGAACAAAAAGTAGGCGAAGAAAAAGTGGAAGAGGAAGAAAAAGAAGAAGAAGAATAAGAGGATGAAGAAGAAGAAAAAGAAGTAGTTGAAGAAGATTTTTGAAGAAGTAGATGAAGTAGATGAAGAAAATGATGATGATAAAGAAGGTATCGTAGAAGAAGAAGAAGAAGAAAAATAAGAAGTAGAAGAAGAAATAGAATAAGAAGAAAAAAAGGTGGAAGAAGAAGAAAAAGAAGTAGAAGAACAATTGGAAGAAGAAGAAGAACAAGAAGAAGAAGAGGAAGATGAACAAAAAGAAAACGAAGAAGAAGAAGAAGAAGTGAAATAGGAGGAGGAAGAAGAAGAAGAAGAGGAGGACGTTTAAGAAGAAAAGAAGAAGAAGAAGAGGGAGAGGAAGAGGAAGAAGTAGAAGAGGAAGAAGAAGAAGTAGTAGGAGAAAAGAAAGATGAGGAGGAGAAGAAGAAGAGGAAGAAGATCAAGAGCTAGAAGATGAAGAAGTGGAAGAAGGGGTAGAAGAAGAGGAAGAAGACGAAGAAAAGGAAAAAGAAGGAAATGAGGAAGATGAATTAGAGCAAGAAGAAGAAGAGGAAGAAGAAGAGGGAAAAAAGAGGAAGAAGAAGAAGAAGAAGTAGAAAAAGAAGAAAGTGAAGAAGAAAAAGAAGAAAAAGAAGAAGAAGAAAAAGGAGTAGTAGTAGTAGAAGAAGAAGAAGAAGAAGGGGAAGAGCAAGAAGAGAAAGAAGTAGAAGAAGAAGAAGAATAAGAATAGAAAGAAGAAGAAGTGGAAGAAGTTGATGAGGAAGAAGAAGTAGAGGTGGAAGAGGAATAAGAAGAAGAACAAGAAGAAGATGAAGAAGTATAAGAAGAAAAAAGAGAACGAGAAGAAGAAAAAGAAGGAGAAGAAGAAGAAGAAGAAGAATAAGAAAAAGTAGGAGTATAAGAACAAAAAAAATAAAGAAGAAGAAGAAGAATAAGAAGTGGTAAAAAATGATGAGGAATTTGAAAGAAGAAGGAGAAGAAGGAGAAGATGAAGAAAAAGAAGAAGAAGGAGAAGATGAAGAAGTAGAAGAAGTAAAAGAAGTAGTAGAAGAAGAAGCAGAAGAAGTAGAAGGACAAGAAGTAGAAGAATAAAAAGAAGTAGTAGTAGTAGAAGAAGAACAAGAACAAGAAGAAGAACAAGAACAAGAAGAAGTTCAAGAAGAGAAAAAAGAAGAAGAAGAAAAAGAAGAAGTTGAAGCAGAAGAATAAGGAGAAAAGAAGAAGAAAAAGGAGGAGAAGAAGAAGTAGAAGAAGAAGTAGAAAAAGAAGAAGAAGAAGAAGTAGAAGAAGAAGGAGAAGAAAAAGCAGAACAAGAAGAGGGAGAAGAAGATAAAGAGGAAGAAGAAGAAGAAGTCAACAAAGGCAAAGAAGAAGAAGAAGAAGAAAAACAATAAAAAGAAGAAGAGAAAATAGAAGAAGAAGAAGAAGAAGAAGAGGCTGAAGAAATAGAGAAGAAGTAGTAGTAGAAGAAGAAGAAGAAGAAATAGAAGAACAAGAAGAAGAAGTAGAAGGCGAAGAGGAAGAAAAAGAAGAAGAAGAAGAAGAAGAAGAAGAAGAAGAAGATGTGGAAGAAGAAGAAGAAGAAGAATAGGAAGGAGAAGAAGAAGAGGAAAAAGAAGAGGGGAAGAAGAGGAAGAAGAAAAAGAAGAAGAAAGGAACAAGAGGAAGAAGAAGAAGAAGAAGAAATAGAAGAAGAAGAAGAAGAAGAAGAAGAATAAGAAGAAGAAGAGGAAGAAGACTAAAAAGAAGAGCAAGAACAAAAAGAAGAAGAAGAAGAAGATGAACCTGAAGAAAAAAGAGATCTATAGGAAAAGAACAACAAGAGGAAGAAGTAGAAGATGAAGGAAAAGAAGTAGAAGAAGAAGTGGAACAAGAAGAAGTGGAACAAGAAGAAGAAGAAGAAGAAGAAGAAGAAGAAGACAAAGAGGAAGAAGAAGAAGAAGAAGAAGAAGAAGAAGAGGAACATTAGGAAGAAGAAGAGGAAGAAGTAGAGTAAGAAGAAGAAGGAAAGGAAGAAGTGAAAGAAGAAGGGGAAGAAGAAGAATAGGAAGAAGTTGAAGAAGATGAAGATGAATAAGAAGAAGAAGAATATGAAGAAGAGGAAGAAGAGAAAGAAGCTGAGGAAGAAGTAGAAGAGAAAGAAGAAGAAGTAGAAGAGAAAGAAGAAGAAGAAGATGAAGAAGAAGCAAAAGAGAAGGAAGAGGAAGAAGAAGAAGAAGAAAGAAAAAGAAGAAGTAGAACAAGAAGAGGAAGTGGAAGATGAAGAAGAAGAAGAAGAAGCAGCAGGGGAAGAAGTGGAGCAGTAGGAGGAATACGGAGAAGTAGTAGAAAAAGAAGAAGGAAAAGAAGAAGAAAAAGAAAAAGAATAAAGGGTGGAGGAAGAAGAACAAGAAGATGAAGTAGAAGATGAAGAACAAGAAGAAGAACAAGGAGAAGTAAAAGAAGAAGAAGAAGAAAAAGAAGAAGGGGAAGAAGAAGAAGAAAAGGAGAAAGAAGAATATGAAGAAGAACAAGAAGAAGAGGAAGAAGAGAAAGAGGAAGAAGAAGAAGAAGAAAAGAAAGAAGAAGAGGAAGAAGATGAACAAGAAGACGATGAAGACGGAGAAGTAGAAAAAGAAGGGGAACAAGTAGAAGAATAAGAAAAAAAAGAAGAGGAGGAAGAAGAAGAAGAAGAAGAAGAAAAAGAAGAAGAATAAAAAACAAGAAGTAGAAGTAAAAGAAGATGAAGAAGACAAAGAAGAGGATAAAGAAGAAGATTACGAAGAAGAAGGAGAAGAAGAGGAGGAAGAAGAGCAGGAAGAAGAAGAAGAAGAAGAGAAAGAGGAGGAAGAAGAAGAAGTAAAAGTAAAAGTGAAAGAAGACAAAGAAGAAGAATGAGTTGGGGAAGATGAAGATGAAGAAGAAATATAAGAAGAAGAAGAAGAAGTAGAAGAAGAGGAAGAAGAAGAAGAAGAAGAAGAAGAAGAAGAAGAAGTTGAAGAAGAAGAAGAAGAAGAAGATGTCAAAGAAGGAGGAGAAGAATAATAATATCAAGAAGACGAAGAAGAAGAAGAAGAAGAAGAAGAAGAAATATGAAGGGTAAGAAGAAGAGGAAAATGAAGAAGAAAAGAAGAAGAGGAAGAAGAAGGGGAAGAAGAAAAGGAGGAGGAAGAAAAAGAGTAGAATAAGAAGAAATAGAAGATGATGATGAAAAAGAAGAAGAAGAGGAAAATTAAGAAAAGGAAGAAGAAGAAGAAAAAGAAGAGGAAGAAGAAGAAGAAGAAGAAGAAGAACAAGACGAAGAAGTAGAAGAGGAAGAAGAAGAAGACAAGGAGGAAGAAGAAGAAGAAGAAGAAAAGGAAGAAGAAAAGGAAGAAAAAGAAAAAGAGGAAGACGAGGAGAAAAGGATGAGGAAGAAGGAGAAAATGAGGACGAAGAAGATGAAGAAGAGGAAGTCGTTGGAGAAGAAGATATTGAGAAGGAAGAAGAACAATAGGAAAAAGAAGAAGAAGAAGAAGAAGAAGAAGAAGAAGAAGAACAAGAACAAGAACAATAGAAAAAAGAGGAAGAAGAAGAAGGGAAAGAAAAGGAAGAAGTAGAAGATGATGAAGAAGAAGAAGAAGAAAATGAAGTAGAAGGAGTAGAAGAAGAAAAAGAAGAAGACGAAGAAGAAGAAGAAGAAGAAGAAGAATAAGAAGGAGAAGAAGAAGAAATGGAAGAAGAGGACGAACAATACAAAGATGAAGAAGAAGAAGATGAAGAGGAAGAAGAAGAAGAAAAAGAAGGGGAAGAAGAAGAATAGGAAGAAGAGGAATGAGAGGAAGAAGAGTGAGAATATGAAGTAATTGAAGAAGAAGAAGAAGAAGAAGAAGAAGAATAAGAAGAGGTAGAAGAAGAAGTTGAAGAAGATAGAGAAGAGGAAGAAGAAGAAGAAGAAGAATTGAAGAGGAAGAAGTAGAATTGAAAGATGAAAAAGATTAAGAAGAAGAAGAAAGAGAAGAGGAAGAGAAAGAAGAAGAAGAAGAAGAAGAAGAAGAAGAAGAAATAGAAGAAGAAGAATTAGAAGAAGAAGTAGAAGAAGAAGAAGAAGAAGAAGAATCACAAGAAGAAGAAGAAGAAGAAAAAGAAGAGGCAGAAGAGGAACAAGAAGAAGAGTTGGAGGAGTAAGAAGTTAAAGAAGAAGATGAAGATGAAGTTGAAAATGTAGAAGAAGAAGAAGAAGAAGTTGAAGAACATGAAGAAGAAGAAGAAGTAGAAGAAGAAGATACAGAAGAAGAAAGAGATGAAGAATTAGAAGAGGAGGAGGGAGAAGAAGATGAAGAAGAAGAAGAAAAGGTAGAAGATGTCGAAGGAGGAGGAGAAGAAAAAGAAGGATAAAAAGAAGAAGAAGAAGTGGAAGATGATAATGATGATGATGACGAAGAGGAAGAACAAGAAGAGGAAGAAGAATATAACAAAGAATAAGAAGAAGAAGAAGAAAAAGAAGAAGAAGAAGAGTAAGAAGAGAAAGAAGAAGAGAAGGAAGAAGAAGAAGAAGATGATAATGATGAAAAGGAAGAAGAAGAAGAAGCAGAATAAGAATAAATAGAAGAAAAAAAAGAGGAAGATGAGGAAGAAGAAGATCAAGATCATGAGGAGGAAGAAAGAAAGAAAAGGAAGAAGAAGTGGAAGAAGAAGAGTAAGAAGAAGAAGAAGAGGAGCAAGAAGAAGAAGAGGTAGATGTGGAAGAAGAAGACGATGAAGAAGAGGAAGAAGAACAAGAAGAAAAAGAAGTAGAGGAAGAAGAAGTAGAAGAAGAAGAAGAAGAAGGAGTAGAATAAAAAGAAGAAGTAGACAAGGAAGAAGAGAAAGAAGAAGAGGCCGAAGCATTGGGGAAAGGAGAAGAAGAAGAAGAGGAAGAAGGAGAAGATGAAAAATAATAATAAGAAGAAGAAGTAGAAGAAGGAAGAAAAAAGTTGGAGCAAAAAGAAGAAGAGGAAGAAGAAGAAGAAGAAGAAGAAGAAGAAGATGGTGAAGAAGAGGAACAAAAGGAGGAAAAAGATGAATAAGTTGTAGAAAAGGAGAAGAAGAAGAAAAAGAAGAAAAAGAAGAAAAAGAAGAGGAAGATGAACAAGAAGATTAAGTAGAAGATGAAGAAGAAAAAGAAGAAGAAGAAGAACAAGAAGTAGTGGAAGAAGAAGAACTGGAAGAAGAAGAACAAAAGGAAGAAGAAGAATCGGTGAAGAACAAGAAGAAGAGGGCAAAGGAAAAGAAGAGGAAGAAGAAAAAGAAGAGGAATAAGACGAATTAGAAGAAGAAGAAGTGGTAAAAGAAGTAGAACAAGAACAAGAAGCAGTAGTAGTAGAAGTCGTGGTAGTGGTAATAGTAGAAGAAGAAGTAGAAGAAGGGGAAGAAGAAGAAGAGGGAGAAGACGAGGAATAGGTAGAAGAAGAAGATGCACAAAAGAAGATGAAGAGGAAGAAGGAGAAGTATAAGTGGAAGAAGAAGAAGAGGAATAAGAGGAAGAAGAAGAAAAAGAAGAAGAAGAAGAAGAAGAAGAAGAGGAAAAAGAAGAAAAAGAGACAGAAAAATATAAGAAGAAGCAGTAGAAGAAAAAGAAGAAGAAGAAGAAGAAGAAGAAGGAGAAGACGAAGTACAAGGAGAAGAGGAGGAAGGAGAAAAGGAGAAAGAAGAAGAATAAGAAGAAGAGAATAAGAAGAAAGGAAGAAGAAGAGGAAGAATAAATAGAAGAAGTAGAAGTACAAGAAGAAGAGGAAAAAGAAGAAGAGGAAGAAGAAAAAGAAGAAGACGAATGGGAAGAAGAAGAAGAAGAAGTAGAAGAAGTAATAGAGTAGAAGAAGAAGTAGAAGAAAAAGTAGAAAAAGAAGAAGAAGAAGAAGAAGAAGAAGAAGAAGAACAATAATAATAAGAAGATGAGGAAGAAGAAGAAGAAGAATACGTAGAAGAGGATGAAGTAGAAGATGATGAAGGTGAAGAAAAAGAAGAAGATGAAGAAGAACAAGAAGATGACGATGGATTATAGATTAAGGAGGGTTGGCCTAGGCTATAGGGATTAGTTATTAGAGATTAGGAATTAAGGAATTGAGTGATAAGAATTTGGGATTAGAGATTAAGGATTAGGGATTCGACATTACGTATTAGTGATTAGGAATTATGAATTGAGGTTTAGTTGTTACACCTAAAGTTTAAGGATTATAGATTATGGATTAGGGAATAAAGAATATGGATTTGGGATTAGGAATTATGGATTAAGGTTTAAAGGATTAAGAATAAGGATTAAGGTTAAGGGATTTAGAGTTAAGAATTAGGGGTTAAGGATTTGAGCTTAGACAATAGAAATTAGGGATTTAAAATAAGGGTTTAAAGATTAGGGCTAAGGGATTAGAGATTAAGGGATTCGGTCTTAAAGATTAAGCATTAAGGATAAAGAAATAAAGATTAAGGATTAGAGATTAGGGATTAGGGAAGAAGAAGAAGAAGCTAAAGTAAAAGAAGTAGTAGGCATAGAAGTAGAAGAAAAAGAAGTATTAGTAGTAATAGAAGAAGAAGAAGAGGAAGAAGAAAAGCAAGATGAAGAAGAAGAAGATGATGATGAAGAAGAGAAAGAAGAAGAAGAGGAAAAAAAAAGAAGTACAAGAACAAAAAGACGATGACGAATAAGAGGAAGAAGAAGAAAAGGAAGTTGAGAAAGAATAGGAAAAAGAGGATTATGAAGAACAAGAAGATGAGGAGGAAGAAGAAGAAGAAAAGGAAGAAAAGAGGAAGAAGTAGAGGAAGATGAAGAGGAAGAAGAAGAAGAAGAGCAAGAAGAAGAAGAGGAAGAAATGCAAGAAGAAAAGGAAAAAGAAGAGAAGGAAGAAAAATAAGAAGAAGAGGAAGTAGAGAAAGAAGAAGATGAAGAAGAAGAGGTAGAAGTACAAGAAGAAGAGGAAGAAGAAGAAGAAGAAGAAGGGGAAGAAGAGGAAGAAAAAGAGGAATAATGCGAAGAGAAAGAAATTGAAGAAAAACAGGAATAAGGAGAAGAAGAAGAAGAAGAAGAAGAAGGAAGAAAAAGTAGAAGTAAAGAAAGAAGAAGAGGAGGAAGAAGAAGAAGAAGATAAGGAAGAAGAAAGGGTAGAAGAGGAACAAGAGCAGGAAGGAGAAGAAGAAGTAGTAGAAAAAGAACAAGAAGAAGAAAAAGAAGAAGAAGAAGAAGAAGATGATGATGATGATGATGAAGGAGAAAAAGAAGAAGATGTTGACGAAGAAAAAGAAGAAGAAGAAGAAAGTAGAAAAAGAAGACAAAGAAGAAGATGAGGAAGAACAAGAAGAAGAAGAACAAGAACAAGAAGAAGAGGAAGAAGAAGAAGAAAAGGAAGAAGAAGAAGTGGAAGATGAGGAAGAAAACGAAGAAGAGGAAGATGAACAACAAGAAAATGAGGTAGAAGATGAAAAAGAAAAGGAAGACAAAGAGGAAGAAGAAGCGGAAGAAGAAGATGATGAAGAGGAAGAACAACAAGAAGAAGAAGAGGAAGAAGTTGAAGGAGTAGAAGAGAAAGAGGAAGAAGAAGAAGAAGTAGAGGAAGAAGAAGACGATGAAAAAGAGCAAGAAGCAGAAGAAGAAGAAGAAGAACGAGAAGAAGTACAACAAGAAGAGGAAGAGGAAGAAGAGGATGAAGAAGAGGTAGAAGACGAAGAGAAAGAAGATGAGGAAGATGAGGAAGTAAAAGAAGAAGAAGAAGAAGGAAGAAAAAGAAGTACAAGAAGAAGAAGAAGAGGAAGAAGAAGAAGTGGAAGAAGTGGAACAAAATGAGGAAGAAGAAGTAGTGGAGAAAGACAAAGAAGAAGTAGAAGAAAAAGAAAAAAAGAACTGGAAGAAGAATAAGAAGATGAAGTAGAAGATGACGGATTAGGAGAAGAATAAGGACAAGAAGAAGAAGAAGAAGAAGAAGAAGAACAAAAAGACGAAGATGAAGAAGAGGACAAAGAAGAAGAGGAAGAAGGGGAACAAAAGGAAGATGAAGAAGAAGTAAAATAACAAGAAGCAGAAGAAAAGTAAGAAGAAAAGAAGAAGAGGAAGAAGAAGAAGAGGAAGAAGATGAACAAGATGAGGAAGAAGTAGTGGAGAAATACAAAGAAGAAGAAAAAGTGTAAAAGGAACTAGAAGAAGAACAAGAAGTTGAAGTAGAAGATGAAGGACCAGGAAAAGAACAAGGGCAAGAAGAAGAAGAAGAAGAAGAAGAAGAACATAGAGAAGAAGATGAAGAAGAGGAAGAAGAAGAAGAGGAAGAAGGGGAACAAAAGAAAGATGAAGAAGAAGTAAAATAAAAAGATGTAGAATAAAAGTAAGAAGATCAAGAAGAAGAGGGAGAAGAAGTAGTAGTAGAAAAGGGAAGAAGCAGAAGAGGAAGAAGAAGAAGAAAATGTAGAAGAAGGAGAAGAAGCTGAAGAAGAACAAGTAGAGGAAGAAGTAGAAGAAGAAGAAGAAGAAGAAGAAGAAAAACAAGTAGATGAAGGAGGAGAAGAAGAAGTAGAAGAAGAATAGGAGGAAGAAAAAGAAGAAGAAGAAGATGATGATGATTAAGAAGTAGAAGTCAAACAAAGAGGAGAAGAAGAAGAAGAATAAGGGGATGAAGTAGAGGAAGAAGAAGAAGAAGATGAAGAGGAGGAGGAAGAAAAAGAGAAGAAGCAAAAGAATTAGAATTAGGAGAAGAAGAAGAAGAAGAAGGAGATGAAGAAGAAGAAGAAGAAGAAGAAGAAGAAAATGTAGAAGAACAAGAACAACAAGAAGAAGAAGAAGAAGAAAAAGAAGTGGAAGAAGAAGACAAAGAAGTAGTAGAAGAAGAAAATGAGTGATAAGAAGTAGAATAAGAAGAAGTGCAAGAAGAAGAAGAAGAAGAAGGAGAAGAAGATGATGAAGAAGTAGAAGTAGTAGTAGTAGAAGAATAAGAAGAAGAAGAAGAAGAGAGAGAGGAAAAGAAAGAAGAAGAAAAAGAACAAGAACAAGAAGAAGAGGAAGAAGAAGAAGAGGAAGAAGAAGATTAAGAAGAAGAGGAAGATGAATAGGAAGAGAAGATGAGGAAGAAGAAGAAGAAG
>JAIUJO010000088.1:1840196-1842696 GCA_023846275.1 Vanilla planifolia
AGAAGATGAAAGCTAAAGAGGAAGAAGAAGAAGAATAAGAAGAGGAAGGAGGAGAAGTAGTAGTAGTAAAAGAAGAAGAAGAAGTAGTAGAAGAACAAGAAGGAGGAGAAGAGGAAGAAGTCGAAGAAGAAGAAGAAGAAGAAGATGAAGAAGAAGAAGAAGAGGAAGAAGAAGAAGAAAAAGAAGAAGAAGAAGTGGAATAAGAAGTAGACAAAGAAGATGATGAAGAACAGGAAGAGGAAGAAGAGGACAAGGAGCAAGAAGAGAATTAAGAAGTAATAGTAGAAGAGAACACGAAAAATAATAAGAAGAAGAATTTGAAAAAGAAGATGAAGTAGAGGAAGGAAGAAGGAGAAGAAGGTGAAGGAGAAGAACAACATGAAGAACTTGAATTATGAATTTGGGAGGGTGGGCTTAATGATTAAAGATTACTTGTTAGAGATTAGGGCATAGGGAGGTAGGGATTAGGGATTGAAGATTAAGGATAAGGGATTAGAGATTAGGGATTAGGTATTAGCAATTAAGGATTATGAATTAGGGATTATGAATTAAGGATTAGTGTTTATGGCTAGAGTTTAGGTATTAGAGAATAGAGACTAGGGACTAGGGATTAGAGATTAATTATTAATAATTATGGATTAGAGATCAAGGAATTAATAATAAGGATTATGGTTAAGTGATTCAAGACCAAGTATAAGGGATCAAAGATTTTGGATTAAAGATTAAAGATTAAAGATTAAGGATCAGAGATTCCTGATAAAAGATTAAAGAGTAAGGATGGGAAATTAAAGATTAAAGGTTTAGGTCGTAAAGATTTAGGACGAAGGATTAATAATTCCAGATTAAGAATTAGGGACTAGAGATTAAGGACAAGGGATTAAGGATAGAGATTAGGAGATAGGAATTAGGGATTAGGGATAAGGGAAGAAGAAGAAAATGAAAAAGAAGAAGAAGAAGAAGAAGACAAAGAAGAAGTAGAAGAAGTTGAAAAAGAAGAAGAAGACATAGTAGTAGTAGTAGTAGAAGAAGAAATAGAAGAAGAAGAAGAAGAAGGACAATAATAATAATAATAATTACAAGAAGAAGAAGAAGAAAAAGAAGAAGAAGAGGAGGAAGAAGAAGAAGTAGATGAAGAAGATGGATAAGAAGATGAAGAAGAAGAAGACAAAGTAGAAGAAGAAGAAGAAGAAGAAGAAAAAATCATGATGAAGAAGAAGAAGAAAAACTCTAAGAAAATGAAGAAGAAGAAGAAGAAGAAGAAGATGATGATGATGATGATGATGAAGGAGAAGAAGATGAAGAAGAAGAAGAAGATAAAGAAAAAGAAAATGTTGATAAAAAGAAAATGAAGAATAAGAGAAAGAAGAAGAAGAGGAGGAAGAAAAAGAAGAAGAAGATGAAAAACAAAAAGAAGAGAAAGGAGAAGAAAAAAAGAAGAAGATGAAGAAAAATAGGAAGAAAAAGAAGTAGAAGAAGGTAAAGAAGAAGATAAGGAAGGAGAGGAAGAAGTGGAAGAAGATGAAGAAAAGGCAAAAGAAGTGGAAGAAGAAGAGGACGAAGAAGAATAAGCAGTGCAAGAAGAAGAAATGGAAGAAGAGGAAGAAGCAGAGGAAGAGGAAGAATAGGAAGAAGAAGAAAAAGAAGAAGAAAAAGAAGAAGAAGATGGGGAGGAAGAAGAAGAAGAAGATGTAAAAGGAGAAGAAGAAGAAGAAGATGATGAATAAGAAGAAGAAAGAAATAAGAAAAAGAAGGAGAAGAAGAAGATGATGAAGAAGAATAAAAGAAGATGTAGAAGAAGAAAGAGGAGAGAAAAAGAAGAAGAAGAAAGAGGAGAAGAAGAAGTGGAGAAGAAGAAGAGTAAAAAGAAGAAGAAGAAGAAGAAGAATAGAAGAAAAAATGAGGAAGCCTAGAAGAATAAGAAGAAGAGTAAAAAGAATAAGAAGTAGAGAAGAAAAAAGAAGAAGAAGAGCAGAAGAACAACAAGAAGAAGAAGAAGTAAGAGGAGGAGACAATGAAGAAGAAGTAGAAGGAGAAGAATAAGGGAAAGAAGAATAAGAAGAAGAAGAAAAGGAAGAAGAAGAAGAAGGAGAAGGAGAAGGAGAAGAAGAAGAATAATAAGAATAAGAAGAAGAAGCAGAAGAAGAAAGAGAAGAGAAGAAGAAGAAGAAGAGAAGTAGAAGTGCAAGAAGAAGAAGAGTAAAAAGAAGATGATGATGAAGAAGAAGAGAAGAAAAGAAGAAGAAGAAGAAGAGATGAAGAAGAGGAGTAAAAAGAAGGAGATAAAGGAGAAGAATAGCAAAAAGAAGAAGAAGAAGGAGAAGAAGTGAAGAAGAACGAGGAGGAGGAGGAGGAGGAGAGGAAGAAGAACAAGTGGAAGAGGAAGATAAAGAGGAAGAAGAAGAAGAAGATGACGAGGTTGAAGAAGAAGAAAAAGAAGAAGGAGAAGGACAAGAAGGAGGAGAAGAAGAAAAAGAGGAAGAAGAAGAAGAAGAGGAAGAAG
>JAIUJO010000088.1:1847696-1855196 GCA_023846275.1 Vanilla planifolia
AAAATTAAAAATTAAGGATTAGGGATTAAGGATTAGAGATTAGTGATTAGAAATTATGGATTAGGGATTAAAGATGATAAAGAAGTAGAAGAACTAGAAGTAGAAGAAGAAGAGGTTGAAGAAGAAGAGGAAGAAGAAGAAGAAGAAGAAAAAGTTGTAGTAGTAATAGTAGTAGAAGAAGAAGATTAATAAGAAGAGGAAGAAGTAGAAGAAGTAGAAGAAGAAGAAGGAGAATAAGAAGAAGAAGAAAAAGAAAAAGAAGAAGAAGAAGAAGATTGGGGAGAAGATAAAGAAGTAAAATAAAAAGACAAAGAAGAAGAAGAGGAGCAAGAAGAAGAAGAAGAAGAATAAGAAGAAGAAGAAGAAGAAAAAGAATAAGAAGAAGAAGAAAAAGAATAAGAAGAGTAGAAGAAGAAGAAGAAGAAGAAGAAAAAGAAGAAGAAGAAGAAGAAGAAGAAGATGATGATGATGATGATGATGATTATGGTCATGATGAAGATGGAGAAGAAGAAGAAGAAGAAGAAAAAAAAGATGATAATGATGAAGATGAAGAAAAGAAAGAAGATGAATAGGAAGAAGAAGAAAATGAAGAAGAAGAAGAAGCGAAAGATTAGGAAGAAGAGCAAGAAGAGGAAGAATAAGAGAAAGAAGATAAGGAGCAAGAAGAAGAAGAAGAGCAAGAAGAAGAAGAGAAGAAAGAAGAAGAAGAAGAGCAAGAAGAAGAAGAGGTAGAAGATGAAGAGAAGTACAAGAAGAAGAAGAAGTAAAGGAAGAAGAAGAAGAAGAAGATGATGATGATGAAAAAGAAGAAGTAGTAGTAGCAGTAATAGAAGAAAAAGAAGAAGAAGAAGAAGGAGAAGTAGAAGAAGATAAGAAGAAGAAGAAGAAGTAGAAGAAGAAGAAGAAGAAGAAGATGAAGAAAGGGAAGAAGAAGAAGCAGGAGAAGGTGAAGAAGAAGAATAAGAAGAAGAAAAATAAGAAGTAGAAGGAGAAGTGAAGAAGTTGAAGAAGAAGGAGGAGAAAAAGGAGAGGAGGAAGAAGAAGAGTAGAAAGAAGAAGAAGACGAAGAAGAAGAAGAAGAGAAGAAAAAGATGAAGAAGAAGAAGAAGAGGAGAAAAAGAAGAAGAAGTAGTAGTTGAAGAAGAAGTAGAAGGTGGAGGAGGAGAAGAAGAAGAAGAACAAGTAGAAGAGGAAGAGGAGGAAGAAGAAGAAGTAGAAGAAGAAGAAGATGAAGAAGAAGAAGAAGAAGATGATGAGGAAGAAGAAGAAAAAGAAAAAGAAGAAGGACAAGAACAAGAAAGAGAAGCGAAAGAAGAAGAAGAAGAAGAAGAACTAGAATAGGAAGAAGGAGAAGAAGTAAAAGAAAAAGAATAAGCAGAAGTGGAAGAAGAAAAAGAAGATGAAAAAGGAAGAAGAAGAAGAAGATGAAAAAAAAGAAGAACAAGAGACAGAAAAAGATAAAGAGAAAGAAGAAGAAAAATAAGAAGAAGAAGAAGAAGAAGAAGAAGAGGAAGAAGAAGAAGAAGAAGAATAAGAGGAAGGAGAAGAAGAAGTAAAAAAAAGTAGATGAGGAGGAAAAGGAAGGAGAAGAGGAAGAAGAAGAAGAAGGAGAAGAACAAAAGGAGGATAAGGATGAAGTGCAGGAAGAAGAAGAATCGGGAGAAGGAGAAGAAGACGACAAAGTAGAAGAAGAAGAAGAAGAAGTGGAACAAGAAGTGGAAGAAGCAGAAGAAGAAGAAGAAGAAGAAGAACAAGAGGAGGAAGAAGAAGAAGAAGAGGAAAAAGAAGAAAAGGAAGAAGAAGAAGAAGGAGAAGAAGAAGAAGAAGAATAAGAAGAAGAAGAAGAAGAAGAAGAAGAAGATGAAGAAGAAGAAGAAGAAGACGTGAAGGAAGAAGAAGAATAAGATATGAAGAAGAAGAAGAAGAAGAAGCAGAAGTATAAGATGAAGAAGATGACAAAGGGGAAGAGGAAGAAGAAGGAGAAGAAGAAGAAAAAGAAGAAGAATAAGAAGAAGAACAGGAAGTAGAAGGGAAAGAGAAGAAGAATAAGAAGAAAGAGAAGATAGAGGCAAAAAAGAAGTGGAAAATGAAGAAGAGTAAAGAGAAGAAGACAGAGAAAACGAAGAAGATGAAGAAAAGAAGAAGAAGAAGAAGTAGTAGTAGTAATAAAAGATAAAGAAGATGAAGAAGAAGAAGAAGAAGAAGATGATGAAGGAGTAGAAGAAAAAGAAAAAGAAAGAGAAGAACAAGAACAAGAAGAAGAAGAAGAGAAAGTGGAAAAAGGAGAAGAAGAAGTGGAAGAAGAAGAAGAAGGAGAGGAAGAAGATGATGTGGAAAAAAGAAGAACAGGTTAAGAAATAAAGAAGAGATAGAAAAAGAAAAAGAGGAAGAAGAATAAAAGGAAGTAGATGAAGAAGAAAAACATGAAGAAGAAGATGAAAAGAAGAATAAGAGGAAGAATAAGAAAACAAAGTAAAAGAAGAAGAAGATGAGGAAGAAGAGGAAAGAGAAGACGAAGAAGAAGAAAAGGAAGATGAGGAAGAAGAGCCAGAAGAAGAAGAAAAAGATGTGGGAGAAGAAGAAGTAGACAAAGAAGAAAAAGAAAAAGAAGTGGAACAAGAAGTGAAAGAAGAAGAAGAAGAGGAAGAAGAAGAGGAAGAAGAAGAAGAAGAGGAACAAGAAGAAGGAGGAAGAAGAAGAAGAAGAAGCAAAAGAGGAAGAAGAAGTGGAAGAGGAAGAAGAAGAAGAATACGAAGAAGAAGGAGAAGAAGAAGAAGAAGAAGAAGAAGAAAAAAAGAAGAAGAAGATTAAGAGGAGGAGGAAGAAGAAGAAGAACAAGAAGAGGAGAAGAAGAAGAAGAACAAGAAGAGGAGAAGAAGAAGAAGAAGAAGAAGAAGAAGATGAGGAAGAGGAAGAAGATGATGTAGAGGAAGAAGAGGTGTAAGAAGAAGTAGAAGAAGAAGAAGAAGAAGGAGAAGAAGAAGAAGAAGAAGAAGAAGAAAAATTTGAAGAAAAGATGAAGTAAAAGGAGGAGAAGGAGAAGAAGTATGAGAAGAAGCTGAAGAAGAAGAACATGAAGAAGAAGATGGATTCTCTTATTCAAAAGTGGCCGAACCCTACAAAACAAACCTCATTATGGTGGCTCAAAAACAAAATATATCAGCAATAGCTTATGCAAAGGATTGGACAGGGGCATACCCCCATCCCACACAAAATTAGAAACACATACAGCTTTAGCAACCCAATAATCTGGGGCATTGCTCTTCCTAAAGACATGTGAGAACCACAAAGCCCTCGTGCTTCTTGCTTATTAAAGGGCATCTGAATACAAACCTCCCTCATTGGGACAGCGAACTAACTGCATGACCTCGTGTAAAGCAATGGTGGAGTCAGACTGGATTCCAACAGCAGGATATCTCTGAATCTTGGTCATGATCAGCACAATTGCTTCCAAGACTGTCCGAACCTCCATAGCATCGTAGGCCTCGGAAAGAAGTCTCTTGCCCACAATGTAGATAGGACACCCAAAATGATACCAAGCAACCATGCCCACACCAGCCTCCTCACCGTTCACAACTGTTCTAATTTAACATGATCCATCCCGTTGGGGGGAAAGCCAAGTAGGGGCTACAAGGGGCCCCATAGGGTGAAGCTTCCTACTAGACATAAATGGATGAGAAATGGGAGTCTTTTTTTTTGCGGCATTTTCCAACTTGATCTTCCTAATTAGGATATCCTTGCTCAGGGTGGCCCTGTTATGCTTCTTGAGGTTTCTATTCTCCTATATGTAATACCTAGTGGTAGCGACACAGGCAAGTGACATGCTAAAATCCCCCACGCCATGCTAGGTAGCTCGGCGTAGGACAAGAAACTCGCAAGGGGGCACGTCATAGTGCCCATGAGCTCGCTGCAGCATTAGCCTAGCACCGAGGCAGTAGTGCATAACACAGGGTCCTCCCAGATTTGTTGCGCCATCCTACAGTCCCAAAGTGCATGCTGAAGGTTCTCCATCACACCACCGCCCCATATACAGAATCTATAGTCCCCTGAATGCTTCCCCATAAGCCAAACAGCTGTGAGGATGAGATCCTTTGCTGGCCTCGAAATGAACATGTGAATTCGAGGCATTGTCTTCATCCTTCAAATCCAAGCTAACTGATTCCCATGATTAGAAGATGACCCATATTTCTCCCGCCTATATGTAACAATAAGGGTCCGATAGAACGAAGAACATGAGACTTTGGTCAATTCAATAAGTGCCTGACATAGCTTATCCTCCATAGCGTTGAAACCCCATGGTAAAAGGGAAACCCTATTCATAAGCAAAGAGCTAGCTGACCTCATAGAAGAGTCCAAGTCCCACATCCTTGAAGCCAAGGTGCAATCCTTCACAGACTTCGACCAGGAGGCCTCCACATTAGTATAAGTTTGGCGG
Organism: Vanilla planifolia; assembly: GCA_023846275.1. Classification (NCBI taxonomy): domain Eukaryota; kingdom Viridiplantae; phylum Streptophyta; class Magnoliopsida; order Asparagales; family Orchidaceae; genus Vanilla; species Vanilla planifolia. The sequence goes on from JAIUJO010000088.1 coordinate 1,852,132, forward strand.
GTGGTCGATGGTAAGTGAATGGACTTTGTCGAAGACAATTGGCTAGGTTTCGTCCACTTTGGAATAGGGCAGGTGTGCTGAGGGATTAGGGATATGTTGTTCGGGGTAAGGGATTATTGATTAGGGAAGTACATATTAGGGATTTTAGATTAAGGATTAAGGATAGGTATTATAGAATAGGAATTTGGGATTATGAATTAAGGATTGGTGATTACGACTAAGGTTAAGGGATTAGGTATTAGGTATTAAGGAATTGAGATGAGGGATTAGGTATTAGTTATTAAGGACTAGATATTAAAGATTAGGAATTATGGATTAGGTATTAAAAGATTAAGGGATTAAGAATAAGGATTACAGATTATAGATTTCGAAATAGAGATTAGAGATAAGGGATTAGAGATTAAGGGTTAGGGATGAAGAAGCTGAAGAAGAAGAACAAGCAGAAGAAGTGAAAGAAGTAGAATAAGAAATAGAAGAAGAAAAAGTAGTAGTAGTAGAAGAAGAATAATAAGAAGTAGTAGAAGAAGAAGAAAGAGAACAAGAAGAAGAAGAAAAAGAAGTAATAGAAGTAAAAGATGGAGGGGAAGATTAAGAAGAAGAAGAAGAAGAAGAAGAAAAAGAAGAAGAAAAGGAGGAAGAAAAAGGAGAAGAAGAGGAAGAAGAGAAGACAAGAAGAAGAAGAAGAAAAAGAAGAAGAAAGGGAAGAAGAAGAAGAAGAAGAAGAGGAGGAAAAAGAAGAAAAAGAAGTTGTAGTATAAGAAGAAGAAGTAGAATAAGAAGAAGAGGAAAAAAGAAGAACTGGAAGAAAAAGAAGAAAAAGAAGTGATAGAAGTAGAAGATGGAAGATAAGACAAAGAAGAAGAAGAAGTGGAGGAAGAACAACAAAAAGAAGAAGAAGAAGAGAAGAAGAAGATGAAGTAGAAGAAGAAGAAGAATGTGATGATGATGATGATGAAGACGAAGTAGAAGAAGAAGAATTAGAAGAAAAAGTAGTAGTTGTAGTAGTAATAGTAGAAGAAGAAGAAGAAGAAGAAGGAGAAGAAGATGAAGAAGAAGAAGGAGAAGAAGAAGAAGAAAAAGAAGAATAAGAAGAAGAAGAAGATGTGGAAGAAGAAGATGAAGAAGAAGAAGAAGAGGAAGAATAAGTAGAAGAAATAGAAGTACAAGAAGAAGAAGAAGAAGAAGTGGAAGAAGAAGCAGAAGAAGAAGAAAGAGAAGAAGAAGAAGAAGTAGAAGTAGTAAAAGTAGAAGAAAAGACAAAGAAGAAGAAGAAGAAGAAGAAGAAGAAAAAGTAGAAAAAGAAGAAGAAGAAGAAGAAGAAGAAGAAGAAGAATAAGAAGATGAGGAGGAAGAAGAAGAAGAAGAAGAAGAAGAAGAAGAAGAAGAAGAAGAAGATGATGGTGAAGAAGAAGAAGAAGATGAAGAAGTATAATTAGAAGACGATGGATTATAGATTAAGGAAGGTAGGCCTAGGCTATAGGTATTAGTTATTAGAGATTAGGGATTAAGGATTTGAGTGATAAGAATTTGGGATTAGAGGTTAAAAATTATGGATTCAACATTACATAATAGTTATTAGGAATTATGAATTAAGGATTATTTGTTACACCTAAAGTTTAACTAGAGATTAGGGATTGGGGAATAAAGAATAAGGATTAAGGATTAGGAATTATGTATTAAATGTTAAAGGATTAAGAATAAGGATTAAGGATTAGGGATTTATGGTTAAGAATTAGGGATTAAGGATTCGAGGTAAGACATTAAAAATTAGGGATTTAGCTTAAGGGATTAAAGATTAGGATGAGAGATTAAAGTTTAAGAGATTAGGATTTAAAGATTAAGTATTAAGGATTAAGGAGTAAAGATTAAGGATTAGAGATTAGGGATTAGGGAAGAAGAAAAAGAAGAAGCTAAAGTAAAAGAAGTAGTAGGCATAGAAGTAGAAGAAAAAGATGTTTTAGTAGTAATAGAAGAAGAAATAGTAGAAGAAGAAGAAAAAGAAAGAGAATAAGAAGAAGGAGAAGAAGAAGAAAAAGAAGAAGTAGAGGAAAAAATGGAGAAGATGATGATGAAGAAGAAGAAGAAGAGGAAGAAGAAAAGGAGAAAGAAGAAGAAGAAGAGAAGAAGAAGATAATGAAGAAGAATACGATGATGAAGAAAAAGAAGAAGAAGAAGAAGAACAAGAAGAAAAAGAAAAAGAAGAAGAATAAGAACAAGAGGAAGAAGAAGAGGAAGAAGAAGAAGAAGAGGAGGCAGAAGAAGATGAAGAACAAGAAGAAGAAGAAAAAGAGGAATAAGAAGAAGAGGAAGATGAGGAAGAAGAGGAAGATGAAGAACAAGAACATGAGGAGGAAGAAGAAGAAGAAAAGGAAGAAGAAGAGGAAGAAGTAGAGGAAGAAGAAGAGGAAGAAGAAGAAGAAGAGCAAGAAGAAGAAGAGGAAGAAAAGAAAAGGAAGAAGAAGAGAAAGATGAAGAATCAAAACAAGAAGAGGAAGTAGAATAAGAGAAGATGAAGAAGAAGAGGAAGAAGTAGAAGAAGAACAAGAACAAGAACAAGAAGAAGAAGGGGAAGAAGGGCAAGAAAAAAAGGAAGAACGCAAAGAGAAAGATGTTAAAGAAGAAGAGGAAGAAGAAGAAGAACAAGAGAAGAAGAAAAAAAATGCAAAAGTAGAGCAAGAAGAAGAGGAAGAAGAAGAAGAAGAAGAAGAAAAGAAAGAAGAAGGGGTAGATGAGGAACAAGAGCAGGAAGGAGAAGAAGAAGTAGTAGAAAAAGACGACGAAGAAGAAGATGAAGAAGAAGAAGTAGAAGAGAAGAAGAAGAAGAAGGTGAAGGAGAAGAAGAAGAAGATGATGATCAAAAGGATGATGAAGAAGAAAATGTAGAAGAAGAGAAAGAAGAAAAGGAAGAAGAAGAAAAAGAAGAAGAAGAAGAAGAAGAAGAGGAAGAAGAAAAAAAGATGAGAAAGAAGTGGAAGAAGAGCATGATGAAGAACAAGAAGATTAGGCAGAAGAAGAAGAAGAAAAGGAAGACGAAGAGGAAGAAGAAGAGGATGTAGAGGAAGAAC
>JAIUJO010000088.1:1857696-1865196 GCA_023846275.1 Vanilla planifolia
AGAAGAAGAAGAAGATGATGATGATGATGAAGAAGAAGAACAAAAAATATGATGTTGAAGAAGAAGCAGAAGAAGATGAAGAAGAAGAAGAAAAGAAGAGAAGAAGAAGAAGAAGTAGAAGAAGAGATAGAGGAAGAAGAAGAAAGGAGGAAGAAGAAGAAGAAGAAGAAGAAGAAAAGAAGAAGAAGAAGAAGAGAAAAAAGAGGAAGAAGAGGAAGAAGTAGAACAACAAGATGAGGAAGAAGAAGAAGAAGAAAAGGAAGAAGAAGAGGAAGATGAAGAAGAAGAAGAAAAGAAAGAAGTAGAAGAGGAAGTAGAAGAAGAAGAAGAAGAAGAAGAGGAAGGTGATGATGATGAAGAAAAAGAAGAAGGAGAAGAGAAAGTAGAAGAAGAGGAAGGAGAAGATGACAAAGATGATGAAGAAGAAGAAGTAGAGGAAGAAGGAGAGGAGAAGAAGAAGAAGAAGAAAGAGAAAGAGAAGAAGTGGAAGAAACAAAAGAGTAAATAAGAAGAAGAAGAAGGATAAGAGAAGGAAAAAGAGAAAAAGAAGAGAAGGAGAAGAAGAAGAAGAAGAAGAAGAAAAAGAAGAAGAAGAAGAAGAAGAGGAAGAAGAAGAAGAAGAAGAAGTAGAAGAAGAAGAAGATGATGATGATGAAAGAGAAGAAGTAGAAGAAGGAGAAGAAGAAGTTGAAGAAGAAGAAGAAGAAACCAAAGGAATACGAGAAGAAGAAGAAGAAGAAGAAGAGGAAGAAGAAAAACAAGAAGACGAAGAAGTAGAAGAGGAGGAGAAAGAAGAAAAAGAAGTAGAAGTGGAAGATGAAGAAGAAGTAGAAGATTAGGAGGAAGATGAGGAGAATTGGACGAAGAAGAAGAAGAAGAAGGTGGAGAGGAAGAAGAAGAAGTGGAAGAAGAAGAAGAAGAAGAAGAAGCCGAGGATCAAGAAGAAGAAGAACAAGAAGAAGATGATGAGGAAGATGTGGACAAAGAGATAGAAGAAGATGTAAACTAAAAAGGTAGAAGAAGAAGAAGAAGAGGAAGGAGAAGAAGAAGTAGTAGTAGTTGCAGTGGAAGAAGAAGAAGAAAAAGAAGGAGAAGAAAAGGAAGAAGTCGAAGAGGACGAAGAAGAAGATGATGATGATGAAGAAGAAGAAGAGGAAAAAGATGATGATGGTGAAGAAGAATAAGAAGAGGAAGGAGTAGATGAAGAAGATGAAGAAGAACAGGAAGATGAAGAAGAGGACAAGGAGCAAGAAGAGAAATAAGTAGTAGTAGTAGAAGAAGAAGAAAAATAAGAAGAAAAAGAATTTAAAGAAGAAGGTGAAGTAGAAGAAGAAGGAAGGAGAAGAAGACGAAGATGATGAACATTGATTATAGATTAAGGATGGTGGGTTTAATTATTAAAGATTACTTATTAGGGATTAGGGATTAGGGTATTATGGATTAGGGATTGGAGATTAAGGATAAGGGATTAGAGATTAGGGGTTAGGTATTAGCGATTAAGGATTATGAACTACAGATTTGGAATTCAGTATTAGTGTTTATAACAAGAGTTTAAGGATTAGAGAATAGAGATTAGAGACTAGGGATTATAGATTAATGATTAGTAATTTTGGATTAATGATTAAGGAATTAATAGTAAAGATTAAGGATAAGTGATTCAGGACCAAGTATTAGGGATTAAAGATTTTGGATTAGAGATTAATGATTAAGGATTAGAGATTCATGTTAAAAGATTAAAGAGTAAGGATGAGAAATTAAAGATTGAAGGATTAGGTCGTAAAGATTTAGGATGAAGCATTAAAGATTTGGGATTAAGAGTTAGGGAGTAGGGATTAAGGACTAAGGATTAAGGATAGAGGTTAGGAGATGGGGTTAAGGATTAGGGAAAAGGGAAGAAGAAGAAGAAGAAGAAGAAGTGAAAGAAGAAGTTGAAGAAGAAAAAATAATAGTAGTAGAAGTAGTAGTTGTAGAAGAAGAAGAATAATAAGAAATAGAAGAAGAAGACGAAGAAGAAGAAGAAGTACAATAAGAAGAATAAGAAGAAGATGAAGAAGAAGAGGAGGAGGAAGAAGAAGAAGTCGATGAAGAAGATGGAGGAGAAGATGAACAAGAAGAAGAAGAAGGCAAAGCAGAAGAAGAAGAAGAAGAAGAACAAAAAGAAGAAGAAAAAGAGAAGAAGAAGATGATGATGATGATGGTGATGATGATGATGAAGTACAAGAAGAAAAACTAGAATAAGAAAAAGAAGAAGAAGATGATGATGATGATGTTGAACATGAAGAAGAAGAAGAAGAAGAAGATGAAGAAGAAGATAAAGAAGAAGAAGAAGAAGAAGAGGAGGAGAAAGAAGAAGAAGATGAAGATAAAAAAAATGAATAAGAGAAAGAAGAAGAAGAGGAAGAAGAAGAAGAAGAAGATGAAGAGGAAGAAGAAGAAGAAGAAGAAGAAGAGGAAGATAGGGAAGGGGAGGAAGAAGTGGAAGAAGAAGAAGAACAAGAAGATGTGGTGGAAGAAGTAGAAGAAAAGGAAGATGAAGAGGAAGAAGAAGAGGAGAAAGAAGGATATGAAGTGCAAGAAGAAGAAAAGGAAGAAGAGGAAGAAGAACAGGAAGAAGAGGAAGAAAGGAAGAAGAAGAAGAAGAAGATAAAGATAGGGAGTGAGTGGAAGAAGTGGAAGAAGAAGAACAAGAAGATGTGGTGGAAGAAGTAGAAGAAAAGGAAGATGAAGAGTAACAAGAAGAGGAGGAAGAAGAATAAGAAGTGCAAGAAGAAGAAAAGGAAGAAGAGGAAGAAGAAGAGGAAGAAGTATAGGAAGAAGAAGAAGAGATGAAAAGAAGAAGAAGAAGAAGAGTAAGAAGAAGAAGAAGAAGAAGAAGAAGAAGAAGAAGAAGAAGAAGAAGAAGATGAAGAAGAAGAAGTAGAAGAAGAAGATGATGATGATGATGAGGAAGAAGAAGAAGAGGAAGGGGAAAAAGAAGAGGAAGAAGAAGAAGAAGAAGAACAAGAAGAAGAAGAATAAGAAGAAGAAGAAGAAGAAGAAGAAGATGATGATGATGAGGATGAAGAAAAAGAGGAAGGGGAAAAAGAAGAAGAAGAAGATGAGGAAAAAGAAGAGGAAGAAGAAGAAGAGGAAAAAAAGATAGAAGAAGATGAAAATACTAAAGTGTAAGGATAAGAAATTAAAGGTTAAGGGACAAAGACTTAAAGATTAAAGGTTAAGGGACTAAGGATTAAGGTTTAGGGATTACGAATGAAATTAGGTGATAAGGATTAAGGCTTAGGGATTAGAGAAGCGGAAGAAAAAGAAGAAGAAGAAGAAGAAGAAGAAGAAGAAGAAGCAGAAGAAGTAGAAGAATAAAAAGTTGAAGTTCAAGAAGAAGAAGAAGAAGAAGAAGAAGTAGTAGTAGTAGGAGTAGAAGAAGAAGAAGAACAAGAAGTCGAAGTAGAAGAAGAACAAGAAGAAGAAGGACAATAAGAAGAAGAAAAAGAAAAGGAAGAGGAAGAAGAAGAAGAGAGGAAAAGAAGAAGAAGAAGAAGAGTAAGAAGAAGAAGAAGAAGAAGAAGAAGAAGAAGAAGAAGAAGAAGAAGAAGTAGAGAAGAAGAAGAACAAGAAGGAGGAGGAGGAGGAGGAGGAGAAGAAGAAGAACAAGTAGGAGAAGAAGAGGAAGAGGAAGAAGAAGAAGAAGATTATGAGGATGAAGAAGAAGAAAAAAAAAGAACGAGAAGGACAAGAAGGAGAAGAAAAAAAAGAGGACAAAGAAGAAGGGGAAGAGGGAGAAGGACAAGAAGAAGAAGAAGAAGAAGATGATGATGATGAAGAGGAAAAAGGTAAGAAGAAAAAAGACAAAGAAAAAGAAGAAGAGGATGAAGAGGAAAAAGAAGAAAAAGAAGAAGAAGAAGAATACAAAGTGGAGGAAGAAGAAGAAGAAAAAATGAAGCAAAAGAAGAGAAAGACGTGGAAGAAAAATAAGAAGAGAAAGAAGAAGAAGAAGAAGAAGAAGAAGAAGAAGAAGTGGAAGAGGAAGAAGAGGATGGAGGGGAAAAAGAATAATATAAAGAATAAGTAGATTGAGAAGAAGAAGAATTTTAGGAAGAAGATCAAGTAGAAGAAGAAGATGATGTTGATGAAGAAGATGTGGAAGAAGAAGAAGAAGAACAATAAGAAGAACAAAAAGAAGAAGGAGAAGAAGAAATAAAAGAAGAAGAAGAGGAGGAGGAAGAGGAAGAGGAAGAAGAAGAAGACGAATTGGTAGAAGAAGAAGAAGAAGATGATGATGATAAAGAAGACAAAGTAGAACAAAACAGAAGAGGAAGAAGAAGAAGAAGGAGAAGAAAAAGATGAGGAGAAGAGCACGAAGAGGAAGAAGAAAATGAGGAGCAAGAAGAGGAACAAGAGGAAGAAGGGGTAGAAGAAGAAGAGGAGGGAGAAGAAGAGTAAGAATAATAATAAGAAGAAGAAGAGGAAGAAGAATTAGAGGAAGAAGAAGATGAAGAGGAAGATGAGGAAGAAGAAGAAGAAGAAGAAGAAGAAGAAGTAGTTGTAGAAAAAGAAAAAGAAGAAGAATAAAAAGAAGAAGAAGAAGAAGAAGAAAGGGAATAAGAAAAAGAACAAGAAGAATAAGAAGAGGAAGAGGAAGAAGAAGAAGAAGAAAAAGAAGTAGAAGAAGAAGAGGAAGAAGTGAAAGAAAAATAAGGAGAAGGGGTAGAAGAAGAAGAAGAAGAGGAAGAAGAAGATGGCAATGTAGGGGAAAAAGAGGAATAAGAAGAAGTAGAAGAAGGAGAAGAAGAAGAAGAATTTTAAGAAGAAGATGAAGTAGAAGAAGAATAATAAGAAGAAGAAGAAGAAAAGAAGAAAAAGAAGAAGGAGAAGAAGAAATAGAAGAAGAAGAAGAAGAGGAAGAGGAAGAAGGAGAAGAAGAAGAACAATTTGAAGACGAAGTAGAAGAAGAAAAAGAAGAAGAAGATGAAGAAGGAGAAAATGGTGAAGTAGAAGAAGAAGAAGAAGAAGAAGAGGTGGAGCAGGAATAACAAGAAGATGATGAAGAAGAACAGGAAGAGGAAGAAGACGAAGAAGAAGTAGAAGAAGAGTAAGAAAAAGAAGAAGAAGAAGAAGGAGAATAAGAAGACGAGCAGAAGAGGACGAACAGGAGGAAGAAGACGAGGTGCAAGAAGAAGTAGTAGAAGAAGAAGAAGGGGAAGAAGAAGAAGAAGATGAAAAAGAAGAAGTAGAAGGGGAAATAGAAGAAGAGTAAGAAGAAGATGAAAAAGAATAAGAAGAAGAAAAAGAAGAAGAAGAAGGGAAAGAAGAAGAAGAGGAAGAAGTAGAAGAATAGGAAGAAGAAGAAGAAGAGGAAGCAGTTGAAGAGGAAGAAGAAGAAAAAGAAGAGGAAGAAGAAGAAGAAGAAGAAGAAGAGGAATTAGAGGAAGAAGAAGTAGAAGAAGATGAAGTAGTTGAACAAGACATGCAAGTAGTAGAAGAAGAAGGAGAAGAAGAAGAAGTAGTAGTAGTAGAAGAAGAAGAATTATAAGAATAAGAAGAAGAAGTAGAAGAAGAAGAAGAAAAAGAAGAAGAAGAAGAAGAAGAAGAATAAGAAGAAGAAGAAGAAGAAGAAGATGTTGAATTAGAAGAAAAAGAAGAAGACGAACAACAAGAACAAGAAGAAGTAGTAGTAGTAGAAGAAGAATAATAATAAGAATAAGATGAAGTAGTAGAAGAAAAAGAAGAAGAAGAAAAAGTAAAAGAAAAGTTAAAAGGAGTAGAAGAAGAGAAGAAAAGAAGAAGTAGAGAAGAAGAAGAACAAGAAGGAGGAGGAGGAAGAGAAGAAGAACAAGTAGGAGAGGAAGAGGAAGAGGAAGAAGAAGAAGATGATGATGAGGATGAAGAAGAAAAAAAAGAAGTAGAGGGACAAGGAGGAGAAGAAGAAAAAGAGGAAGAAGAAGAAAAGGAAGAAGGAGAAAGAGAAGAAGAAGAGAAAGAAGAAGAAGAAGAAGAAGAAGAAGAAGAAGATGATGATTAAGAGGAAAAAAGAAGAAGAAAAATGACAAAGAAAAAGAAGAAGAGGATGAAGAGAAAAAAGAAGAAAAAGAAGAAGAAAAAGAAGAAGAAGAATACAAAGAAGAGGATGAAGAAGAAGAAAAAAGGAAGCAAAAGAAGAGAAAAAAAGTGGAAGAAAAAAAAGGAGAAGTGAAAGAAGAAGAAGAAGAAGAAGAAGAAGAAGAGGAAGAGGAAGAATAGGATGGAGGGGAAAAAGAGGAATATAACGAATAAGTAGAAGGAGAAGAAGAAGAATTTTAAGAAGAAGATAAAGTAGAAGAAGAAGACGATGATGATGATGAAGACGTTGAAGAAGAAGAAGAAGAAGAATAAAAAGAAGAAGAATAAGAAAAACCAAAAGAAGAAGGAGAAGAAGAAATAGAAGAAGAAGTGGAGGAAGAGGAAGAAGGAGAAGAAGAAGAAGAATTGGAAGAAGAAGAAGAGGAAGAAGAAGAATATGATAAAGAAGACAAAGAAGAACAAAAAAGAAGAGGAAGAAGAAGAAGAAGAAGGAGAAGAAAAAGATGAGGGGAAGAGCAAAAAGAGGAAGAAGAAAATGAGGAGCAAGATGACGAAGAAGAGGAAGAAGGGGAAGAAGAAGATGATGAGGAAGAAGAAGAGCAAGAAGAATAAGAAGAATAAGAAGAGTAAGATGAATTAGAGGAAGAAGAAAATGCAGAGGAAGAAGAGGAATAAGAGGAAGAAGAAGAAGAAGAAGTAGTTGTAGAAAAAGAAAAAGAAGAAGAATAAAAAGATGAAGAAGAAGAAGAAGAAAGGGAATAAGAAAATGAACAAGTAGGCTAAGAAGAGGAAGAAGTAAAAGAAAAATAAGGAGAAGGGAAGGAAGAAGAAGAAGAAGTGGAAGAAGAAGAAGACAATGTAGGGGAAAAAGAGGAATAAGAAGAAGTAGAAGAAGAAGAAGAAGATGAAGTAGAAGAAGAAGAAGTAAAAGGTGATGTAGAAGATGCAGAAGAAGTAGATGAAGAAGAATAAAAAGAAGAAGAAGAAAAGAAGAAAAAGAAGAAGGAGAAGAAGAAATAGGAGGAGAAGAAGAAGAAGAGGAAGAGGAATAAGAAGAAGAAGAACAACAATTTGAAGACAAAGTAGAAGAAGAAGAAGAACAAGAAGATGAAGAAGGAGAAAAAGATGAAGTAGAAGAAGAAGAAGAAGAAGAAGAGGATTGAAAGGAATAAGAAGAAGAAGAGGAGGTGGAGGAATAAGAGGAAGATGAAGAAGAAGAAGAGGAAGAGAAAGAAGATGAAGATGAAGAAGAAGTAGAAGAAGAGGAAGAAAAAGAAGAAGAAGAAGAAGAAACAGAATAGGAAGACGAGCAGAAGAGGACGAACATGAGGAAGAAGATGAGGGGCAAGAAGAAGAAGTAGAGGAAGAAGAAGGGGAAGAAGAAGAACAACAAGAAGAGAAAAAGAAGTAGAAGGGGAAGTAGAAAAAGAGTAAGAAGAAAATGAA
>JAIUJO010000088.1:1870196-1885196 GCA_023846275.1 Vanilla planifolia
GGAATTAGAAGAAAAAGAAGAAGATGAAGAAGAAGAAAAAGAAGAAGATTAAGTAGAACAAGAAGAAGAAGAAGAAGTAGAAGTGGAAGAAGTAGAAGAAGTTGTAGTAGAAGAAGAAGAAGAGAAAGAAGAAGAAGAAGAGGAAGAAGTAGAAGAAGAAGAAATAGAAGTAGAATAAGAAGAATAATAAGAATAAGTAGAAGTAGTAGTAGTAGTAGTAGAAGAAGAAGAAGAAGTAGAAAAAGAAAAAGCTGAAGAAGAAGTAGTAGTGGTAGTGGTAGAAGAAGAAGTAGAAGATGAAGAAGAAGAAGAAGAATAAGAAGTAGAAGAAGTAGAAGATATAAAAGAAGTAGAAGATATAAAAGAAGAAGTAGAAGATATAAAAGAAGAAGTAGAAGAAGAAGAAGAAGAAGAAGAAGATGATGATGATGACGAAGAAGAGGTAGAAGAAGGAGAAAAAGTTCAACAAGAAGAGGGAGAAGAAGAAGAAGAAGAAAAGAAGTACAAGTCGACGGAGGAAGAGAAGAAGAAGAAGAAAAAGAACAGAAAGAAGAAGAGTAAGAAGAAGAAGAAGAATAAGAGGAACAAGAAAAAGAAGAAAAGTTTGAAGAAGAAGAAGAAGAAGAAGAGGAAGAAGAAGAAGAAGAAGAAGAGGAAGAAGAGGAAGAAGAAGAAGGAGACTGAGGAGAAGATGAAGAAGTGGAAGAGGAAGAAGAAGAAGAAGAAGAAGAGGAAAAAGAAGAAGAAGTGGAAGAAGAAGAAGAAGAAAAGGAAAAAGAACAAATTGAAGTAGACTATGAAGAAGAAAAAAAAAAGAAGAAGAAGAAAAGTTGTTTAAGTAATAGTAAAAGAAGAAGAAGACATAGAAGAGGAAGAAGTAGAAGAATAAGAGGTAGAAGAAGAAGGGAAAGAAGAAGAAGAAGAAAAGTTGTAGAAGTAATAGTAGAAAAAGAAGAAGAAGAGGTATAAGAGGAAGAAGTAGAGAAGAAGAACAACAACAATGACAATAAGGAGAAGAAGAAAAAGAAAGAAGAAGAAGAAGAAGATGTAGAAGAAGAAGAAGATTAGGGAGAAGATGAAGATGTAAAAGAAAAAGACAAAGAAGAAGAAGAAGAGTAGAAGAAGAAGAAGATGAAGAAGAAGAAGAAGAAGAAGAAGAAGAAGATGATGATGAAGATGGAGAAGAAGAAGAACAAGAAGAAGAAAAGGAAGAAGAAGAAGAAGAAGAAAAAGAAGAAGATGATGATGAAAAAGAAGAACAAGAAGATGAGAAAGAACATGAAGAAGAAGAAGAAGAAAAAGAAGAAGAAGAAGAAGACGAAGATGAAGAAGTAGAGGAAGATTTGGAAGAAGAGCAAGAAGAGGAAGAAGTAAAGAAAGAAGATTAGGAGCAAGAAGAAGAAGAGGAAGAACAGGCAGAGGAGGAAGAATAAGAAGAGCAAGAAGAAGAGGTAGAAGAGGAAGAAGAAGTACAAGAAGAAGAAGAAGAAGAGGAAGAAGAAGAAGAAGAAGAAGAGGAAGAAGAAGAAGAAGAAGAAGAGGGAGATAAAAAGCAAGAAGAGAAGAAGAAAAAGATAAGAAGAAGAAGAAGATGCAGAAGAAGAAAAAGATGATGATGAAGGGTAAGAAGAAGGAGAAGGAGAAGGAGAAGAAGAAAAAAAAGAAGAAGAATAAGAAGAAAAAAAATTAGAAGTAGAAGGAGAAGAGAAGAAGTTGAAGAAGAAGGAGGAGAAAAAGAAGTGGAAGAAGAAGAAGAGTAGAAAGAAGAAGACGAAGAAGAAGTGAAGAAGAAGAAGAAGAAGAAGAAGAAGAAGAAGAGAAGAGGAAGAAGAAGAAGAAGAAGAAGGCGAAGAAGGTCGAGGATAAGAAGAAAAAGAACAAGTAGAAGATGAAGAGGAACAAGAAGAAGAAGAAGAAGAAGAAGAAGTAGAAGGAGAAGAAGATGAAGAAGAAGAAGAAGATGATGATGATGATGATGATGAAGGAGAAGAAGAAGAAGAAGAAAAAGAAAAAGAAGGACAAGAACAATAAAGAGAAGAAGAATAAGAAGAAGAAGAAGAAGAAGAATAAGAAGAAAAAGGAGAAGAAGTAAAAGAAAAATAATAAGAAGAAGAGGAAAAAGATGAAGTAGAAAAAGGAAGAACAAGAAGAAGATGAAAAAAATAGAAGAGACAGAAAAAGATAAGAGAAGAAGAAGAAGAAGAAGAAGAAGAAGAATAAGAAGAGGAAGGAGAAGAAGAAAAAGAAGAAGATGAGGAGGAAAAAGAAGGAGAAGAGGAAGAAGAAGAAGAGGAAGAAGAAGAAAAGGAAGATGAGGATGAAGTACAAGAAGAGGAAGAAGAAGAATAAGGAGAAGGAGAAGATGACGACAATGAAAAAGAAGAAGTGGAACAAGAAGTGCAAGAAGAAGAAGAAACGAAAGAAGAAGAAGGGGAAGAAGAAGAAGAGGAACAAGAAGAAGAAGAGGAACAAGAAGAAAAAGGAAGAAGAAGAAGAAGAAGAAGAAGAAGAAGTGGAAGAAAAATAAGAAGAAGATATGAAGAAGGAGGAGGAGGAGGAGAAGAAGAAGAAGAAGATAAGAAGAAGTAGAAACAAAAGAAGAAGATGAAGAAGATGAAAAAAAGGGAAGACGAGGAAGAAGGAGAAGAGGAAGAAAAAGAATAAGAATAAGAAAAAGAAGAAGATGTAGAAGGAGAAGAGAAGAAGAAGAAGAAGAAGAAGAAGACAGAGAAGTAGAAGAGACAAAAAAAGAAAAAGAGGAAGAAGAATAAAAAGAAGAAGAAGATGATGTTGATGATGAAGAAGAATAAGAGGAAGAAGAAGAAAACGAAGTAAACAAAGAAAAAGATGAGAAAGAAAAGGAAAGAGAAGAGGAAGAAGAAGAAGAGGAACAAGAATAAGAAGGAAGAAGAAGAAGGAGCAAAGGCAGAAGAAGAAGAAGAAGAAGAAGAATACGAAGAAGAAGAACAAGAGGAAGAAGAAGAAGAAGAAGAAAAAGAAGAAGAGGAAGAAGAAGAAGAAGATGAAAAAGAAGAAGAGGAATAAGAGGAAGAAGAAGTAGAAGAACAAGAACAAGAAGAGGAAAGAAGAAGAAGAAGAAGAAGAGGAAGAGGAAGAAGATGATGTAGAGGAAGAAGAGGAGTAAGAAGAAGTAGATGAAGAAGAAGAAGAAGGAGAAGGAGAAGAAGAAGAAGAAGACGAATTTGAGAAGGTGATGAAGTAGAAGGAGGAGAAGGAGAAGAAGTAGAAGAAGAAGAACATGAAGAAGAAGATGGATTCTCTGATTCAAAATCTGTCGAAGGCTATAAAACAAACCTCATTATGGAGGCTCAAAAAAAAATCTATCAGCAACAGCTTATGCAAAGGATTGGGCTGGTGCATGCCCTCGTCCAACACAAAATCAGAAACACGTGCAGCTTTGTCAACCCAATCAGTAGGGGGATTGCTCTCCCTAAAGACATGCGAGAACTGAAAAGCCGTCATACTTTTAGCATAATGAAGGGCATCCAAATACAAACCTCCCTCCATGGGATAGCGAACTAACTGTGTGACCTTGTGTAAAGCAATGGTGGAGTCAGACTGGATCCCAACAGCAGGATATCTCTGAACCTTGGTAATGATCAGCACAATTGCTTCCAAGATTACCCAAACCTCCATAGCATCGCAAGCCTAGGAATGAAGTCTTTTGCCCATAATGTTGATAGGACAGCCGAAATGATCCCAAGCAACAATGCCCAACACAGCCTCCTCACCATTCACAACTACGTCATAGTTTAACATGATCCATCCCGTTGGGGGGGGGGGGGAAGCCAAGTAAGGGCTACAAACGACCCAGTCGGGTGAAGCTTCCCACTGGACATAGATGGATGCGAAGTGGGAGTCTTCGTTGTTGCGGTATTTTCCAACTTGATCTTCTTAATTAGGATATCATTGCTGAGGGTGGCCTCGTTTTGCTTCTTGAGGTTTCTATTCTCCCATATGTAATACATAGTGGTAGCAACATAGGCAAGTGGGACAAGAAACTCATGAGGGAAACTCACACAGTGCCCGAGAGCTAGCCATGGCATAGACCTACCGTCGAGGCAGTAGTGCATAGCACAGGGTATTCTCAAATTTGCTGCACCATCCTACAGGTCCAAAGTGCATGCTGAAGGGTCTCCGTCACACTACAGCCCCATATGCAGTATCTACAATCTCCTAAATGCCTCTCGTAAGCCAAACAGCCGTGGGGATGAGATTCGTTGCTGCCCTCCAAATGAACATGTGAATACGAGGCATAGTCTTAATCTTCCAAATCCAAGCTAACTGATTCCCATGATGGGAAGGCAACCCATATTTCTCCCTCCTATAATTATAAGGGTCCGTTAGAACGAAAAACATAAGACTTTTGTCAATTCAAGAAGTGCCTGACACAGCTTATCCTCTAGAACATTAAAACTCCACAGTAAAAGAGAAACCTTGTCCATAAGCAAAGAGATAGCCCATCTCATAAAAGAGTCCAAGTCCCACATCCCGAAAGCCAAGGTGCAATCCTTCAAAGACTTCGAGCAAAAGTCCCCCATATTAATATACATTTGGCGGGTGGTCGATGGCAAGAGAACGTACTTTCTTGAAGACAATTGGCTGGGTTTCCTTCCTTCTAGATTAGGGCAAGTTGGCTTAGGGATTAGGGATATGTTGTTAGGCATTGTGGATTAAAGATTAGGGAAGTAAGAATTAGGGATTAAAGGTTAAGGATTATAGATCAGGGATTAGGTATTATAGATTAGAAATTAGGGATTACGAATTAAGGATTGATGATTACAACTAGGGTTGAGGGATTAGAGGTTAGGGATTAGGCATTAAGGAATTGAGATTAGGGATTATGGACTAGAAATTAAAGGTTAGGAATTATGGATTAGGTACTAAAGGATTAAGGGATTAATAATAAGGATTATAGATTACAAATTTGGGAATAGAGGTTGGACATTAGGGATTAGAGATTAAGGATTAGGGATGAAGAAGAAGATGAACAAGAAGAAGAAGCAAAAGAAGTGAAAGTAGTAGAACAAGAAATAGATGAAGAAAAAGTAGTAGTAGTAGTAGAAGAAGAAGTAGTAGTTGTAGAAGAAGAAGAAAGACAAAAAGAAGAAGAAGAAAAAGAAGAAGAAGAAAAAGAAGTAATAGAAGTAAAAGATGGAGGGGAAGATTAAGAAGAAGAACGAGAAGAAGACAAAGAAGAAGAAGAGGAAGAAGAATAAGAAGAGGAAGAAGAAGAGAAGAAGAAGATAAGGACAAAGAAGAAGAAGAAGAAGAAGAAGTGGAAGAGGATGAAGAAGGAGAAGGAGTAGAAGAAGAAGAAGAATAGGAAGAAGAAGAAAAAAAGTAGTATTAGTAGTAGTAGAAGAAGAAGGAGAAAAAGAAGGAAAAGAAGAAGAAGAAGACGAATAAGAAGAACAATAAGAAAAAGAAGTGATAGAAGTAGATGATGGAAGACAAGGCAAAGAAGAAGAAGAGGAGGAGGAGGAAGTAGAAGAAGAAGAAGAAGAAGAAGAGAAGAAGAAGATGAAGTTGAAGAAGAAGAAGAAGATAATGATGATGATGATGATGAAGAAGACAAAGAAGAAGAAGAAGAAGAAGAAGACGAAGAGCAAGAAGAAGTCATAGAAGAAGAAGAACAATTAGAAGAAGAAAAAGAAGGAGAAGAAGAAGAAGAAGAAGAAAGATGAAGTAGAAATAAAAGAATAAGAATAAGAAGAAGGAGAAGGAGAAGAAGAAGAAGAAGAAGAAGAAGAAGAAGGAAAAGAAGAAGAAAAAGATGAAGAAGAATGAGAAGAGAAAAAGAAGAAGAAAAATGAGAAGAAGAAGAAATGGAAGAAGAAGAAGTGTGAGAAGAAGAAGAAGAAGAAGAAGAGAAGAACAAAAGAATAGTAAGAAGAAGAAGTAGAAGAATTAGGAGGAGGAGGAGGAGAAGAAGAAAAAGAAAAAGAAGGATAGGAAGATGTTGATGATGAACAACAAGAAGAAGAAGAAAAAAAGAAGAAGGAGAGGAAGAGGAAGATGATGAAGAAGAAGACGGCAAAGAAAAAGAAGTGGAAGAAGAAGAAGAAGAAGAATAAGAAAAGGAAGAAGGAGAAGAAGAAGAAAATTAAGAAAAGGAAGAAGAAGAAAAAATAGAAGGAAAAGAAGAAGAAGAAGAGGATGAAAAGGAAGAAAAAGGAGAAGAGGAAGAAGAAGAAGAAGAAAAAGAAGAGGAATAGGAAGATGAAGAAGAAAAAGTGAAAGAAGAAGAAGAAGAAGTTTAAGAAGAAGGAGAAGAAAAAGTGGAAGAAGAAGAAGAAGAAGAAGAAGGAGAAGTGGAAGAAGAAGAGGAAGAAGAAGAGGAAGAGGAAGAATAAGAAGAGGAGGAAGAAGAAGAAGAGGAACAAAAAGAAGAGCAAGAAGAAGAAGTCAAAGAAGAAGGAGAAGAAAAATAAGAAGAGGAATAAGAAGAAGTAGAAGAAGAAGAAAAAGGAATAAAAAAAGTAAAGGAAGAGGAAGAAGATGAATAAAAAAATAAGAAGAAGTAGAAGAAAAACAAGATGAAGAAGAAGAAGAGGAAGATGATGATGATGATGAACAAGAAGAGGAAGAAGGAGAACAACTAGAAGAATAAGAGGAAGTAGAAGAAGTACAAGATGTAAAAAAGGTAGGAAAAAAGAAGAAGAACAGGTTAGAGAAGAAGAAGAGGAGGATGAAGAAGAAGAAAAAAAAGAGGGAGAAGAAGAAGAAAAAGAAGAAGACCAAAAGGAACATGAGAATGAAGAATAGCAAGAAGAAGAAGATGATGAGGAAGAAGGAGAAGAACAAGAGGAAGAAGGAGGAGAAGAAGAAGAGGTGGAAGAAGAAGAAGAAGAAGAGGAAGAGGAAAAGGAAGAAGAAGAAGAGGAAAAAGAAGAAGAAGAAGAGGAAGAAGAAGAAGAAGAAAAGGAAGAAGAAGAAGAAGAAGAAGAAGAAAAAGAAGGAGAAGGAGAAGAAAAAGAAGAAGTAGAAGAAGAAGAAGAAGAAGAAGAAAGGGAATGAGAAAAAAAGAAGAAGAATAAGAAGAGGAAGAAGAAGAAGATGAAAAAGATGTGGAAGAAGAAGAGGAAGAAGCATAAAAAAAAAGAGAAGAGGAAGAAGAAGCAGAAGAAGAAGAGGAAGAGGAAGAAGAGGGTGAAGGGGAAAAAGAGGAATAAGAAGAAGTAGAAGAAGAAGAAGAAGTAGAAGAAGAAGAGAAAGTAGAAGAAGAGAAAGAAGAAGAAGAAGAAGAAGAAGAAGTAGGAGAAAAAGAAGAAGAGGGACATGAGGAAGAAGGGGAAGAAAAGGAAGAAGACGAATAAGAATATGAGGAGGAAGAAGAAGAAAAAGGGGAAGAAGTAGAAGAGGAAGTTGAAGAGAAGGAAGAAGAGGAGAAGAAAGAAGAAGAAGAAGAAGAGCAAGAAAAGGATGAGGAAGAATGGAAAGAAGAGGGGGAAGAAGAGGAAGGAGAATAATAGCATGATTAATAAGAAGAAGAGGAAGAAGAAGAAGAAGAAGAAGAAGAAGAGAAAGAAGAAGTCAAAGAAGAAGAAGAAGGAGGAGAAGTGGAAGAAAAGGAAAAAGAAGAAGAACAAAAAGAATAAGAAGAAGAAAAAGAAGGAGAAGGAGAAGAACAAGAACAAGAAGAAGAAGAGGAAGAAGAAGGAGAAGAGAAAAAGAAGAAGAAGAATGAGGAGAAGAAGTGGAAGAAGAAGTGTAAGAAGAAGAAGAAGAAGAAGAGAAGGAGAAGAGAATAGTAAGAAGAAGAAGTAGAAGAATTAGGAGGAGGAGGAGGAGGAGGAGAAGTAGAAAGGGAAGATGAAGTAGAAGAAGAAAAGGAAGAAGAAGAAGAAGAAGAAGAATGAGAAGAAGAAGAAGAAGAAGAAGAAGAAGAAGAAGAAGAAGGAAATGAAGAAGGAGAAGAAGAGGAAGATGATGAAGAAGAAGAAGGAAATGAAAAAGAAGTGGAAGAAGAAAAAGAAGAAGAAGAAGAAGTAGAATAAGAAAAGAAAGAAGGAGAAGAAGAAGAATAATAAGAAAAGTAAGATCAAGAAGAAGAAGAAGAAGAGGATTATGAGGAAGAAAAAGAAAGAGAATAGGAATAAGAAGAAGAAGAAGAAGAAGAAAAGGAAGATGAAGAAGTAGTGAAAGAAGAAGAAGAAGAAGTTAAAGAAGAAGGAGAAGAAGAAATGGAAGAAGAAGAAGAAGGAGAAGTGGAAGAAGAAGAGGAAGAAGAAGAGGAAGAGGAAGAGTAAGATGAGGAGTGAGAAGAAGAAGAGGAACAACAAGAAGAGCAAGAAGAAGAAGAAGTCAAAGGAGAAGGAGAAGAAGAATAAGAAGAAGAAGAAAAAGGAAAAGAAAAAGAAGAGCAAGGGGAAGAAGAAGAAAAAAATAGGAAGAAGTAAAAGAAGAACAAGATGAAGAAGAAGAATAACATGATGATGATTAAGAGGAAGAAGAGGAAGAAAAGGAAGAAGGAGAAGAAGTAAAAGGAGAAGAGGAAGTAGAAGAAGAAGAAGATGTAGAAAAAGTAGAGAAGGAGAAGAAGAACATGTCAGAGAAGAACAACAGGAGAAGGAAGAAGAAGAAAAAGTAGAAAGAAAAAGAAGATGGCAAAGAACAAAAGAATGCAGAAGTGGAATAAGAAGAGGAAAAAGGAGAAGAAAAAGAAGAGGTAGAACAAGAAGAAGAAGAAGGAGAGGATGTAGTAGTAGTAGTAGAAGAAGAAGGAGAAGAAGAAGAAGAAGAAGAAGAAGAAGTAGAAATAGAAGAGGAAGGAGAACAAAAAGATGATAAAGAAGAAGAAGAAGAAGTAGAGAAAGAAGAAGTTGAAGAAGAAGAGGAAGAAGTAGAAGAAGAAGAAGAAGAAGAAGACGAAGAAGAAGAAGAAGAAAAGGAAGAAGAAGAGGAAGAAGATGAAGAGAAAGAAGATGAGGAAGAAGAGGAAGAAGAAAAAGAAGAAGAAGATGATGAAGAAGGAGAGGATGACGAAGCAGAAGGAAAGAAGAAGAAGAAGAAGAAGAAGGAGAAGAAGAAAGGAAGAAGAAGAAGAAGAAGAAGTGGAAGAAGAAGAAGAAGAGGAAGAAGAAGAAGAAGAAGATCAACAATAGGAAGAAGAAGAAGAAGAAGAAGAATAAGATGAAGAGGAAGAAGAAGAAGAAGAAGAAGCAGAGTAAGTAGAAGAAGAGGAAGAAGAAGAAGAAGAAGAAGAAGAAGGGGAACAAGACGAACAAGATGAGGAAGTAGAAGAAGTTGTGGAGAAAGACGAAGAAGAAGAAGAAAAAGAACAAAAAGAAGGGGATAAAGAACAAGAAGATTAAGTAGAAAAAGAAGGACCATAAGAAGAACAAGGACAAGAAGAAGAAGAAGAAGAAGAAAAAGAAGTAGAAGAGGAAAAAGAAGAAGAACAACAAGAAGAAGAGGAAGAAGAAAAAGAGGAAGAAGAAGAAGAAGAAGAGGAAGAAGAAGAAGAGGAAGAAGGGGAACAAAAGGAAGAAAAAGAAGTAAAAAAACAAGAAGAAGTAGAAGAAAATGAAGAAGAAGAAGAAGAAGAGGAAGAAAAAGTAGTAGTAAAAGAAGAAGGGGAAGAAGCAGAAGAGGAAGAAGAAGATGAACAAGTAGAAGAAGGGGAAGAAGCAGAAGAAGAAAAAGTAGAAGAAGAAGCAAAAGAACATGAAGAAGAAGAAGAAGCAGATGAATGAGAAGTAGAAGAAGAAGAGGGGGAAGAAGAAGAAGAAGAAGAAGAAGATGATGATGATGAAGAAGAAAAAGAATAGGAAGAAGAAGAAGAAGACGGAGAGGAAGATGAGGAGAAGCGGTTGAATAGGAACAAGAAGATTAGGATAATGAAGTTGAAGAAGAGGAAAAAAAGGATCAAGAAGAAGTAGAGCTAGAAGAAGAAGAGTAAAAAGTGAAATAAGAAGAGGAAGAAGAAGAAGAAGAAGAAGAAGAAGAGGTGGAGGAAGAAGAACAAGAAGAAGAGGAAGTGGAAGAAGAAGACGAAGATGAAGAAGAGAAAGATGAGGGGAATAGGAAGTAGAAGATGATAAGGAGAAGGAACAAGAAGAAGAAGTAGAAGAAGAGGATGATGTAAAAGAAGAGGAGGAAGAAGAAGAGGATAAGTAGAAAGAAGAATAGGAAAAGAAGTAAAGGAAGGAGAGGAAAGAGAAGAAAAAATGGGAGAAGAAGAAGAAGAAGAGGAGGAAGAAGAAGAAGAAGAAGAAGGAGAAGAAGAAGGAGAAGAAGAAGAAGATGAGCAAGAAAAATAAAAGAAAAAGAAGAAGAAGACGAAGTAGGAACAGGAGAAGAAGGAGAGGAAGAAGAAGAAGAAGAGAAGTAGAAGAAGAAGAGGAACATGAAGAAGAGGTTAAAGAAGGTGAATAGGAAGATATAGAAGAGGATGAAGACGAAGATGAGGAAGAAGAATTAGAAGTAGAAGAAGAAAAAGATAAGAAGAAGAACAGGGAGAGGAAGAAGAATCTGGAAAAGATGATGAAGTAAAAGCAGGAGAAGGAGAGGAAGAAGGAGAAGAAGATGTATATGAATAAGAAAATGAAAAAGAAGATGGGTTATGGACATGGAGGGTAGGCTTAGGCATTAGGGTTTAGTTATTAAAGATTAAGGATTAGGGCTTGTAGATTTAAGTGATAGAGAATATGGATTAAAGATTAAGAATTAGGGATTAGGGATTAGGTATTATAAATTAAGAATTAGTGATTACGACCATGGTTTAAGGATTAGAGATTAGGGATTAAGGTTTAAGGGATTAGATATTAGGGATTAGAGTTTAATGATTAAGAATTATAGATTAAATATTTAGGGATTAAGAAAAAGAACCAAGAAAAAGAGATTTAGGGTTTTGAAATTAGGGATTAAGGATTTGGGATTAGAGATTAGAGATTAAGGATTTGGGATTCATGATAAGGGATTAAAGATTAAGAATGAGGGATTAGTGATTCAAGGACTAGGTCTTAAAGACTAGGCTTTGAGGATTAGGGATTAGAGAATAACAACTATAGATTAGGGATTAGGGAAGAAGAAGACGTAGCAAAAAAAGAAGTTAATGAAGTAGAAGACGAAGAAGTAGAGGAAGAAGAACAAGAAGAAGTACTAGTAGTAGTAGTAGAAGAAGAAGAAGAATTAGAAGTAAGAGAAGAAGAAGAAGAAGAAGAAGAAGAAGTAGAAGAAGAAGTAGAAGAAGAAAATGTTGGGGGAGAACTTGAAGAAGAAAGAGAAGAATAAAAAAAGAAGAAGAGGAGGAGCAGGAGGTAGAAGAAGAAGAAGAAGAAGAACAACAACAACAACAGTAAGATAAGTAGTAGAAGAAGAAGAAGATGAAGAAAAAGAAGTAGAAGATGATGATGATGATGATGAAGAAGAACGAAAAATATGATGTTGAAGAAGAAGTAGAAGAAGATGAAGAAGAAGAAGAAAAGAAGAGAAGAAGAAGAAGAAGAAGAAGAGATAGAGGAAGAAGAAGAAGAGGAGGAAGAAGAAGAAGAAGAAGAAGTAGAAGAAGAAAAGAAGAAGAAGAAGAAGAGGAAAAAGAGGAAGAAGAGGAAGAAGTAGAAGAAGAAGATGAGGAAGAAGAAGAAGAAGAAAAGGAAGTAGAAGAGGAAGAAGAAGAAGAAGAAAAGGAAGAAGTAGAAGAGGAAGTAGAAGAAGAAGAAGAAGAAGAGGAAGGTGATCATGATGAAGAAAAGGAAGAAGGAGAAGGGAAAGTAGAAGAAGAGGAAGGAGAAGACGACAAAGATGAAGAAGAAGAAGAAGCAGAGGAAGAAGGAGAGGAGAAGAAGAAGAAGAAGAAAGAGAAAGAGAAAGAGAAGAAGTGGAAGAAACAAAAGAGTAAATAAGAAGAAGTAGAAGGAGAAGAGAAGGAAAAAGAGAAAAAGAAGAGAAGAAGAAGAAGAAGAAGAAGAAGAAGAAGAAAAAGAAGAAGAAGAAGAAGAGGAAGAAGAAGAAGAAGAAGTAGAAGAAGTAGAAGAAGAAGAAGAGGAAGTTGATGAAAAAGAAAAAGTAGAAGAAGAAGGAGAAGAAGAAGTTGAAGAAGAAGAAGAAGAAACCAAAGGAATACGAGAAGAAGAAGAAGAAGAAGAAGAAGAGGATGAAGAAAAACAAGAAGACGAAGAAGTAGAAGAGGAGGAGGAAGAAGAAAAAGAAGTAGAAGTGGAAAATGAAGCAGAAGTAGAAGATTAGGAGGAAGATGAGGAGAATTGGACAAAGAAGAAGAAGAAGAAGGTGGAGAGGAAGAAGAAGAAGAAGTGGAAGAAGAAGAAGAAGAAGCCGAGGATCAAGAAGAAGAAGAACAAGAAGAAGATGATGAGGAAGATGTGGACAAAGAGATAGAAGAAGATGAAAGTTAAAGAGGTAGAAGAAGAAGAAGAAGAGGAAGGAGAACAAGAAGTAGTAGTTGTTGTAGGGGAAGAAGAAGAAGAAGTAGAAGGAGAAGAAGAGGAAGAAGTCGAAGAGGACGAAGAAGAAGATGATGATGAAGAAGAAGAAGAAGAGGAAGAAGGAGTAGTTGAAGAAGATGAAGAAGAATAGGAAGAGGAAGAAGAGGACAAGGAGCAAGAAGAGAAATAAGTAGTAGTAGTAGAAGAAGAAAAATAAGAAGAAAAAGAATTTGAAGAAGAAGATGAAGTAGAAAAAGAAGGAAGGAGAAGAAGATGAAGAAGAAGAACATTGATTATAGATTAGGGATGATGGGTTTAATGATTAAAGATTACTTATTAGGGATTAGGAATTAGGGTATTAGGGATTAGGGATTGGAGATTAAGGATAAGGGATTAGAGATTAGGGGTTAGGTATTAGCAATTAAGGATTATGAACTACAGATTTGGAATTAAGTATTAGTGTTTATAACAAGAGTTTAAGGATTAGAGAATAGAGATTAGAGACTAGGGATTATAGATTAATGATTAGTAATTATGGATTAATGATTAAGGTATTAATAGAAAGGATTAAGGATAAGTGATTCAAGACCAAGTATTACGGATTAGAGATTAATGATTAAGGATTAGAGATTCATGATAAAAGATTAAAGAGTAAGGATGAGAAATTAAAGATTGAAGGATTAGGTCGTAAAGATTTAGGATGAAGGATTAAAGATTTGGGATTAAGAGTTAGGGACTAGGGATTAGGGATAGAGATTAGGAGATGGGGTTAAGGATTAGGGAAAAGGGAAGAAGAAGAAGAAGAAGAAGAAGTGAAAGAAGAAGTTGAAGAAGAAGAAGAAAAAATAATAGTAGTAGAAGTAGTAGTTGTAAAAGAAGAAGAAGAACAAGAAATAAAAGAAGAAGAAGAAGAAGGACAATAAGAAGTATAAGAAGAAGATGAAGAAGAAGAAGAAGAAGAGGAGGAAGAAGAAGAAGTCGATGAAGAAGATGGAGGAGAAGATGAACAAGAAGAAGAAGGCAAAGCAGCAGAAGAAGAAGAAGAAGAAGAAGAAGAAGAAGATGATGATGATGGTGATGATGATGATGAAGTAGAAGAAGAAAAACTAGAACAAGAAAAAGAAGAAGAAGAAGATCATGATGATGCTGAAGATGAAGAAGAAGAAGAAGAAGACGAAGAAGAAGAAGAGGAGGAGAAGCAAGAAGAAGAACATGAAGATGAAAAAAAAGAATAAGAGAAAGAATAAGAAGAGGAAAAAGATGAAGAAGAAGATGAAGAGGAAGAAGAAGAAGAAGAAGAAAAAGAGGAAGATAGGGAAGGAGAGGAAGAAGTGGAAGAAGAAGAAGAACAAGAAGATGTGGTGAAAGAAGTAGAAGAAAAGGAAGATGAAGAGGAAGAAGAAGAGGAGAAAGAAGGATAAGAAGTGCAAGAAGAAGAAAAGGAAGAAGGGGAAGAAGAAGAGGAAGAAGAGGAAGAAGGGGAAGAAGAAGAAGAAGAAGATAAAGATAGGGAGTGAGAGGAAGAAGTGGAAGAAGAAGAACAAGAAGATGTGGTGGAAGAAGTAGAAGAAAAGGAAGATGAAGAGGAACAAAAAGAGAAGGAAGAAGAATAAGAAGTGCAAGAAGAAGAAAAGGAAGAAGAGGAAGAAGAAGTATAGGAAGAAGAAGAAGAGATGAAAAGAAGAAGAAGAAGAAGAGTAAGAAGAAGAAGAAAAAGAAGAAGAAGAAGAAGAAGAAGAAGAAGAAGAGAAAAGAAGAAGAAGGAGAAGAAGAAGAGAAGAAAAGAAGAAGAAGAAGTAGAGAAGAAGAAGAACAAGAAGGAGAAGGAGGAGGAGGAGGAGGAGAAGAAGAAGAAGAACAAGTAGGAGAAGAAGAGGAAGAGGAAGAAGAAGAAGAAGATGATGATGATGAAGAAGAAGAAAAAAAAGAACGAGAAGGACAAGAAGGAGAAGAAAAAAAGAGGGGGAAGAAGAAGAGGAAGAAGGAGAAGGAGAAGATGAAGAAGAGAAAGAAGAAGAAGAAGATGATGATGATGAAGAGGAAAATGGTAAGAAGAAAAAAGACAAAGAAAAAGAAGAAGAGGATGAAGAGGAAAAAGAAGAAAAAGAAGAAAAAAATACAAAGAGGAGGAAGAAGAAGAAGAAAAAACGAAGCAAAAGAAGAGAATGAAGTGGAAGAAAAATATGGAGAAGAGAAAGAAGAAGAAGAAGAAGAAGAAGTGGAAGAGGAAGATGAGGATGAAGGGGAAAAAGGGGAATATAAAGAATAACTAGAATGAGAAGAAGAAGAATTTTAAGAAGATCAAGTAGAAGAAGATGTTGAAGAAGAAGAAAAAGAAGAATAAAAAGAAGAAGAATAAGAAGAACAAAAAGAAGAAGGAGAAGAAGAAATTGAAGAAGAAGAAGAGGAGGAAGAGGAAGAGGAAGAAGAAGTAGCAGAATTGGAAGAAGTAGAAGAAGAAGATGATGATGATAAAGAAGACAAAGTAGAACAAAAAAGAAGAGGAAGAAGAAGAAGAAGGAAAAGAAAAAGATGAGGAGAAGAGCACGAAGAGGAAGAAGAAAATGAGGAGCAAGAAGACGAAGAAGTG
>JAIUJO010000088.1:1892696-1895196 GCA_023846275.1 Vanilla planifolia
AAAAAGAAGAAAAAGAAGAAGAAATAAAATAAGAGGAGGAAGAAGAAGAGGAAGATGAGGAGAAGAGGACGAAGTGGAAGAAGAAGATGAGGACCAAGAAGAAGAAGAAGAGGAGGAACAAGCGGAAGAAGAAGAAGAAGAAGGACAAGAAAAAGAAGAAGAAGAAGAAGGGAAAGAAGAAGAAGTACAAGAAGAATTTGAAGAAGAAGAAGAAGAAGAAGAAAAAGACGAAGGGGAAGAAGAAGAAGAAGTAGTAGAAGTGGAAGAAGTAGAAGAATTGGAAGAAGAAGAAGAAGAGGAAGAAGTTGAAGAGGAAGAAGATATAAAGAAGAGGAAGAAGAAGAAGAAGAGAAAGAGGAATTAGAGGAAGAATAAGAAGAGGATAAACAATTAGAAGAAGAAGAAGAATAAGTAGAAGAAGGAGAAATAGAAGAAGATAGAGAAGAAGAAGATGAAAGAGAAGAAGAAGAAGAAGGAGAAGAAGGAGACGAAGAAGTAGAGTAAATGCTAGAAAAAGAAGATGAAGAGGAAGAAAAAGTAGTAGTAGAAGAAAAAGAAGAAGAAGAAGAAGAAGTAGAAGAGTAAGAAGAAGAAGAAGTAGAAGAGTAAGAAGAAGAAGAAAAGGAATAAGAAGAAAAAGAAGAAGATGAAGAAGAAGAAAAAGAAGAAGATTAAGTAGAACAAGAAGAAGAAGTTGAAGAGGAAGAAGAACTAGAAGTAGTAGTAGAAGTAGAAGATAAGAAAGAAGAAGAAGAAGAAGAAGTAGAAGAAGAAGAAATAGAAGTAGAATAAGAAGAATAATAATAAGAATAAGTAGTAGTAGTAGTAGTAGTAGTAGAAGAAGAAGAATTAGAAAAAGAAAAAGCTTAAGAAGAAGTAGTAGTGGTAGAAGAAGAAGTAGAAGATGAAGAAGAAGAAGAAGAATAAGAAGCAGAAGAAGAAGAAGAAGAAGAAGAAGATGATGATGATGATGATGAAGAGGTAGAAGAAGGAGAAGAAGTTCAACAAGAAGAGGGAGAAGAAGAAGTAGAAGAAGAAGTAGAAGTTGACAAAGGAAGAGAAGAAGAAGAAGAGAAAGAAGAAGAAGAAGAAAAAGAATAGAAAGAAGAAGAGTAAGATGAAGAAGAAGAACAAGAAGAAGTGGATGAAAAAAAGAGAAGAAGAAGAATAAGAAGAAGAAGAAGACGATGATGAAGAAGAAGAAAGGGTGTTGAAGAAAAACTGGAAGAAGAAGAAGAAGAATAAGAGGAACAAGAAAAAGAAGAAAAGGATGAAGAAGAAGAAGAAGAAGAGGAAGAAGAAGAAGAAGAAGAAGGATGCTGAGGAGAAGATGAAGAAGTGGAAGAGGAAGAAGAAGAAGAACAAGAAGAACAAGAAGAAGTGGAAGAAGAGGAAGAAGTGGAAGAAGAAGAAGAATAAGAAAAGGAAAAAGAACAAATTGAAGTAGAGGATGAAGAAGAAAAAGAAGAAGAAGAAGAAGAAAAGTTGTATTAGTAATAGTAGTATAAGAAGAAGAAGACGTAGAAGAGGAAGTAGTAGAAGAAGAAGAGGTAGAAGAAGAAGAGAAAGAAGAAGAAGAGGTAGAAGAAGAAGAGAAAGAAGAAGAAGAAGAAAAGTTGTAGAAGAAATAGTAGTAGAAGAAGAAGAAGAGGTATAAGAGGAAGAAGTAGAAGAAGAAGAACAACAACAAGGACAATAAGGAGAAGAAGAAAAAGTAAGAAGAAGAAGAAGAAGAAGATTAGGGATAAGACGATGTCGTAAAAGAAAAAGACAAAGAAGAAGAAGAAGAGTAGAAGAAGAAGATGATGATGAAGAAGAAGAAGAAAAAGAAGAAGAAGAAGAAGAAGATGATGATGATGATGATGATTATGATGATGATGAAGATGGAGAAGAAGAAGAAGAACAAGAACAAGAAGAAGAAAAGGAAGAAGAAGAAGAAGAACAAGAAGAAGAAGATGATGATGAAGAAGAAGAACAAGAAGATGAGAAAGAACATGAAGAGGAAGAAGAAGAAAAAGTAGAAGAAGAAGAAGACGAAGATGAAGAAGTAGAGCAAGATTAAGAAGAAGAGTAAGAAGAGGAAGAAGTAGAGAAAGAAGATAAGGAGCAAGAAGAAGAAGAGGAAGAACAGGTAGAGGAGGAAGAAAAAGAAGAGCAAGAAGAAGAGGTAGAAGAGGAAGAAGAAGTACAAGAAGAGGAAGAAGAAGAAGAAGAAGAAGAGGAAGAAGAAGAAGAAGAAGAAGAAGAAGAGGGAGATGAAAAGCAAGAAGAGAAGAAGAAAAAGATAAGAAGAAGAAGAAGAAGATGCAGAAGAAGAAAAAGAAGATGAAGAAGTGTAAGAAGAAGGAGAAGGAGAGGGAGAAGAAGAAGAAGAAAAGGAAGAAGAATAAGAAGAAAAAGAATTAGAGGTAGAAGGAGAAGAGAAGAAGTTGAAGAAGAAGGAGGAGAAAAAGAAGTGGAAGAAGATGAAGAGTACAAAGAAGAAGAAGGTGAAGAAGAA
>JAIUJO010000088.1:1897696-1900196 GCA_023846275.1 Vanilla planifolia
TGCATAGCACAGGGTATTCTCAAATTTGCTGCACCATCCTACAGTTCCAAAGTGCATGCTGAAGGGTCTCCGTCACACTACAGCCCCATATGCAGTATCTACAATCTCCTAAATGCCTCTCGTAAGCCAAACAGCCGTGGGGATGAGATTCGTTGATGCCCTCCAAATGAACTTGTGAATACGAGGCATAGTCTTAATCTTCCAAATCCAAGCTAACTGATTCCCATGATGGGAAGGCAACCCATATTTCTCCCTCCTATAATTATAAGGGTCCGTTAGAACGAAAAACATAAGACTTTTGTCAATTCAAGAAGTGCCTGACACAGCTTATCCTCTAGAACATTAAAACTCCACAGTAAAAGAGAAACCTTGTCCATAAGCAAAGAGATAGCCCATCTCATAAAAGAGTCCAAGTCCCACATCCCGAAAGCCAAGGTGCAATCCTTCACAGACTTCGAGCAAAAGTCCCCCATATTAATATACATTTGGCGGGTGGTCGATGGCAAGAGAACGTACTTTCTTGAAGACAATTGGCTGGGTTTCCTTCCTTCTAGATTAGGGCAAGTTGGCTTAGGGATTAGGGATATGTTGTTAGGCATTGGGGATTAAAGATTAGGGAAGTACAAATTAGGGATTAAAGGTTAAGGATTATAGATCAGGGATTAGGTATTATAGATTAGAAATTAGGGATTACGAATTAAGGATTGATGATTACAACTAGGGTTGAGGGATTAGAGGTTAGGGATTAGGCATTAGGGAATTGAGATTAAAGATTATGGACTAGAAATTAAAGGTTAGGAACTATGGATTAGGTACTAAAGGATTAAGGGATTAATAATAAGGATTATAGATTACAAATTTGGGAATAGAGGTTGGACATTAGGGATTAGAGATTAAGGATTAGGGATGAAGAAGAAGATGAACAAGAAGAAGAAGCAAAAGAAGTGAAAGTAGTAGAACAAGAAATAGATGAAGAAAAAGTAGTAGTAGTAGTAGAAGAAGAAGAAGTAGTAGTTGTAGAAGAAGAAGAAAGACAAAAAGAAGAGCAAGAAGAAGAAGAAGTCAAAGAAGAAGGAGAAGAAAAATAAGAAGAGGAATAAGAAGAAGTAGAAGAAGAAGAAAAAGGAATAAAAAAAGTAAAGGAAGAGGAAGAAGATGAATAAAAAAATAAGAAGAAGCAGAAGAAAAACAAGATGAAGAAGAAGAAGAAGAAGATGATGATGATGATGAACAAGAAGAGGAAGAAGGAGAACAACTAGAAGAATAAGAGGAAGTAGAAGAAGTACAAGATGTAAAAAAGGCAGGGAAAGAGAAGAAGAACAGGTTAGAGAAGAAGAAGAGGAGGATGAAGAAGAAGAAAAAGAAGAGGGAGAAGAAGAAGAAAAAGAAGAAGACAAAAAGGAACATGAGAATGAAGAATAGTAAGAAGAAGAAGATGATGAGGAAGAAGGAGAAGAACAAGAGGAAGAAGGAGGAGAAGAAGAAGAAGTGAAAGAAGAAGAAGTAGAAGAGGAAGAGGAAAAGGAAGAAGAAGAAGAGGAAAAAGAAGAAGAAGAAGAGGAAGAAGAAGAAGAAGAAAAGGAAGAAGAAGAAGAAGAAGAAGAAGAAAAAGAAGGAGAAGGAGAAGAAAAAGAAGAAGTAGAAGAAGAAGAAGAAGAAGAAGAAGAAAGGGAATGAGAAAAAAAGAAGAAGAATAAGAAGAGGAAGAAGAAGAAGATAAAAAAGATGTGGAAGAAGAAGAGGAAGAAGCATAAAAAAAAGAGAAGAGGAAGAAGAAGCAGAAGAAGAAGAGGAAGAGGAAGAAGAGGGTGAAGGGGAAAAAGAGGAATAAGAAGAAGTAGAAGAAGGAGATGAAGTAGAAGAAGAAGAGAAAGTAGAAGAAGAGAAAGAAGAAGAAGAAGAAGAAGAAGAAGAAGTAGGAGAAAAAGAAGAAGAGGGAGATGAGGAAGAAGGGGAAGGAAACGAAGAAGACAAACAAGAATATGAGGAGGAAGAAGAAGAAAAAGGGGTAGAAGTAGAAGAGGAAGTTGAAGAGAAGGAAGAAGAGGAGGAGAAAGAAGAAGAAGAAGAGCAAGAAGGGGATGAGGAAGAATGGAAAGAAGAGGGGGAAGAAGAGGAAGGAGAACAATAGCATGATTAATAAGAAGAAGAGGAAGAAGAAGAAGAAGAAGAAGTAGTGAAAGAAGAAGTCAAAGAAGAAGAAGAAGAATTACAAGAAGAAGGAGGAGAAGTGGAAGAAAAGGAAAAAGAAGAAGAACAAAAAGAATAAGAAGAAGAAAAAGAAGGAGAAGGAGAAGAACAAGAACAAGAAGAAGAAGAGGAAGAAGAAGGAGAAGAGAAAAAGAAGAAGAATGAGGAGAAGAAGTGGAAGAAGAAGAAGTGTAAGAAGAAGAAGAAGAAGAAGAGAAGGAGAAGAGAATAGTAAGAAGAAGAAGTAGAAGAATTAGGAGGAGGAGGAGGAGAAGTAGAAAGGGAAGATGAAGTAGAAGAAGAAAAGGAA
>JAIUJO010000088.1:1910196-1932696 GCA_023846275.1 Vanilla planifolia
AATAGGAAGAAGTAGAAGATAAGAAAGATGAGGAGGAACAGTAAGAAGAAGAAGAGGAAGAAGAAAAGAAAGAATAAGTGGAAGTAGAAGAGGAAGAAAAAGAAGAAGAGGTAGAAGAGATGAATTCAGGATTATGGACTTTTGGGTTAGAGATTAGGGATTAAGGAATAAAGGATTAGGGATTTGGTATTAAGCAGTATAGATTAAAGATTAGGTAGAGTGGATTAGGGATTTAGGGGTTAGCAATTAAGGATTTTGATTTATAGGTTAAGGATTTAGGTTCAAGAAGTGAGAACTAAGGAATAAGTAATAGGGATTAGGGATTAGAGATGAAGAGATTAAGATTTAGGAGATTAATTATTAAGGATTAAGGATTAAAGATTTGAGATTTAGGATTAGGGATTAAGTATTAGAGAATAGAGATGAGGGATTAGAAATTAGAGATTAGGGATGTAGAATTTAGGGTTAGAGATTAAAGATTGGAGACTATAGATTAAGTGATTTAGATAATCATTAGAGATTAAGGATTAGGGATTAAGTATTTGGGATTAGTCATTAAGGATTAGGGATTAGAGATGAATGGTTAGGGATTAGAGAAGGGATCATGGATTATAAATAAGGTATTGTAGATTAGGGATTAGAAATTAGGGATTGATGATTAAAGATTTGAGATTAACGATGGATTAGTTATTAGAATTTAAGGATTAAGGATTAGAAGAAGAAGAAGAAGAAGAAGAAGAAGAAGAAGAAGAAGAAGAAGATAAGAAGAAGAAGAAGAAGAAGAAGAAGATGAAGATGAGGAAGATGAAGAAGAAGAAGAAGAAGAAGAAGAAGAAGACGATGAAGAAGAAGAAGAAGAAGACGAAGAAGAAGTAGAAGAAGAAGAAGAAGAAGAAGAAGGCGAAGAAGAAGAAGAAGATGAAGTAGATGACGAAGAAGAAGAAGAAGAAGAAGAAGAAGACGAGGAAGAAGACGAAGAAGAAGAAGAAGTCAAAGAATAAGACATAGAAGAAGAAGAAGAAGAAGAAGAAGAAGAGGAAGAAGAAGATGAAGAAGAAGAAGTAGAAGTAGAAGAAGAGGAAGAAGAAGAAGAAGAAGAAGAAGAAAAGAAAGAAATAGAAGAAGTAGAAGAAGAGGTGGAAGAAGTAGCAAAACCAAAAGAAGAAGAGGAAGAAGAAGTAGAAGAAGAATTAGAAGAAGAAGAAGTAGAAATGAAGCATAAGATAAAGTAGAGGAAGAAGAAGATGAAGAAGAAGATGGAGATGAAGAAGAAGAAGAAGAAGAGGAAGTAGAAGAAGTAGAGGAAGAAGATTAAGAAGAAGAAGAAGAAGAATTAAAAGAAGATGAAGAATTTGAAATGATGTAGAAGATAAGGTTGAGGAAGAAGAAGAAGAAGTAGGAGAAGAAGAAGAAGAAGAAGGGGGAGGACAATAAGAAGAAGAACAAGAAGAAAAAGAAGTTGTAGGAGAAGAAGAACATGCAAAAGTAAAAGAACAGTAAGAATAAGAGGAAGAAGAAGAAAAAGAAGAAGGAGATGAAGAAGAAGTACAAGGCAAAGATGGAGAAAAAGAAGAAGTTTTAGAAATAGGCGAAGAAGAAGAACAAGAAGAAGAAAAAATGAAGAAGAAGTAAAAGATGCAAAAGAATAAAGAGATGAAGAAGAAGTAGGAGAAAAGGAAGACGAAGAAGTTTTAGATGGAGGAGATGAAGAGGATGAAGAAGAAGAAAAAGAATAAGACGAAAAAGAAGAGAAAGAAGAAGAAGAAGAGGAGGAAGAAAAAGAGAAGAAAAAGAAGAAGAAGAAGAAGAAGTCAGAGATAAAGAATAAGAAGAAGAAGTGGAATGATAAGCAAAGAAGAACAAAAAGACGGAGAGAAGAAGAAGTAGAAGATGAAGAGGAGTAGAAGAAGATGACCAAGAAGAATAAGAAGAAGAAGAGGAAGGTGAAGAAGGGGAAGAAGAAGAGGAAGAAGAAGAAGAAGAAGAAGAACAAGAGGAAGAAGAAGTAGAAGAAGAAGAAGAAGAAGAAGAGGAAGAGAAAGAAGAAGAAGAAGAAGGACAACAAGATGAAGAAGAGGGAGTAGCTAAAGAAGAAGATGATGAGGTAGAAGAAGGATTAGAATAAGAACAACAAGAAGAAGAAGTGGAACAAGAAGAAAAGGAAGAAGAAGAAGAAGAAGAGGAAGAAGAAGAAGAGCACGAAGTGGAAGAAGAGGAGAAAGAACAAATAGTAGTGGTAGAAGAAGAAGATGAAGATTAAGAAGAAAAAGAAGAAGAACTGTAAGAAGAAGAATTTGAAGAAGAAGATGAAGTAGAAGAAGAAGAAACAAAGGAAGAAGAGGAAGATGGAGAAGTTGATAAAGAAGAAGAAGATAAATTATTGATTAGGGTGGGTGGGCTTATGGATTTAGGATTAGGTATCAGGTATTTGGGGTTAGGGATTTAGGAGGTAGGGATTATGGATTAGGGATTAGACATTATGGATTGGAGATTAAGGATTCAATTTTAAGGATTAGGGATTACAAGGGATTAAGGATTAGTGGTTAGGATTAAAGATTAAGGGATTGGGGATTAGAGATTAAGGATCAAGAATAATGGATTAAGGATTAAAGGATTAATAATTAAGGATTAGGAATAAGAGATTTGAGATTAAGTATTAGGTGTTAGGGATTTCAGATTAGAGATTAGAAATTAGGTGTTCATGATAAAGGATTAAAAATTAGGGATTTGGGATTACAGAGTATTGGATTAGGTCTGAAAGATTATGGATAAGGGATTAGAGATTATAGATTAAGCAGTAGGGATTAGGGACTAGTGATTAGGATAAGGGATTAAAAAAGAACAACAACAAGAAGAAGAATAAGAAGAAGTAGAACAAGAAGAAGGAGAAAAAGAAGAAGTAGAAGAAGAAGATGAAGAAGTAGAAAGAAAAGATGGAGAACAAGTAGTAGTAATAGAAGAAAAAGAATTAGAAGAGGAAAGAGAATAAGAAGAAGAAGAAGAAGAAGAAGAATGAGAAGAAGAAGAAAAAGAAGTAGAAGAAGAAGAAGACAGAGGAGAATATGAAAAAGAAGAACAAGAAGACAAAGAAGAAGAAGAGGTCAAAGAAGAAGAAAAAGAAGAGCAAGAAGAAGAAGAAGAAGACAAGAAGAAGAACAAAGAAGAAGACGAAGAAGAAGAAGGAGAGAAGAAGAAGAAGAAGAACAAGAAGAAGAAGGAGAAGAATAAAATGAAGAAGATGATGAAGAGGAAGAAGAAGAAAAGAGGAAGAAGAAGAAGAAGAAGAAGAAGAAGGAGAAGGAGAAGAGGAGGGAAAAGTGGAAGAAGTAGAAGGGGGAGATGAAGAAGAAGATGATGAAGAAGAAGAAGGAAAAGAAAGAGAAGAGTAAAAATAATGAGAAGAAGAAGAACATGAAGAAGTAGTAGAGAAAGAAGAAAAAAAGAAAGAAGAGGATGATGAAGAGGAAAGAGAAGAAGAAGAAGATGAAGAAGAAGAAAAAGAGAAAGTTGAAGAATAAGAAAAAGAACAACAACAAGAAGAAGAGAAGTTGAAAAAGATGAAGACAAAGAAGTAGAAGAAGAAGAAGAAGAAGATGAAGAAGAAGTTGAAGACGAAGAAGACGAAGAAGAAGAAGAAGAGGAGGAAGAAAAAGAAGAACAAGAATAAGAAGAACAAGACGTGGAAAAAGAAGAAGAGGAAGAAGAAGTAGAAGAAGCAAAAGAAGAAGAAGAAGAAGAAGAAGAAGAAGAAGCAGAAGAAGAAGAAGAGGAAAAAGAAGAAGAGGAAAATAAAGAGGTAAAAGAAGATGAAAAAGAAAACGAAGAAGAAAAAGAAGAAGAAGAAGAAGAAGAGAAGAAAAAGAAGAAGAGGATGAAGAAGAAGAAGAAGAAGAAGAAGAAAAAGAAGAAGAAGAAGAGGGAGATGAAGAAGAAGAGGAGGAGGAAGAAGAAGAGGAAGAATAAAAAGTAGTAGAGGAAGAAGAACTAGAAGAATATGATGAGGAAGAAGAAGAAGAAGAAGAAAACAATTAGAAAAAGAACACCAATTAAAAGACGAAGAAAAATTAGAAGCAGAAGAAGAACAAAAGGAAGAAGAAGTAGTTGAAGAAAAGGGTTAAGTGAAAGAACAAGAAGAACTAGAAGAACAAGGGAAGAAGAAGAAGAAGAAGAGGAGGAAGAAAAAAAAGGAAGGAGAACAAGAAGAAGAGGGAGAACAAGAGGAAGAGGAGGAGTAAGAAGAAGTAGCATAAGAAGAAGAAGCAGAGGAAGAAGAAGAAGAAGAAGGAGAAGAAGAACCAAAAGGACATGTGGAAGATGATAAAGAGGAAGAAGAAGGATAAAATGAAGTAAAGTAAGAAAAATAAGAGGAGGAAGAAGAAGAAGAGGAAGAAGAAGAAGAAGAAGAAGAAGAAGAAGGAGGGAAAGAAGAAAAAGAAGAATATGAAACAAAAGAAGAAGAAGAAGAAGTGGAAGAAGAAGTAGATGAAGAATAAGAGGAAGAAAAGGAAGAAGACAAAGTAAAAAAGAAGAAGATTTGGAAGAAGGAAAAGCAGGGAAAGAAGAAGAAGAAGAAGAAGAAGATGTGAACGAAGAAGAGGAAGAAGAAGTAGAAAAAGAAGAAGATGAGGAAGAAGAAGAAGAAGAAGAAGAATAAAATGAATAAGAACTTTAAGAAGAAAAGAATGAACAAAAAGAAGCAGAAGAAGAATAAAAAGGATAAGAAGAAGAAGAGGAGGAAGAGGAAGAAGAAGGCTTAGATGAAGAAGAAGATGCAGAAGAAGCAGAAGAAGAAGAAGAAGAAGAAGAAGAAGAAAAAGAAAAGGGAGAAGAAGAAGGTGAAGAAGAAGAAGTAGTAGAAGTAGAAGAGGAAGGCGAAAAATATGTAAAAGAAGAAGAAGAAGTGGAAGAAGAAGAAGAAAAAGAACAAGAAGACGAAGAAGAAGAAGAAAAAGATGATGAACAAGATGATGATGATGATGATGAAGTAGAAGAACGAGTAGAAGAAGGGGAAGCAGAAGAAGGAGAAGATGAAGAAGAAGAAGAAGAAGAAGAAGAATTAATGGAATAGAGAAAAGAAAAAGTAGAAGATGAAGATGAAGAAGGAGAGGAAGAAGAAGAAGCAGAAGAAAAGACAAAAGAGAAGAAGAGGAAAATGAGGAAGGAGTAGAAGAAGTGGATAAAGAAGAAAAAGAAGAAGTGGAAGAAATAGAAAAGAAGAAGAAGAAGAAGAAGAGGAATAAGAATGAGAAGAAGAAAAAGAATGTGATGTAAAAGATGAATAAAAGGAAGAGGAAGAAATTGAAGAAGAGGAAGAAGAAGAATAAGAAGAAGAAGAAGTAGAAAAAATAGAAGAAGAGGAGGAAGAAGAAGTAGAAGGTGATGATGTTGCTGATGAAGAGGACAAAGAAGAAGAAGAAGAAGAAAAAAAAGTGGAATAAGAAGAAGAAGAAGAAGAAGTGCAAGTAGAAGGAGAAGTGGTAGAAGAAGAAGAAGAATTGGAAGAAGAAAAGAAGAAGATCAAGACGAAGTAGAACAAGAAGAAGAAGAGAAAGAACAGAAACAAGTAGAAGAAGAGGAAGAAAAAGTAGTAGAAAAAGGAGAAGATAAAGAAGTAGTAGAAGAAGAAGAAGAAGGTGAAGAAGAAGATGAAGAAGAAGATGAAGAAGAAGGAAAGGAAAAAGTAGTAGTAGTAGAAGAAGAAGAAGAAGAAGAAGAAGAACTTGAAGAAGAGTAAGAGGAAGAAGAAGTAGAAAAAGAGAAGAAAAGAAGAAGTTCAAGAAGAAGAAGAAGAAGGAAAAGCAGAAGAAGAAAAGGAAGAAGAAGAAGAGGAAGAAGAAGAAGAAGAAAGGGGAAGAAGAAGCAGAAGAAGAAAAAGAATAAGAATAAGAGGAAGAAGAAGAATAAGTAGAAGAAGAATAAGAGGATGGGGAAGAAGAATAAGAAGTCAAACAAAGAGAAGAAGAAGAAGAAGGAGAAAAAACAAGATGAAGAAGATAAAGAAGTAGTAGTAGTACTAATAGTAGAAGAAGAAGAAGAGAAGGAGGAAGAAGAAGAAGAGAAGGAGGAAGAAGAAGAGGATGATGATGTAGAAGAAAAATAAGAAGAAGAAGAAGAAGAGGAAGATGAAGAAGAGGAAGAGGAAGAAGAAGAAGAAGGAGAAGAAGAAGAGAAAGAAGAAAAAGAAGAAAATGAAGAAGAAGAAGAAAAAGAAGAAGAAGAAGATGAGGAAGAAGAAGGAGATTAAGAAGAAGTAGAAAAAGGCGAAGACATGGAAGAGTAAAAAGATGATGAAGAAAAAAAAGGGGAAGAAGTTGAATAAGAAGAAGAAGAAGAGGAAGAAGAAGTGGAGGAAGAAGAGGCACAATAAAGAAGCATGAAGGAAGGAGAAAGAAGGAAGAAGGATGGAGGAAGGAGGAAGGAAGAAGGAAGAAGGAAGAAGAAAGAAGAAAGAAGAAAGTAGAGAAGAAGAAAGAAGATAGAAGGAAAGAGAAGAAGAAGAAGAAAAAGAAGAAGAACAAGAAGGTGAAATAGAAAGAGAAGAAGGATAGTGAGAAAAACGAGGAGAAGAAGAAGAAGGAGAAAGAGAAGGAGATGGAGAAGGTGAAGGAGTGTTGAAGGAGAAGGAGAAGGAGGAGTAAGAGAAGGAGAGGGAGAAGGAAAAAGATAAAGAGAAAGAGAAGAAGAAGGGGGAGGAGGAGTTGGAGAAGAAGAAGAAAAAGAAAAGAAAGAAGAAGAAGAAGAAATAGAATAAAAAGAAGAAGGCGAAGATGAAGAAAGAGAAAAGAAGAAGAAGAAGAAGATAAACAAGAAAAGAAGAAGAATAAGAATAAAAGGAAGATGAGGAAGAGGAAGAAGAAGGAGAAGAAGAAGAAGAAGAAGAAGAAGAAGAAGAAGAAAAGAAGAAGACAGTGTAGTAGTAGAAGAAGAAGAAGAGGAAGAAGAAGAAAAAGAAGAAAAAGATGAAAAAGGAGAAGAGGAGGAAGAAGAAGAACAATCAAAAGAGGAAGATGTGTTAGAAGAGGAAGAGGAATAAGAAGAAAATGAGGAGGAAGAAGAAGAAGAAGAGGAGGAAGAAGAAGATGTAGAAGATGAGAAGGATGAGGAGGAAGAAGAAGATGAGGAAGAAGATATGGACTAGAGATTAGGGAATAGGGGTTAGGGATTAGGGATTAGATATTAAGGAT
This sequence comes from Vanilla planifolia, assembly GCA_023846275.1. NCBI lineage: Eukaryota > Viridiplantae > Streptophyta > Magnoliopsida > Asparagales > Orchidaceae > Vanilla > Vanilla planifolia. The sequence continues at coordinate 1,917,381 of JAIUJO010000088.1, forward strand.
TAAGGATAGTGGACTATAGATTATTGATTAAGGATTAGGGAATAGGTCTTAGGGATTTGTGGTTATGGATTTAAGATTTAGAATTAGAGGATAGAGATTAAAAACTTAGAGATCAGATATTAATGATACGTTAGGGATTAAGGATTAGGGATTAGTGATTAAGGATTAGGGTTTAGGGAGAAAGAATAAGGAAGAAGGAAGAAGAAGAAGGAAGAAAGGAGAAGGAAGACGAAAGAATGATGAAAAAAGAAGGGAGAAAGATGAAAAAGAGAAGGAGGAATAAGAGGAGGAAGAAGAAGAAAAAGAAGAAGAAGAAGCAAAAGAAGAAGAAGAAGAAGAAGAGAAAGAATAAAGAAGAATGAAGGAAGAAGGAAGAAGGAAGGAGGAGGGAAGAAGGAAGAAGCAAGAAAAAAGAAGAAAAAGGAAACTATAAAGAAGAAAGAAGAAAGAAGGAAGAAGAAGAGGAAGAAGAAGGAGAAGTAGGAAAAGAGGGAGGACGAGGAGAAGAAGGACGAGAAGGAGAAGTGGAAGGAGAAGGGGAAGGAGAAGGAGAGGGAGAAGGTGAAAGAGAAGTAGAAGGAGAAGGAGAAGGCCAAGGAGAAGGAGTGAGAGAAGGAGATGGAGAAGGAGAAGGAGAAAGTCAAGGAGAAGGTGAAAAAGGAGGAGGAGAGGAGAAGAAGAAATAGAAGGACAAGAAGAAGACGAAGAAGAAGAAGAGGAGAAAGAAGAAGAGGAAGAAGATGAACAAGAAAAGAAGAAGAGGAAGTAGAGAAAGTGGAAGAAGAAGAAGAAGAAGAAAAATAATAAGAAAACAAAGAAGAAGAAGAAGAAGAAGAAGAAAAGTAGAAGAGGAAGAAGAAGAAGAAGAAGATGATGAAGAAGAAGAGGAAGAGAAAGAAGAAGAAGAAAATGGGGAGGAAGAAGAAGGAGAGGAAGAAGAATTGAAATAGGAAGATGAGTAGGAAGAAGAATAAGATGAAGAAGAAGAATAGATGGATTACTGATTAGGGGTTAGAGATTAGGGATTATGGATTAAGAAGTGAGGGATTATGGTTAAAGGATCAAGGAATACGGATTACGGATTAAGGAAGGAGGGGTTGAGGATTAGAGATTAGATATTATAGATAAGGGATTAGGGATTTGGAAGGAAGGGATTAGGTATTTGGCATTAAGGATTATGGATTAAGAATAATGGATATGCAATTAGGGATTAGGGTTTAAGGATTAGGTATTATCGAAATGGGAGTAGGCATTAAGGAATAAGTAATAAGGATTAGGGATTAAGGATTAGGGATGAAGGGATTAATGATTAAGGATTCGGGTATATGGATTAAGGATTAGGGGAGTATTTGTTAAAGATTTGGGATTATGGATTATGGATTATGGATTAGGGATCAAGAATTAGAGATTAGTGATTAGGGATTCAGGATTTAGTACTAGGCATTAGAGATTAGAGATTAGGGATTGGTGATTAAGAGATTAGGATTAGGGTTAGGGATTAAAGATTAAGCATTAAAGATTAGGGATTAGTGATTAAGAATTCAGGATTAGGGATTAAGAATTAGAGATTAGGGATTATAGATTATAGATTAGACATTAGGGATTAGGAATTAAGTATTAGGGATTAGAGTTTAGAGAATAGAGATTAGGGATTAATGATTAAGAATGGTTTATGGATTAAGGATTAAGGATTAAGGGTTAGATATGAAGGATTAGGGATTAAAGAATAAAGAGAAGGAAGAAGGAAGAAGAAGAAGATTGAAGAAAGAAGGAAGAAGGACGAAGAAGAAGAGGAAGAAGAAAAAAAGAAGAAGATGATGAAATGAAAGGAGAAAGGGAAGATTGAAGAAGAAAGAAAAAGAAGAAAGAGGAAGGGAGAAAGAAGAAGGAACATGGAAGAAAGAAGGTGGAAGGAAGAAGGAAGAAGGAAGAAGGAACATGAAAGAGGAAAGAAGAAAGAAGAAAGAAGAAGAGGAAGAAAGGTGATGGAAAAGAAGGAGGATATAGAGAAGGAGAAGGAGATGAAGAAGGAGATAGAGTGTAAGAAGGAGAAGGAGAACGAGAAAGAGAAGGAGATGGAGAAGGAGAAGGAGGAACAGAAAGAGAAGGAGAAGGAGAAGTAGAAAGACAAGGAGAAGAAGAAGAAGAAGAAGAAGAAGAAGAAGAAGTAGTAGTAATAGAAGAAGGAGAAGAAGAAGAAGAAATAGAAGAAAAGGAAGAAGAAGAAGAAAAAAAGGAAAAAGAAGAAGAGAAAGAAGAAGAAGAACAAGAAAAAAAGAGAAGAAGAAGTAGGGGAGAAGAAGAAGAGGAAGAAGAGGAAGAAGAGGAAGTACAAGAAGAAAAAAAAGAAGAGGAAGAAGAAGAAGAAGAAGAAGAATAAGAAAAAGAAGGGGAAGATGAGGATGAATAGGAAGAAAAAGAAGATGATAAGGAAGAAGAAGAGGTAGAGGAAGAAGAAGAAGAGGAAGAAAAAGAAGAAGAAGAAGAAGAAGAGTAGATGGATTAAAGATTGGGGATTAAAGAGGGAGGGATTAGGGATTAAGTGTTAGGATTTAAAGATAAGGTGACAAGGATTAGGGATTATGGATTAACAATTAAGGATTAGGATTCAAGGATTAGGGATTATAAATTAGGGAGTAGGGATTAAGAATAAGTAATAGGAATTATGGATTATGGTTAAAGATTAGGGATTAGGGATTAGAGAGAAAAGGATTTATGATTATGGAATAGAGATGAGGGATTAAGGATTTAGAGACTATTTTCTAAGGATTGTAGATTAGGGATTTAGATTATGGATTATGGATTAGATATTAATGGTTAAAGATTATTGATTAGGGATTTGGGATTTAAGATTAAAAATTTGTGATTAAAGATTTAGAATTAAGGATAAGAGATTAAGCAATTATTATTAAGATTGGGATTAGGGATTGCTGATTTGGCATTAGAGAGGGAGGGATTGGGGATTCAAGATTAGGTATTAGGCATTAAGGATTAGAGATTAGGGAGGGAGAGATTAGGTATTATGCATTAGCTATTAGGGATTAAAGATTAAGGATTAGGAAATAAGAATTATGGATTAGAAACTAGAGATTATGGTTTAGGGATTAAGGATTACGGATTACGGAGTACGGATTGTAGAATAAGTATTTAGGATTACACATTAAGGATTAAAGATCAGGATTAGGGATTAGGGATGAAAGTATTAATGATTAGGATTAAGGATTAAGGAATTAATTTTTATAGATTAGGATTTAAGATTAAGGATAATAGATTAGGGAATAGGGATAAAGAATTAGAGATTAGTGATTAAGGATTTGGGATTTAGGATTAGGTATTATAGACTAGAGATTATGGATTAGTGATTAATAGATTAGGATTAGAGATTATAGATTAATGATTTAGGATTAAGGATTAGTGATTAAGGAATAAGGATTAGGGATTAAGGATTAGAGATTAAAGATTAAGTATTATGGATTATAGATCAGAGATTAGGGATTAGGAATTTTGTATTAGGGATTAGGTTTTAAGATTAGAGATTAGACAATAGAGATTAGGGATTAAAGATTAAGGATTAGGGATTAAGGATAGAATAGTGATTAAAGATTAAAGATTAAGGATTAGGGATAGGGGATTTGAGGTTACAAAACAAGGAAGAAGGAAGAATGAAGAAGGAAAAAAAAGGAAAAAGAAGGAAGAAAGAAGAGAGAAGAAAAAAGAACGAAGTAAGAAGCAAGATGAAGAAGAATAGGAAGAAGAAGAGGAAGAGATGATGATGAAGAAGAAGAAGAATTAGGAGAAGTAGAAGAAGAAGTAAAAGAAGAAGATGAAGAAGTAGAAGTAGAAGAAGAAGGTGATGAAGTAGTAGAATAATAATAATAATAATAATAATAATAATAATAAGAAGATAGATTATCGATTAGTAAATTAAGGCTAAGGGATTAGGGATAAGGTATTAAGAATTGAGGATTAGGGATTACAGATTAGTGAATAGGGTTTGGGTTTAGGGATTAGGGATTAAAGATTAGGGCATAGGAACTAGGAACTAGGGATTAAGGATTAGGGCATAGGGACTAGGGATTAGGGATTAAGGAATAAGGATTAAGGATTAGGGATTAGGGATTAAGGATTAAGAGTTAAGAATTAAGGGATTAATGATTAAGTACTAGCAATTTGGGATTAGAGATTAGGGATTAGGGATTAGATATTAGAGATTAAGAAATTAAAATTCATGGTAAGGGATTAAGGGATTCAGACTAAGGATTAAAAAGTAAAGGATTAGGTCTTAACAATTAAGGATTAAGAATTAGAGATTAGAGATTGAGAATTATAAATTAGGAATTAGGGACTAAGAATTGGTAATTAGGGATTATAGATTAGAGATTAGGGATTAGAGAGGGAGGGATTAGGGATTATAGATTAAAAATTAGGAATTAAGGAGAGAGGCATTAAAGATTAGAGATTATGGATTAAAAAGACGGAGAAGAACGAAGAAGAAGAAGAGAAGAAGAAGAAGAAAAAGAAGAGAAAGAAGGAAAGGATAAGGAAGAAGAGAAAGGAGAAGAAGAGGAAGAAAAGAAGAAGATGAAGTAGTGATATTGGTAATAGTAGTAGAAGAAGAAGAATAATAGAAAGAGAACGAGAAGGAGGAAAAAAGGAGGAGATAGAGAAGGAGAAGGAGAAGAAGTAGAATGAGAAAAAGAAGTAGAAGTAAAGGAAGAAGAACAAGAGGAAGAAGAAAAAGAAGAAGAAGATGAAGAGGATGAAGAAGAAGAGGAAGAAGATGAAGAAGAGGAAGAAGAAGATGAAGTAAAAGAAGAAGAAGAAGAAGAAGATGATGATGATGAAGAAGAAGTAGAAGAAGAACATGAAGAAGAAGAAGAAGAGGAAGAAGAAGTAGAAGAAGAAGTAGAAGAAGAAGAAGAAGAAGAAGAATAAGAAGGAGAAGAAGAAGAATATGAAGTAGAAGAAGAAAAAGTAGAAGTAGAAGAAGAAGAAGAAGAGGAAGAAGAGGAAGAAGAAGTGGAAAAGAATTAAAAGAAGAAGAAGTGCAAGAAGAAGAAGAAGAAGAAGAAGTAGAAGAGAAAAAGAAGAAGAAGAGCATGAAGAAATAGAAGAAGAAGAGGAAGAAGAAGTAGAAGAAGTAAAAGAAGAAGAAGAAGAAGAATAAGAAGGAGAAGAAGAAGAATATGAAGTAGAAGAAGAAAAAGTAGAAGTGGAAGAAGAAGAAGAAGAGGAAGAAGAGGAAGAAGAAGTGGAAAAGAATTAAAAGAAGAAGTGGAAGAAGAAGAAGAAGAAGAAGTAGAAGAGAAAAAGAAGAAGAAGGGTATGAAGAAATAGAAGAAGAAGAGGAAGAAATAGAAGAAGAAGAAGTAAAAGAAGAAGAAGAAGAAGAAGAAGAAGAAGAGGAAGGAGATGAAGAAGTATTGGAAGAAGAAGAAGTGGAAGAACAAGAAGAAGAAGAGGAAGAAGAAGAAGAAGATGAAGAAGAAGTCAAATAAGAAGAAGAAGAAGAAGTAGAAGAAGAAGAGGAAAAAGAAGTTAAAAAAGAAGAGAAAGAAGTAGTAATAGAAGAAGAAGAAGAAAGATAATAGATTAATAGGCAAGGGATTAAGGATTAGGAATTAGGTAGTAAGGATTAAGGATTAAGCATTAAAAAGGTCGAGATTTAGGCTAATGTATTAGGGATAAGTAATTAGGGATAAGGTTTAGGGATTAAGGATTAGAGAATAAGGATTTTGAGATAAGGATTAAGAATTAGAGTTTAACGATTAGAGATTAAAGTTTAATGATTAAGAATTAACAATTAGATTAAGGATTAGAGATTAGGAGTTTGGGATTGAGTAATTAAGGATTAAGTATTAGGGATTAGGTATTAGGGATTAAGGATTAAGGATTATGAATTAGGTTTTAGAGATTAGTGATTTGGGAATAGGGATTTAGGACATGTGGTTAGAGATTATGGATATCAAGGGTTTAGGATTAGGAATTTGAGATTAGAGGTTAACAATTAAAGATCAGTGGTTAGGGATTAGGTAATAGGGATTATGTGTTATGGTTTAAGGATTAGGGATTAGTGATTAAAAATAAAGGATTATATATTATGGAAGGATGGATTAGAGATTTACATTTTAGAAATTAAGGAGAGCGAGATTAGGGATTACGGATTACAGAATAGGTTTTGGGTTTAGTGATTATGTATTAAGGATTAGGGCATAGGGATAAGGGAATAGGAATTAAGGAATAAGGATTAAGGATTAGTGATTCAAGTTTAGGGATTATGGATTAAGAATCAAGAATTAAGGGATTAATGATTAAGTACTAAGGAATAGGGATTAGTATTAGAGATTAGGAAATAAAAATTCAAAGTAAGGAATTAGGGGATTGAGACTAAGGATTATAAATTAAGGGATTTGGCATTAAAGATTAGGGATAAGGAATTAAAGATGAGGGATTAAGATTATAGATTAGGGTCTAAGAGTTACATTTTAGGACTTAAGTATTAAGAATTGGGGATTAGAGATTATAGATTAGGGTTTAGAGATTAAATAGGGAGGGATTAGGGATTATAGATTAGAGATTCAGAATTTGGGAGAGAGGGATTAAAGATTAGGGATTAGGGATTAAAAAGAAGGAGAAGGATAAGAAGAACAAGAAGAAGAGAATAATTATAAGAAGAAGAAGAAGAAGAGGAGGAGCATGAGGAAGAAGAGGAAGAAGAAGAAGCGGAAGAAAAATAAGAAGTAATGCATTGGTAGTAGTAGTAGAAGAAGAAGAAGAAGAATAAAAAGAGAAGAGAAGGAGAAGGAGGAGGGGAAGGAGGAGGAAATCTAGAAGAAGGAGAAGGACAAGCAGAAGGAGAAAGAAAACAAAAATGAGAAAGAGAAGGAGAAGAAAGAGAAGAGGAAGGAGATGGGGAAGAAGAAGAAGAAGAAGAAGAAATAGAAGAAAATGTAGAAGAAGATGAAGAAAAAGTTGGTCAAGAAGAAGAATAAGAAGAAGAAGAGGAAGAAGAAGAGAAAGAAGAAGAAGAAGAAGAGAAAAGAAAAGAGGTAGAAGAAGAGAAAGAATGAAGAAAAAAGAAGGAAGGAAAAAGAAAGATGGAGAAGGAAAGAAGAAAGGACGAGAAGGAGAAGGAAAAAAAGAAGAAGTAGAAGTAAAAGAAGAAGAACAAGGGGAAGAAAAAAAAGAAGATGAAGATGAAGAGGAAGAAGAAGAAGCAAAAAAAGAGGAAGAAAAGGAAGAAGAAGAAGAAGTACTAAAAGAAGAAGAAGAAGAAGAAGAAGAAGAAAAAGAAGTAGAAGAAGAGCATGAAGAAGAAGAAGAAGAGCAAGAAGAAGAAGAAGACGAAGAAGAAGTAGAAGAAGAAAAATAATAGTAATGTGAAGGAGATGATGAAGAAGTAGTAGAAGTAGAAAAAGGATAAGATGAAGAAGAAGAGGAAGAAGAGAAGGAAGAAGAAGTAAAAAAAGAAGTAGAAGAGGAAGAAGATGTTGAAAAAGAAGAAGAAGAAGAAGAAGAGAAGAAGTAGAAGAAGAGGATGAGAAAGTAGAAGGAGAAGAAGAAGAACAAGTAGAAGAAGTAAAAGATGTAGAAGAAGAAGAAGGAGAAGAAGAAGAAGAAGTAGAAGAAGTAAAAGAAGATGTAAAAGAAGAAGAAGAAGTAGAAGAAGAAGAGGAAGAAGAGGAGGAAGAAGAAGAAGTGGAAGAAGAGGACGAAGAAGAAGAAGTAGAAGAAAAAGAAGAGGAAGAACTAGAAGAAGAAGAGAAAGAAGAAGGTGAAGAACAAGAAGAAGTGGAAGAAGTAGAAGAAGAAGAGGATGTTAAGAAGAAGAAGAGGAAAAAGTCAGATAAGAAGAAGAAGAGGAAGAAAATTAAGAAGAAGAAGAAGAGGAAGAAGAAGTTATAGAAGAAGAGGAAGAAGAAGAAGAAGAAGAGGAAGAAAGATTATAGATTAATGGGCGAGGGCTTAGGGACTAGGAATTAGGTATTGAGAATTTAGGATTAGGCATTAGAAAGGCAGGGATTCAAGATTATGGATTAAGGATTAAGGATTAAAGACGTGTGATTAGAGATTTAAGATTAAAGATCAGGAATTAAACAATAGGAATTAAGGCTTAGGGATAAGCAATTAAGGTTAAGGATTAGAGATTAATGATTTGGGAATAGGGATTTTGAAATAACAATTAAGAATTTGAGATTAGGGATTAGAGATTAAGGATTACGGATTAGTAATTATATTAAGGATTAGGAATTAGGGATTGAGTAGCTAAGGAATAAGTATTAGGGATTAAGGATTAAGGATTAAGGATTATGAAATAGGGTTTAGAGATTAAAGATTTGGGATTAAGGATTTAGGAAAAGTGACTAGACATTAAGGATAAGGGATCAAAGGTTAGAGATTAGGCAATAAATATTAAAGATTAGTGGTTAGGGATTAGGTAATAGGTGTTATGGATTAAGGTTTAAAGATTACGGATTCAGGATTAAAGATTAGTGATGGATTAAATATTAATGATTAGGGATTTGTTATTAGGGATTAAGGATTAGGGATTTGGCATTAGGGATTAGGGATTAGAGATTAGGGATTAGTTATTAAGAATTATATATTATGGATTAGTGAGGGATGGATTAAGGATTTACATATTAGAGATTAGGGAGAATGTGATTCAAGATTATAGAATATAGATTATGGATAAAGAAGAAGAAGGAGAAAAAGAAGGAGAAGAAGAAGAAGAAGAAGAAGAAAAAGAAAAAGAAGAAGAAGAAGAAGAAGAGGAAGAAGAGGAGGAATTAGAAAAGGAAAAAGAGTAACAGAAGAAGGGTAAAAAGAGCAAGAAGAGCAAGAAGAAGAAGAATAAGAAGAAGATATAGAAGAAGAAGAAGATGAAGATGAAGAAGAAAAAGAAGAACAAGAAGAAGAAGAAGAAGAAGAAGTAGAGGTAAAAGGAGTAGTAGAAGAAGTAGAGGAAGAAGAAGAAGAAGAAGAGTAAGAGTAAGAATAAGAAGAAGAAGAAGAAGCAGTAGAAGAAGAAGAACAACAAGAACAAGAAGATGAAGAAGATGAAGAGAAGAAGAAGAAGAAGAAGATGATGAAGAAGAAGAAGAAGAAAGAGGAGGAGGAGAAGAAGAAGAAGCAGGAGAAGAAGAAGAAGAAGAAGAAGAAGAAGAAGAAGAATAAGATGAAGAACAAGAAGAAAAGAAGAAGAAGAAGAATAATAATAAGAAGAAAAAGTAGAAGAGCTTGCAGAAGATATGGACGAGGAAGAACAGGCTGAAGGCGAAGACGAGGAAGATGAGGAACAAGAGAAGGATGAAGAAGAAGTACAAAAAGAAGATAGAGATGAAGAAAAGAAGAAAAGCAGAAGAAGAAGAAAAAGGAGGGGAAGAAGAAGAAGTTGAAGAAGAAGAAGAAGTAGAAATAGTAGTAGTAGAAGAGGAAAAAGAGGAAGAAAAAGAAGAGGAAAAAGAAGAGGAAGAAAAAGAGGTAAAAAAGGTAAAAAAGGATGAAAAAGAAGAGGAAGAAAAAGAAGAGGAGGTGAAAGAAGAGAAAGAAGAGAAAGAAGAGAAAGAAAAGGAAGAAGAACAAGAAGAAGAGGTAGAAGAGGAAGAAGAGGAAGAAGAAGAAGAAGAAGAAGAAGAAGAGGAAGAAGAAGATGAACAGGTAGAAGAAGAGTAAGAGGAAGTAGAAGAAGAAGAAGAAGTGGAAGAAGCAAAAGATGAAGAAGAAGAACAAGGTGAAGAAGAAGGAGAAGAAGAAGAGTTAGAAAAGAAGAAGGAGAAGAAAAAGAAGAAGAAGAAGAAGAAGAAGATTTAGAAGAAGAAGAAGAAGAAGAAAAAGAAAAAGTAGTAGTAGTAGTAGTAGTTGAAGAAGACGAACAAGAAAAAGTAGAATAAGAAAAGGAAGATGAAGAAAAAGAGGATGAAGAGGATGAAGTTTTATGAGAAGGAAGAAGAAGATGAAAAGGAAGTAGAAGGGGAAGAAGAAGAGGAGGAATAAGAAGAAGAAGAGCAAGAAAAAAAAGAGGAAGAAGTGCAAGAAGAAGATGAAGAAAAAGTACAGAAAGAAGAAGCAGAAGTTGGGGAAGAAGAAGAGCAGAAGAAGAGGATGAAGTTGAAGAAGAAGAAGTTGAAGAAGTAGAAGAAGAAAAAGAAGAAGAAGATGAAAAAGAAGTTGAAGAAGAAGAATAAGAAGAGGTAGAATAAGAATAGGAAGAAGAAGAGGAAGAAGAAGTAGTAGTAGTAGTAGAAGAAGAAGAAGAAGAAGAAGTAGAAGAATAAGAGGAAGATGAGGAAGAAGAGGAAGAAGAGAAACAAGATGATGAGGGGGAAGAAGAAGAAGGAAAGGAGGAAGAAAACGAAGAAGATGATGAAGAAGCAGAAGAAGCAAAAGAAGGAGAAGTAGAATAATAAGAAGAAATGGAATATTAAGAAGAAGAAGATGATGATGATGATGAAGAAGAAGTAGTAGTAGTTGTAGAAGAAGATGACGAAAAAGAAGAAGAAGAACAAGAGGAAGAAGAAGAAGAATTAAAAGAAGAAGAAGAAGAAGAATTAAAAGAAGAAGAAGAAGATGATGAAGAAGAAGCAGAAGAGGAAGAGGAAGAAAAAGAACAGAAGAGGAAGAAGAAGAACTAGAAGAAGAAGGAAAGGAAGAATGAAGAGGAAGAAGAATAAGTGGAGGAAGAAGAAGAAGAAGAAGAAGAAGAAGAGGAAGATGAGGAGAAGCAGAGGAAGAAGAAAAAGAAGATGAGGAGGAAGAAGAAGAAGAAGAGAAAGAAGAAGAGAATGAGGAAGAAGAAGAGGAAGTTGAAGAAGAGGAAAAAAGGAAAGAAGAACAGGAAAAGAAGTAGATGAAGAAGAACAAGAACAAGAAGAAGAAGGAGAAGAAGATAAAGCAAAAGTGGAAGAAAAAGATGAAGAAAATAAGGATGATGAGGAGAAGAGGGTGAAGAAGAAGAGGAAGATGAGGAGGAAGAAGAAGAAGAAGAAGAGGAAGAAGAAGAAAAAGAAGAGGAACAACAAGAGGTTGAAGTAGAACAAAAGGAAGAAGAAGAAGAGAAAGGAAAGAAAGAAGAGGAGGAATAATGGAAGTAAAAGGAGTGGATGAAAAAAAAGAGGAAGAAGAAGTCAAAGAAGAAGGAGAAGAAGAAGGGGAAGAAGAAAAAGAAGAAAAAGGAGAAGAAGAAGGCAAAGAAGAAGAAAAAGAAGAAGAAGAAGATGAGAGGAAGAGAATAAGAAGAAGAAGATGAGGAGGAAGAAGAGGAAGATGTGGAAGAAGAAGAAGTAGAAGTAGAAGAAGAAGAAGAAGAAGAAGAAGAATAAGAAGAAGAATTTGAAGAAGATGAAGTAAAAGAAGCCAAAGGAGAAGAAGTAGAAGAGGAAGAAGATGAAGATGAAGAAGAATAAGAAGAAGAGGATGGATTATAGATTATGGAGGGTTGGCTTAAGTATTAGAGATTAGTTATTAGAGATTATTGATTAGGGAGTAAGGATTTAAGTAATAAAGATTATGGATTAGATATTTTGGGTTAAGGATTAAGGATTAGGTATTAGTGATTATAAATTATGAATTAAGGATTAGCGATTACAACTACTGTTTAGGGACTAGAGATTAGAGATTAGAGATTAGAGAGTAGATCTTAGAGATTAGAGATTAAGGATTAAGGTATTAACGATTAGGGATTAGAAATTATGGATTAAGGAGTAATTGATTAAGAATAAGGGATTTAGGGTTAAAAATTAGGGATTAGGGATTAGACATTAAAGATTAGGGATCTAGGATTAAGGATTAAAGAGTAAGGATGAGCGATTTGAGATTAAGGGACTAGGTTTTAAAGATTAAGCATTGTGGATGAAGTATTAAGGATTAAGGATTAGAGATTATGGATTAAGGATCAAGGACTACAGATTAAGGAATAAAGAAGAAGAAGAACTACAACAAATAATAGAAGAAGTAAAAGTAGTAGTAGTAGAAAAAGAAGATATAGAAGAAGAAGAAGAAGAAGGAGAATAAGGATAAGAAGAAGAAGAAGAAGGAGTAGAAGAAGAAAAGATTGAAGAGTAGATGAACAAGACAAAGAAGAAGAAGAGGAGGAAGAAAAAGAAGAAGAAGAAGAAGAAGAAGAGAAGAAGAAGAAGAAGAAGAAGACGACAATGAAGAAGAAGAATAAGAAGAAGAAGATGTAGAAGAAGAAGGAAAGAAGAAGAAGAAGAAGAAGAAGAAGAAGAAGAAGAAGAAAGAGTAGAAGAAGAAGAAGTGAAAGAAGAAGAAGAGTAAAGAAGAAGAGTAAAGAAGAAGAAGAAGTAGAAGAAGAAGAGATGAAAAAGAAGAAGATTAAGAAGAAGAGAAGAAGAATAAGATGGAGAAGAAAAAGAAGATAGAGGAGAAGAAGATGAAGAAGAACAAGTAGAAGAGGCAGAAGAAGAAGTGAAGGAAGAAGAAGAGGAAGTAGATGTTGATGAAGAAGAAGAAGATGAAGAAGAAGAAGAAAAAGAAGAAGAGGAAGAAGAAAGAGAAGAAGGAGAAGAACAAAAAAGAGAAGAAGAAGAAGAAGATGGTGATGATGAAGAAGAAGCAGAAGTAGAAGAAGAAGAAGTAGAAGAAGAAGAAGAAGAAGAAGAAGAAAAAGAAGAAGAATATGAAGAAGAAGAATAAGAAGTAGAAGAAGATGAAGAAGATGAAGAAGTAGAAGTAGGAGAGGAAGAAGAAGGAGAAGAAGTAAAAGAAGAAGAAGAGGAGGAGGTAAAAGATGGAGCATAAGGGGATGAAGAAGAAGAAGATGAAGAAGAGAAAGAAGAAGACGAAGAAGAAGTAAAAGAAGAAGAAGAAACATAAGATGAAGAAGTAGAAAAAGTAGAAGAATAAAGAAAGGAAGAATTAGAAGAAGAACAAAAAGAAGAAGTTGAAGTTTAAAAGGAAGAAGATGGAGAAATAGTTGTAGAAGTTGAAGAACAAGAAGAAGATGTGGAAGAAGTAAAAGAAGCAAAAGAAGAAGAAGAAGAAGATGAAGATAAAGCAGAAGAAGAAGGAGGAGAAGAAGTCGAAGAAGAAGTAATAGGAGAAGGAGAAGAAGAAGAATTAGAAGAAAAAGTGGAAGAAGAAGAGGAAGAAGAAGATGATGAAAAAGAAGAAGAAGTGGAGGAAGAAAAAGAGAAGACGAAGAAGAATAAAATAAGAAGAAGAAGAGGAAGAAGAAGAAGAAGGAGAAGAAGAAGAAGGCAAAGAAGGAGTAGAAGAAGAAGAGGGGGAAGAAGAAAAACAAGAAAAAGAAGAATGAGATGGCAAAGGAGAAGAGGCAGAAGAGGAAGAAGAAAAGGAAGAGAAGAAGAAGAAGAAGAAGTGGTAGATGAAGAGGAGGATGAAGAGGAAGACGTGGAAGAAGAAGTAGTTGAAGAAGAAGAAGAAGAAGAAGAAGAATTTGAAGAAGTTGAAGTATAAGAAGTCAAAGGAGAAGAACAAGAAGAAGAAGAAGAAGAAGATAAAGAAGAACAAAAAGAAGGAGGTGAATTATAGATTAAGGAGGGTGGGCCTAGGCAATAGGGATTAGTTATTAGAGATTAAGAATTAGGGAGTAGGAATTTAAGTAATAAAGATTGGGGATTAGAGATTAAGAAAAAAGGATTAAGGATTAGGGATTAGGTGTTAGGGATTAAGAATTATGAATTATGAATTAAGGATTAGTGATTACAATTAGGGTTTAGGGATTAGAGATTAGGGACTAAGGATTGAAGGATAGAGATAAGGAATAAGGAATAAAGATTAAGGTTATGGGATTCAGGTTTAAGAATTAGGGATTAGACATTAAAGATTAAGGATTTAGGATTAAGGATTATAGAGCAATGATGAAAGATTAGAGATTAAGGGATTAGGTCTTAAAGATTAAGTATTATAGATCAGAGATTAGGGATTAAGGATTAGAGATTAAGGATTAAGGACTAGAGATTAGGAATTAAAAAAGAAGAAGAAGAAGAAGTGGAAGTTGTAGAAAAGAAGAAGTAGAAGTAATAGAAAAAGAAGAAGTAGAAGTAGAAGTAGTAGTAGCAAAAGAAGAAGAAGAAATAGTAGAAGAAGAAGAAGAAGAAGAAGAAGAAGCAGAAGAAGAACTAGAAGAAGATGTAGAAGAAGAAGTAGAACAAGAAGAAGAACAAGAAGAAGAAGTACAAGATGATGATGAAGAAGAAGCAGAAGAAGAAAAAGAAGAAGAAGTAGAAGAAGAAGAGGGAGAAGAAGAAGAAGAAGAAGAAGTTGAAGTAAAAGGAGGAGAAGGAGGAGGAGAAGAAGAATTATAAGAAGAAGAAGAGGAAGAAGAAGAAGAAGAAGAAGAAGAAGAAGAAGAAGAAGAAGAAGAGGAAGAATAAGAAGAAGAAGAAGAAGAAGAAGAAGAAGAGGAAGAAGTAGAAGAGGAAGAAGAAGAAGAAGACAAAAAAGTAGAAGATGAAGAAATAAAAGAAAGAAGAGGAAGAATAAGAAGAAGAAAAGGAAAAAGAAGAAGAGGAAGAAGAAGACAATGAAGAAGAAAAAGGAGAAGAAGAAGAAGAACATGAAGAAGAAGATGAAAAGGAAGAAGAGGAAGAGTAGGAAGAAGAAGAAGAAGAGGAAGGGGAAGAAAACGAAAAGTAGAAGAAGTAAATGAAGACAAGGAGGAGGAGGAGGAGGAAGAAGAAGTGGTAGAAGAAGAAGAAGAAGAAGAAGAGGAAGATGAGGAGAAGAGGTCGAAGAGGAAGAAGATCAAGGGGAAGAAGAAGATGAAGAGGAAAAAGAAGAAGAAATAGAAGAGAAAGAAGATATGGATGAAGATGAAGAAATGGAAGAAGAAGAAGAGGAAAAGAAGAAGATGAAGAAGAGAACGAAGAAGAAGATGTAGAAGAGGACAGAGAAGAAGAAGAAGTTGAAGTGGAAGAAGATGAAGAAGAAGTAGAAGAAGAAGAGGAATATGGAGAAGAAAAAGAAGAAGAATTAGATGAGGAAAAAGAAGAAGAGGAAGGGGAAGAAGAAGAAGAAGAAGATGAGGGAGAAGAAGAGGAAGAAGAAGAGGAAGAAGAAGAAGAGGAAAAAGAGATAGAAGAAGATGAAAAGCAGAAGAGGTTGAAAAAGAAGAAAAGGAAGGAGAAGTAATAGTAGTTGAAGAAGAAGAAGAAGAAGGAGAAGGAGAAGAAGAGGAAGAAGACGAGGAAGAAGAAAAACTACAAGAAGAGGTAAAAGATGAAAAAGAGGATGAAGAAGAATAACAATAAGAAGAGGAAGAAGAAGAAGAAAAAGGGGAAGAGGAAGAAGAGGGCTAAGTTCAAGAAGAAGAATAAGAAGAAGAAATAAAAGA
>JAIUJO010000088.1:1940196-1955196 GCA_023846275.1 Vanilla planifolia
ATAAGAAGAGGTAGTAAAATAAGGAGAAGAAGAAGAATTTGAAGAAAAAAATGAAGTAGAAGAAGATAGATGGAGAAGAAGTAGAAGTAGAAGAAGAAGAAGAAGAAGAAGAAGTAACATAAGAAGATGAAGAAGAAGAACAAGATGAAGGTGATGGATTATGGATTAGGGAGGGTGGGCCTTGGGTTATAGACTAGTTATTACGGATTAATGATTGGAAAGGTAAGGATTAGGGACTAGAGATTAAGAATTAGGGATTAGAGATTAAGGATTAGGTCTTAGTGATTAAGTTTTAGGAATTAGAGATTATGAATATTGGATTAGTGATTATGGCTAGAGTTTAGGGTTTGAGGAATAGGGAATAGAATTTAAGGACTAGGGGCTATGTATTAAGGGATTAAGGATTAATGGATTAATAATAATGATTAGGGATAAATGATTCAGGATCAAGTATTAGGGATTAAAGATTAAATAATTAGGAATATGGACTCAGGATAAAAGATTAAAGATTAAGAGATTAGGCCATAAAGATTAAGGATTATAGATTTGGGATTGGGGATTAAGGGTTAAAGACTAGGGATTAAGGATTAGGGACTAGGGAAAGAGATTAGGTGATAGGGATTAGGGATTAGAGAAGAGGAAGAAGAAGAAGAAGAAGAAAAAGAAAAAGAAGTAGAAGAAGAAGTTGAAGTTGAAGTAGAAGAAGAAGTTGTAGTTGTAGTTATAGCAGTAGAAGAAGAAGGAAAAGAAGTAAAAGAAGTACATGAAGAAGAAGAAGAACAACAAGAAGAAGAATAATGACAATAAGAAGAAGAAGATGAAGAAGAAGACAAGAGGAAGAAGAAGAAGTAAAAGAAGAAGAAGACGAAGGAGAAGGTGAAGAAGAAGCAAAAGAAGACAAAGTAGAAGAAGAAGAAGAAGAAGAAGAAGAAGAAATAAAAGAAGAGGTAGAACAAGAAAGACGACAAGAGAAGAAGGAGAAGATCACGATGACGATGAAGAATTAAAACATGAAGAAGAAGAAGAAGAAGAGGAAAATGAAGAAGAAGAGGAAGAAGAAGAAAAAGAAGAAGAAGTGAAAGATGAAGTAGAGGAAAAAGAAGAAGAAGAAGAAGAAGTAGAAGAAGAAAAAGAAGAAGAAGTGGAAGATGAGGAAGAAGAGGAAGAAGAGGAAGAAGAAGAGGAGAAAGATGAACAAGCAGAAGAAGAAGAAGAGAAAGAGAAGAAGAAGAAGAAGAAGAGCAAGAAGAAGAAGAAGAAGGAGAAGAACAAGATAATGATGAAGAAGAAGAAGATAGGGAGGAAGAAGAAGAAGCAGAAGAAGATGTAGAAGAAGGAGAAGAGGAAGAAGTAGAACAACAAGAAGAAGAAGAATAAGAAGAAGAAGTCGAAGAAGGAGAATGGAAGAAGATGAAGATGATGAAGGAGAAGAAGAAGTGGAAGAAGGGAAAGAGTAAAAAGAAGAAGAAGAAGAAGGAGAAGAAGAGAAGAAAAAGAAGTAAAAGAGAAGAAGAAGAAGAAGAAGAAGAAGAATAAGAACAAGAAGTAGAAGTAAAAGAAGAAGAAGAAGAAGAAGAAGAAGAGAAAGAAGAAGAAGACGAAGAAGAAGGAGAAGAAAAAGAAGAAGGAGAAGAGCAATGAGAAGAAGAAAAAGAAGAAGTGGAAGAAGAAGAAGGAGAAGAAGAAAAAAAATATGAAGAAGAAGAGGAGAAAGAAGGTGATGAGGAAAGAAGAAGAAGTAGAAGAAGAAGATGATGAAGAAAAAGAGGAAGCGGAAGAAAAAGAAAAAGAAGAAGATGAAGAAGACGAAGAAGAAGAACATGATGAAGAAGATTTTTGAAGAAGTAGATGAAGTAGAAGAAGAAGATGATGATGAAAAAGATGGTATCACAAAAGAAGAAGAAGAAGAAAAATATGAAGTAGAAGAACAAAAAGAACAAGTAAAGGAGGTGAAAGAATGGGAAGAAGATGTATAAGAACAATTGGAAGAAGAAAGAGACAAGAAGAAGAATAAGAAGAAGAAGATTAAGAAAAAGAAAAAGAAGAAGAAGAAGTGGAAGAGGAAGAGGAAGAAGAAGAAGAAGAGGAGGAGGAATAAGAAGAAAAGAAAAAGTAGAAGAGGAAGAGGAAGAGGAAGAAGAAGAAGAGGAAGAAGAAGGAGAAGACGGAGAAGAGAAAGTAGAGGAGAAGAAGGCGAAAAGGAAGAAGAAGATCCAGAGCTAGAAGATTAAGAAGTGAAGGAAGAAGGGGAAGAAGAAAAAGAGGAAGAATAAGAAAAGGAATAAGAAGATGAAGAGGAAGAAGGAGTAGAACAAGAAGAAGAAGAGGAGGAAGAAGAAGAACAAGAGGAAGAAAAAGAAGAAGTAGAAAAAGAAGAAAGAGAGAAGAAAAAGAAGAAAAAGAAGAAGAAGAAGAAGAAGAAGAAGAAGAAGTGGAAGAAGAAGAGGAGCAAGATGAAGAAGAAGAACAAGAAGAACAAGGGGAAGAAGAAGATGGGAAGAAGAAGAAGAATAGGAAGAAGAAGAAGTGGAAGAAGTTGTGCAGGTAGGACAAGAAGAAGAGGAAGAAGAGGAATGAGAGGAAGAACAAGAAGAAGATGAAGAAGTAGAACAAGAAAAAGGAGAGGGAGAAGAAGTAAAAGAAGAAAAAGTAGAAGAAGTAGAAGAAGATGAAGAATAAAGAAGAAGAAGAAGAAGTAGTAGAACAAGAAGATATAGAAGTGGAAAAGTAGAAGGAGAAGAAGATGAAGATGATGAAGAAGAAGAGCTAGAAGTAGTAGAAGAAGAGGAAGAAGAAGAAGTAAAGGAAGAAGAAGAAAAAGTAGTAGTAGAAGAAGAAGAAGAAGAAGAAGAAGAACAAGTAGAAGAAGAAGTAGAAATAGTAGTAGAAGACGAAGAAGCAGAGGAAGTAGTAGAAGAAGAAGAAAAGGAAGAATAAGAAGAAGAAGTAGAAGAAGAAGAAGAAGAAGAAGAAGAAGCTGAAAAAGGGAAAGAAGAAGAAGAAGAAGTCAAAAAAGAAGTAGAAGTAGGAGAAGAAGAAGAAGAAGTAGGAGTAGAAAAAGTAGTAAAACTAGAAGAAGAAGAAGAAGAAGAAGTAGAAGAAGAAGGAGAAGAAAAAGCAGAACAAGATGATGGAGAGAAAGAAGAAGAAGAAGAAGAACTCAATGAAGGAAGAGAAGAAGAAGAAGAAGAATAAATGAATAGAAAGAAAAAGAGGAAACAGAAGAAGAAGAAGAAGAACAAAAAGAAGATGTAGATGAAGAAATAGAGAAGAAGAAGAAGCAAAAGAAGAAGATGAAGAAGAAGAAGGAGAGGAAGAAGAAGAAAAAAAGAAAAAAAAAGCAAGAAGAATAATAAGAAGTAGAAGACGAAGAGGAAGAAGAAGAAGAAGAAGATGAAGAAGAAGAAGAAGTGAAAGAAGAAGAAGAGCAGGAAGGAGAAGAAGAAGAAGAGTAAGAAAAGGAAGAAGTGGAAGAAGAAGAAAAAGAAGAGCAAGAACAAGAAGAGGAAAAAGTGGAAGAAGAAAAGGAAGAAGATGAACTGGAAGAAGGAGATGTAGAGGAAGAAGAAGAAGAGGATGAAGTAGAAGAAGAAGAAGAAGATGAAGAAGAAGTGGAAGAAGAACAAGAGGAAGAAGAAGAAGAGGAAGAAGAAGAAGAAGAAGACAAAGAGGAAGTAAAAGAAGTAGAAGAAGAAGAAGTTGAAGAAGAAGATGATGAAGAAGAAGAGGAATATTTGGAAGAAGAGGAAGAAGAGGTGCAAGATGATGAGGAGGAAGATGAAGAAAAGAGAGAAAGAGGGAGAGATGAAAACGAGGAAAAAGAAGAAGAAGAGCAAGAAGAAGGAGAGGAAGAAGTGAAAGAAGAAGGGGAAGAAGAAGAATAGGAAGAAGTTGAAGAAGAAGAAGAAGAAGTAGAAAAAGAAGATGAGGAAGAAGTAGAAGAGAAAAGAGAAAGAAGAAGAGGAAGACGAGGTAGAAGAAAAAGAAAAGGACAATGAAAAAGTGGAAGAAGAAGTAGAAAAAGAGAAAAAAGAAGAATGGGAAGAAAAGGAACAAGAGGAGGAAGAAGAAGTGTAGAAAAAGAAGAAGAAGAAGAAGAAGAAGAAGAAGAAAAAGAAGAAAAAAAGGGGGAAGAAGAATAAGAAAATTAAGTAGATGACGAAGAACAAGAAGAAAAACAAGGAGAAGAAAAAGAAGACAAAGCAGAAGAACATGAAAAAGAAGAAGAAAGGGAAGACGAAGAAGAAAAGCAAGAAGAAGAATAGGAGGAAGAATAAGAAGAGGAGGAAGAAGAAGAAGAAGAAGAAGAAGAAGGGGAAAAAGAAGAAGAGGAGGAAGAGAAACAAGAGGAAGATGAAGAAGAAGAAGTAGTAGTAGTAGTAGTAGTAGAAGAAGAAGAAGAAGAAAAGACGAAAAAGAAAAAGAAGAAGAAGAAGTAGTAGAAGAAGAAGAAGATGATGAAAAAGAAGAAGGAGAAGTAGAGGAAGAACAAGAAGAAGAAGAAGAAGAAATAGAGGAAGAAGAAGAAGAACAAGTTGAAGTATAAGAAGAAGAAGAAGAAGAAGAAACAAAAGAATTGGAAGAAGAAGAAGAAGAAGAAGAAAAGACATAGTACAGGTATAAGAAGAAGTAGAAGAAGAAGACAAAGAAGAAGACGAAAAAGAAGAAGAAAAAGAAGCATAAAGAGAAGAAGAAGAATAAGAAGAAGAAGAAGAGGAAGTAGAAGAAGTAGAATAAGAAAAAGAAGAATTTTAATTAGAAGAAGAAGAAGAAGAAGAAAAAGTAGAACTAGAGGAAGAAGAAGAAGAAGAGGAAGCAGAGAAGAAGAAGAAAAAGAAGAAGAAAAAGAAGAAGTAAAAGTAGAAGAAGAAGAAGAAGAAGAAGAAGAAGAAGAATAAGAAGTAAAAGAACAATAGGGTGAAGAAGAAGAATAAGAAGAGGGTGATGTGGAAGAAGAAGAAGTAGAAAAAGAAGAAGTGAAAGAAGGAGAAGAAGAAGAAGAAGAAAGAAGATGGTTTGAAGAAGAGGAAAATGAAGAAGAAAAGAAGAAGAGAGAAGAAGATGAGGAAGTAGTGGAGGAGAAAGAAGAAAACAAGAAGGAGGAGAAGAAGAAGAAGAGGAAGAGGAAGAAGAAAATTACGAAGAAGAAGAAGAAATAGAAGAACAAGAAGAAGAAGATGATGATGATGATGATGATTAAAAAGAAGAAGAGGAAGAAGAAGAAGAAGAAAAAGAAGAAGAAGAAGTAAAAGAAAAAGAGAAAGAAGAAGAAGAAGAAGAGGAAGAAGATAAAGAAGAAGTGGAAGAAGAAGTGGAAGAAAAAGAAGAGCAAGAAGACGAAGTATAAGAAGAAGGGAAGGAGGAAGAAGAAGAAGAAGAAGAAGAAGAGGAAGAAGAAGAAGAAGAAGAAGATGAAGAAGAAAAAGAAGAAGTAGAAGAAGAGGAAGATGTAGAGAAGAGGACAAAGAAGAAGGAGAAAATAAAGAAAAGGAAGATGTAGAGAAGGAAGAAGAAGAAGTAGAAGAGGGAGTAGAAGACAAAGAAGAAATGGAAGATGAAGAAGGCAAAGAAGAAAAAGAAGGGGAAGGATAGGAAGAAGAGGAAGAAGAAGAAGTAGAAAAAGAAGAAGAAGAAGAAGAAAGAGAAGGAGAAGAAGAAGAAGAAGAAGAAGGAGAAGGAGTAAAAGAAGAAGAAAAGGAAGAAGAAGATGAGGAGGAAGAAGAAGAACTAGACAAAGAAGAAGAAGAAGATTAAGAAGATGAAGAGGAAGAAGAAGAAGAAGAAGAGGAGCAAGAAGAAGAAGAGGAAGAAGACGAATGATCGGACGAAGAATAAGAATAAGAAGTGGTAAAAGAAGAAACTGAAGAAACAGAAGAAAAAGAAAAAGAAGAAGACGAATAAGAAGAAAAGTGGAAGAAGTAGAAGAAGATGAAGAAGAATAAGGAGGAGAAGAAGAAGAAGAAGAAAAAGTAAAAGAGGAAGAAGTAGAAGTAGAAGAAGACAATGAAGAAGAAGAAGAAGTAGAGGAAGAAGAAGAAGAAGAAGTAGAAAAAGAAGAAGTAAAAGAAAAATAAGAAGGTAAACATGAAGAAGAAGAAAAATAAGAAGAAGAGGTAGATGAAAAAGAAGATTAGGAAGAAGAAGAAGAAGAAGATGATGAAGATAAAGCAGATGAAGAAGAAGAAGATGTTAAACAATAATAATAATAAGGGTAGCAATTAAAAGAAGAAGCAAAAGAGAAAGAAGAAGAAGATGATGAAGAAGAAACAGAAGAAGAAGGAGCAGAAGAAGATGGAGAAGAAGAAGAACAACAAGAAAAACAAAAGGAAGATGTCGAAGAGGGAGGACGAGGAGGAGGAGGAGAAGAAGAAGAAAAAGAAGGGGAGGAAGAAGCATAAAAAGAAGAAGAAGAAGAAGAACGAGAAGAAGAAGAAGAAGAAGAAGAAGAGAAGAAGAAGAAGAAGATGTATATGAAAAAGAAGAAGAAGATGAATAATAAGAATTGGAAGAAGAAGAGGAGGAATAAGAAGAAGAAGAGGAAGAGTAGGAAGAATAAGAAGAAGAAGAAGACAAAGAAGAAGAAGAAAAAGAAGAAGAAAAAGAAGCGTAAAGAGAAGAAGAAGAAGAAGAATTCGAAGAAGAAGTATAAGAAAAAGAAGAATTTGAAGTAGAAGAAGAAGAAGAAGAAGAAGAAGTAGAAGAAGAGGAAGAAGAAGAAGAAGAAGAAGCAGAGAAGAAGAAGAAAAAGAAGTAAAAGTAGAAGAAGAAGAAGAAGAATAGGAAGTAAAAGAAGAAGAGGGTGAAAAATAAGAAAGAGAAGAGGGTGAATGAGAAGTAGAAGAAGAAAAAGAAGAAGTGAAAGAAGGAGAAGAAGAAGAAGAAGAAGAAATAAGAATGGTTAGAAGCAGAGGAAAATGAAGAAGAAAAGAAGAAGAGAAAGAAGAAGGCGAGAAAGTAGTGGAGGAGGAAGAAGAAAAGAAGAAGGAAAAGAAGAAGAAGAAGAAGAAGAGGAAGAAGAAGAAGAAAATTACAAAGAAGAAGTAGAAGAAGAAGAAGAAGAAGAAGAAGAAGAATATGATGATGATTAAGAAGAAGAGGACGAAGAAGAAGAAGAAGAAAAAGAAAACGAAAAAGAAGAAGAAGAAGAAGAGAAAGAAGATGAAGAAGAAGTGGAAGAAGAAGTGGATGAAAAAGAAGAGGAAGAAGACAAACAATATGAAGAAGAGAAGGAGGAAGAAGAAGAAGAAGAAGAAGAAGACGAGGAGGAGGAAGAAGAAGAAGAAGAAGAAGAAGAAGAAGAAGAGGAAGATGCAGAGAAGAGGACGAAGGAGGAGAATATAAGGAAGAAGAAGATGTAGAAGAGGAACATGTAGGAGAAGAAGATGTAGAGAAGGAAGAAGAAGAATAGGAAGAAGAAGAAGTAGAAGAAGGAGAAGAGGACGAAGAAGAAGAAGACGACGAAGAAGACAAAGAAGAAGAAGAAGGGGAAGGAGCGGAAGAAGAGGAAGAAGAAGAAGAAGTAAAAAAAGACGAAAAAGAAAAAGAAAGAGAAGGAGAAGGAGAAAAAGAAGAAGTATGAGAAGGAGTACAAGAAGAAGAAAAGGGAAGAAGAAGAACTGGACAAAGAAGAAGAAGAAGATTAAGAAGATGAAGAGGAAGAAGAAGAAGAAGAAAAAGAGGAAGAAGAAGAAGAAGAGGAAGAAGAATTATAAGATGAAGAATAAGAATAAGAAGTGGTAAAAGAAGGAAAAGAAGAAACAGAAGTAAAAGAAAAAGAAGACGAATAAGAAGAAAAAGTTGAAGTACTAGAAGAAGATGAAGAAGAATAAGGAGAACAAGAAGAAGAAGAAGAGAAAGAAAAAGAGGAAGAAGTAGAAGTAGAAGAAGAAGAAGAAGAAGAAGAAGTCGATGCAAAACTAGAAGAAGGAGAAGAAGTAGAAGAAAAATAAGGAGATAAACATGAAGAAGAAGAAGAACAAGAAGAAGAGGTAGAGGAAAAAGAAGATTAGGAAGAAGGAGAAGATGATGATGATGAAGTGAAGAAGAAGAAGAAGATGTTGAATAATAATAATGATAATTGTAATAAGTAGAAGAAGAAGAAGAAGGATAGAAATTAAAAGAAGAAGCAAAAGAGGAAGAAGAAGAAGATGATGAAGAAGAAACAGAAGAAGAATGACAACATGTCGTAGAAGAAGATGGAAAAGAAGAGGAAGAACAAGGAAAAGAAAAGGAAGATGTCGAAGTGGGAGGAGGAGCAGGAGGAGAAGAAGAAGAAGTAGAAGGGGAGGAAGATGAAGAAGAGGGTGAAGAGGAAGATGTGGAAGAAGAAGAAGAAGTAGAAGATAAGGAAGAAGAAGAAGAAGAAGAAGTAGAAGAAGAAGATGAAGTAATAGAAGACAAAGGCGAAGAAGAAGAAGAAGATGAAGATGAAGAAGAATGAGAAGAAGAGGGTGAAGTATAGATTAAGTAAAGTGGGCTTAGGCATCACAGATTAGATATTTTAGATTAGGGGTTAAGGATTAGGTATTTGAGTGATAAGGATTATGGTATTAGAGATTACAGATTAGGGATAAGGGATTAGGTATTAGGGATTAAGAATTACAATTAAGCATTAGTGATTAAAGTTAGGGTTTAGGGATTTGATATTAAGGATTAAGGAATAGGGATTAAGGATTAAGAATTATGGATTAATGACTAATGGATTAAGAATAAGGATAAAGGATAAAGGATTCAAGGTTAAGAGTTAGGGATTAGCGATTTGATATTAGACATTACAAATAAGGGTTTTAGCAAAAGGGATTAAAGATTAGGGATGAATGAATAGAGATTAAGGGATTAGGTCTTAAAGATTAAGCATTAAAGATTAGAAATTAGAGATTCAGGGTTAAACATCAGGGATTAAGGATTAAAGACTAGAGATTAGGGATTAGGAAAGAGGAAGAAGAAGATGGTGATGATGAAGAAGAAGGAGAAGAAGGAGAAAGAGAAGAAGAAGAAGGGGAAGAAGAAAAAGAACAAGTAAAAGAAGAAGAAGAAGAAGAAGAAGAAGAATAAGAAGAAGGAGAAGAAGAAGAAGAAGAAGAAGATGATTATGATGATGAAGAAGAGGAAGAAGTAGGAAAAGAAGAAGAAGAAAAAGAAGAAGAAGAAGACGAGGAAGAAGTCAAAGAGGATGCAAGAAGAAGAAGAAGAAGAAGGAGATGAAGAGAAAGAAGAAGAGGAAGAAGAAGAAAAAGAATAAAAAGTAGAAGACGAATAAGAAGAATAGTAAGAAGGGAAGTCAAAGAAGATGAAGAAAAGAAGAAGAAGAAGAAGTGGAAGAAGCGAAAGAAAACTAAGGAGATGAGAAAGGAGAAAAAGAAGAAGAGGAAGAGGAAGATGATGAAGGGCAAAAAGAGGAACAAGAAGAAGATGAAGAAGAAGAAGAGGAGAAAGAGAAAGAAGAAGAAGAAGAAGAGCAAGAATAGAAAGAAGAAGAAGAGAAAAAAGATGAAGAGGAAGAGGAAGAAAAATAAGAAGAAGAAGAAGAAAAGGAAGAAGAAGATGGGGAAGAAGAGGAACACGAGGAGGTAGAAGTAGTATAAAAAGAAGAAGTAAAAGAAGAAAAAGAGGAGGAAAAAGAAAAAGAAGATGAAGTAGAAGTTGGAGAGCAAGAAGAAGAACAAGTAAAAGAAGAAGAAGAAGACAGAAAAAAAGGAGAAGAACAGCAAGAAGAAAAAAAGAAGAGGAAGAAGAAGGGGAACAAGAAGAGGAGGAAGAAAAAGAGTAGAAGAAGAAGAAGAAGAAGAAGAAGAAGTTGAAAAAGAAGAAGCAAAAAATTAAGAAAAGGTAGAAGAAGAAGAATAAAATGTAGAGGAAGAAGAAGAAGAGGAAGAGGATGAGGAAGAAGAAGAAGAAGATGATGATGAGGAGGAAGAACAACAAGAAGAGGAAGAGGAAGAAGAAGAAGAAGAGGGAGACGAGGAGAAAAGGATGAAGAAGGAGGAAATGAGGGGAAAGAAGATGTAGAAGAGGAAGTCGTAGGAGAAGAAGATGTTGAGAAGGACGAAGAGGAATAGGAAGAAGTAGTAGTAGTAGAAGAAGAAGACGAACAAGAAGAACAAGAAGAGAAAGAAGTAGAAGGAGAAGAACAACAGAAGAGAAAGACGAAGAAGAAGAAGAAGAAGAAGAAGAAGAAGAATAAGAAAAAGAAGAAGGGAAAGAAAAAGAAGAAGAGGATGATGAAGAAAAAGAAGAATAAATATAATAATAATAATAATAATAATAATAATAAGAAGTAGAAGAAGGAGAAGAAGAAGAAGAAGAAGAAGGGGAAGAAGAAGAAGAGGAAGAAGAAGAGGAATAGGACAAAGATGATGAAGAAGAAGAAGAAGAAGACGATGAAAAGGTAGAGGAGGAAGAAGAAGAGGAAGAAGAAGAAGGAGAAGAATAAGAGGAATGAGAGGAACAACAATAAGAAAATGAAGTAAACGAAGGAAAAGAAGAAGAAGAAGAAGAAGAAGAAGAAGAAGAAAAAGGTGAAGAAGTATAAGAAGAAGAAGAAGAAGAAGAAGAGGAATAAGAAGAAGAAGAAGAAAAAGAAGAAGTGGTAGAAGAAAAAGTAGAAGAAGTAGAAGAAGGAGAAGAAGAAGAAGAAGAAGAAGAAATAGTACTTGAAGAAGAAGATTAAGAAGAAGAAGAAGAAGAAGAAGAAGTACAAGAAGAAGTAGAAGAAGAAGTGAAAGTGGGATTTCCTGATAACTGGTGCAAGTGGGTGAGGGTGTGTATTGAGACTCCCAGATTTGGTGTTCTGTTAAATGAGGACAGGCTCCCATGGATATATTCTATCAGAGGACTTCGACAGGGGTGTCCCTTATCCCCATATCTTTTTACCATGGTCACAGAATGTTTCTTTATTCTAGCCCGTAAGTATGAGGCACAGGCTTTGATTGGTTTTTGTGTGGCCCCTGTGGCTCCTATCATTTCTCATCTTTTGTATGCCGATGATGTTGTGGTTTATGCTCCTACTTCTTCTCGCTCTATTAAGGCTATAAAAGAATTATTATTGCATTTCAGGCAGTTATCTGGGCTGAGGCTCAATCTAATGAAATCCAACATTTTCTTTAGCAAAGGTATGAAGCAGAAGCGAAATTGTTGTTTGGCTAGGTAACTCAATATCCCGAGGGGTACTAGATTTATTTACCTTGGCATTCCCATTTCGGCCAAGCTACTTAGGAAAGGGGATTAACTCCTTATCATTCAACGAATCTAGTCTCAGGTTGCAAAATGGAGTGTGAGACACCTCTCCCTTGCTGGTCGTATTTTCCTGATCAAAGCTGTGCTGTGTGCTATCCCCAATTACTTCCTTAGCCACTGTGCTATTCCTCATGGGACATTGGATACAATTGGGCAGATTTTGAGGAGATTTTTGTGGAGTGGCACAAGTCACACTCATTCTATTCACTATACCGATTGGGACACTATCACCCTCCCCAAGGAGATGGGAGGCCTGGGCTTGTTTGACCTTAAAATATGGAAGCATGCGTTAGTCATGAAACACTGTAAAAGATTTCTACAACATGATGATAGTCTTTGGGAACACGTTATGAGAAGTAAGTATCCTTTGGGAAACAATCTTTGCATGAGGCCTGGCAGTGTTTCTAACGCATACCGTTTGATTTTGGATGCCATGCCATGGGCGATTGATGGGCTCACCTGGAAGGTTGGGGATGGAGGTGACATCAGATTTTATGAGGACAATTGGCTGGGCTTTCTTCCACTTAGGTGGTGGCCCACATATATTAACATGGACACTCACTGGCCTTCCTTGGTTAAGGAGTGCATTCATACTCATGGGACTTGAAATGTGGATTCTCTCATGGAGTGGGGCAATGACATGTTAAGAGATCGTATCCTTCTTTTTCCTTGTAGGAATAATGGGGCTGGGGATCAGCTTGTGCAAGCTACCACTAACTCTTGCAGGGTGACCTACGGGGTGTTCTATAAAACTCTTATAGCCCATGTGCGCAGTGGGTTGTTCAAAAATGGAATTGATCGGGTGTGGAACATGAAAACTATGCCTCGGGTTCGTACATTTATGTGGAGGGTTGTGAGGGATATTGTGCCTACGACTGCTTCGTGCATGAAGAGACATATTGGGGACCGTAGTGATTGTGCGTGGGCCTGCGGTGTTGAGGAGACCCTGCAGCATGTGTTATGGGATTGCAGGCAAGCGCAGCGTGTTTGGGCTAACCCTATACTTCATGAGGCGGTGCGGGATATGAAGGTGGCTCGGCTCTTTGCTGGTGTTGCGACACAAGGTAAGGCCCGTGGTAAGGCTGTCGTGGATTTGGCTTTAGTTGCTACTACCATGTATTACTAATGCGAGAATAGGAATCACAAGAAGCATAAGGAGCCTACTTATAGTAGTTGCATTCTTATCAAGAAAATCAGGTTTGGGGTGGCCTTTACCAACAACAACACTACTGATGATTCATCTTTGTACTGTGGGAAGTCACTTCACCCTTCGGGGTTCTCTACCCTTACTTGGCTTCCTCCCCCCACTAGGTGGATTATCATTAATTGTGATGCAGCTGTTGTTAGTGAGAAGGCTGGGATTGGGATGATGGTTCGGGACCATGGAGGTGCTCCTATTTATGCTATGGGGATGAGTGCTATTTCTCAGTCGTCACATGCCATTGAGGTCATGGCGATCCCTGAGGCTATTCTATTGACTATGACTAAGCTCCATAACTACTATGCTATTAAGATTTAGAATGATTCTACAACTGCATGGCAGGAGGTGATGCAGCTCATTCGCTACCCTATGGAGGGAAGTACTTACTCTGATGCCATCCACTATGTTAGGAGGAAGCTTGCGTTTCGGCTTACTCACATTTTGCAGGAGGGCAATGACCCCGCGGACTGGATTGCCAAGAAGGCTTGTTTTACGACTTTTGTTTGGGAAACGGGTGCTCCTCTCCCAGAGTATTTGAGGAAGCATTTGTTGGTTGATTTTGTATTTGAACCTCCATAAGGAGGGAACTTTGCAGGTTTTGCCTGCAGCATTTTGCTATAAATCAGAGAAGAAGAAGTGAAAGAAGAAGAAGAAGAAGAAGAAGAAGAGTAAAAAGAAGAAGAAGAAGAAGAGCAAGAAGAGACAGAAGAAGAACAAGAAGAAGAGTTAGTGGAGGAACAAAAAGTTGAAGTAGAAGATGAAGATGAAGATGAAAATGTAGAAGATGAAGATGAAGATGAAAATGTAGAAGAAGAAGAAGAAGAAGAAATCGAAGAAGGAGATGAAGAGTAGAAGACGAGAAGGGAGAAGAAGAAGAAGAAGAAGAAGCACAAGAAAAAGATGACAAAGAAGGAGGAGGAGAAGAAAAAGAAGGAGAAAAAGAAGAAGGAGAAGAAGAAGAAGAAGATGTTGATGATGAAGAGGATGAAACAGAAGAAGAAGAAGAATATAAATAAGAATAAGAACAAGTAGAAGAAGAAGAAGAAGAAGAAGAGAACGAAGAAGTAGAGAAGGAAAAATGAGAAGAAGACGAAGAAGAAGAAGAAGAAGAAGAAGATGCAGAGGCAAAATAAAGGAAGAAGAGAAAGAGGAAGATGAGAAAGAAGAAGATCAAGATCATGTGGAGGAAGAAAAAGAAGAAAAGGAAGAAGAAGAGGAAGAAGAAGAGCAAGAAGTAAAAGAAGTGTAGCAAGAAGAAGAAGAGCAAGAAGAAGAGGAAGAAGAACAACAAGAAAAAGAAGAAGAGGTAGAGGAAGACGAAGAAGTAAAAGTATAGGAAGAAGTAGAAGAAGAAGAAGAAGACAAAGAAGAAGGAGGAGAAGAAGAAGGAGTAGAGTAAAAAGAAGAAGTAGAAGAGGAAGAAGAGGAAGAAGCAGAAGTAGAAAAGGTAGAAGCAAAAAGGAAAGGAGATGAAGAAGAAGAGGAAGAAGGAGACGAAGAAAAAGAAGAAGAAGAAGAAGAAGAAGATGTAGAAGGAGGAAAAAAAGTAGAACAACAAGAAGAGGAGGAAGAAGAAAAAGAAGAAGAAGAAGAGGAAGAAGAAGGGGAAGAAGAGGAACAAAAGGAGGAGAAAGATGATCAAGCAGTATAAAAAGGAGAAGAAGAAGACGAATTTTTTTTTAAAAGAAGAAAAAGAAGTGGAAGATGAACAAGAAGATGAAGTAGTAGTAGAAGAAGAAGAAGAAGAAGTAGAAGAAAAAGAAGATGAAGAAGGGGAAGAAGAAGAACAAAAGGAAGAGGAAGAATAGGACGAAGAACAAAAGGAAGAGGAAGAATAGGACGAAGAACAAGAAGAAAAGGGCAAAGAAAAAGAACAGGAAGGAGAAGAAGAGGAAGAAGAAGAAGAAGAAGAAGAAGAAGAAGTAGAAAAAGTAGTAGAAGAAGTAGTAGTAGAAGCAGTGGTAGTGGTAGTAAAAGTAGAAGAAGAAGTAAAAGAAGGGGAAGAAGAAGAAGAACAGGTAGAAGAAGAAGATGCACAAAAGAAGATGAAGAGAAAGAAGAAGTAAAAGTGGAAGAAGAAGAAGAGAAATAAGAGGAGTGATAGGAAGAAGAAGAATAAATAGAAGAAAAAAAGATAGAAAAAAAATAAAAAGAAGTAGAAGAAGAAGAAGAGGAAGAAGAAGAAGAAGAAGAGCAAGTAGTAGACGAAGGAGACGAGGAAGAAGAAAAAGAGAAAGAAGAATAAAAAGAAGAAGAAGAAGAAGAAAAAGTAGTAAATGAAGAAGAAGAAGAGGAAGTAGAATAAGACAATGAGGAGGAAGAAGAAGAAGAAAAATATGAAAAAAAAGATGGAGAAGAAGATGAAGGTGAAGAAGAAGAAGAAGAAGATGAAGAAGAATAAAAAGATGATGATGGATTAATGATTAGGGAGGGTAGGCCTAGGCTGTAGGGATTAGTTATTAGAGATTAGGTATTAAGGATTTTAGTGATAAGGATTTGGGATTAGAGATTAAGGATTAGGGATTCCATATTACGTATCAGTGATTAGGAATTATGAATTAAGG